>VZDJ01007749.1:9347723-9403876 GCA_008694505.1 Cyanoderma ruficeps | reverse complement strand
AAAAAACACCACAAACCAACAAAAAAGAAAAATCTCTTCCAGGGGAAGCAAACTGGAATTTCTTGGGGCTTGCCAGCTGCCTGGCAAAAAGGGAGAGCGGTGGGAGCCTCATCGGCAGGCTGCTGCAGGCTGGCCACCCCATGCCTGCCTCTCCTCCTCCTCCTCCTTCTCCTCGCCTTCCCCCTAGCCTGGCTGCTGGGGAGGCAGCTGGGCTGCAGGGCCGGCAGAGCGCCAGGGCACTCAACCTCCCCTCCTCCCTCTTCCAGACCTGCTGCATCTCCCCAGCTGCCTGCCTGGAAGACTATTGTCAATTTTGCTCTCTCCCTGCAGACGACAACAAAATCGACAGGAGCCTTCCAGCCAAGCAGCCGTGGAGGCATCAGTTTGATTTTTCCTAATAGCAAATCAGAAATTTCTGGCAAAATTGAAATTTTCCCATAAAAGATATCCCGATTTTATAAAAGTCATGGTTTTTTTTCCCCCAGAAAGTCATTCCAAGAGAACATTCCTAGCTGCCGTAGTTCGAGAGACCTTTGGATTAAAGTCTATAGAAAAAAACTGCTCGTGTGCCTGGCTGTGAAATAAGGGTGGGTGAACAGTCAAATACAAATAGAAACTGCCTGGGAACCAATGTGCAGGGTCCCATCATCTAGGGATCAGGCCAAGGGTATTTATTTGATCTTAAAGGAGCTATGAGGGGTAGTATCTTTCCTATAAACTACTAGAGATGATAATTAAGACTTACACAGCAAGGTTATGTCTCCTGTGAATAATTTACACACGCCTGAACTCTCGTGTGAATAATTCCCTGCTCACAATTACAACCAAACTGGTTCAGAAAACCATTCCAGCTTTTGTGGCCTCATTGGAACAGAAACCTTTTCAGCAGCAGCATATCAGACAACTGGGGGGGGGGGGAAACAATTTTTCACTCAGAGTTGTGCTACAATGTCACCTTTGTCTCTGTTTTATCTGCCTGCTGTTGGGGGGCAGTTGTCTGGGTGGTAAACAGGCCAGTGATCCTGCCTGTGGCATCCATATCTATGGATTTTGGGGCAGAGTTGCCCCAATGCCAGTGATGTTGGAGAGTCTCAGTGCATGACCTGAGCACACCTTTCATAGGGCTGTGAGATGAGAAGCTGCAGATAGTCAGGACACATTGTCCTGTGTAGGTTTCTCTCTGTGATGTCTTCAAGTCTGTACTGAAGACAGTGCCCTTCCTTCCAGCTGCAGGATGGTAGATTGGACTAGAAAATGCCTCCACTTTCATGGTTTTCCCCTAGCAGGGATGCCAAATGCCAGCTCCAGGTTTCCAGAGGAGTGGGGACAATCCCTGTTGTTAGCACCGGAGTGGGGCTGTAGAAGCAGTTTTGAAGACCTTTTTCCTTGTGATGTGCCAGCCCTTTTCCCCAGTGCCCTGCAGCAGCAGTGAGGAGCAGACAGCACAGTCTGCACTCAGGCAAACCTCCCACTGAAGGCACCTGGAGCTTCAGCTGAAGGAGAGCTGCAAGGGGGGCAGGTGTAGCTGCCTTTGTGCTCCTGAGCTTTGCGGGGCCTTGTGCAGGCTCTCTGCCACAGGTGACTTTCTGCCCGATGGGAACAGCTTTTCACAGAACAGCACAGGAGCCTTTTACATGCTCTAGAAATAATCTGCAAATAAAGCACTGTTAAGTAATCAAAACACAGTACAAAAAAACCTGTCTGATGTGTGGATGTAAGTAAAAATGGTAAAATACAGAGCAAATCCATGGAGATGTGGTGAGGTGAAGCCCCCCTGTGTGGTTCCTGGTGGGCAGAGTGCCTTGCCATGGGATTGCAGGATCCATATCCCATAGGGGCTGCACATTGCCCCTCCTATGGTATCGATTATACTCCACCAGAGACGCCTGCAATACAGAGGCACAGCAGGGCGAGTTAAAGGATGGAGTGGCAGCTTTCTTTCTGAATGCGCCAGCCTTCACAGATATAAACCAACCCCTTTATTTGCATGTAAATATTTGCAATTAATTCTTGATAGTTTTGTTTTCGAGTGTTCATTAAAACTTCTCTCCCCTATATTTTATTCATATAGATCGGTCTTTGGCCAACATCTTTCATAAAGTGCTGAAATTTGCCCTTGAGGCATCAGATGGAGTAGTCAGATTGTCAAATAAGTCTCCTAATTGAAGTTAACACTGGCACAATATTTGTCTTTTGAAAATAAACATTGCCAGCAAAGTTGCAGGTCCACCACTCTGTGTGTGCTGTGGCAGTGTGGGAGAGCCATGGAGTATAGAGCAGAAAAGGGGGAGTCTGATATGAGAAATAGATCAGAAATGGGTATGTTAGCATATTGTTTCAGTGAAATACCAAGTATTCTGCATTTATTAAAACAATCCAGCAAAAGCTGCTTTTTGTGTTGAAGGTCCTTTTGTGCAGCAGGTACAAGGAATAAATAAATATTCTCTTTAAGCAATGCATTTGCATTTTTATATCTTAAAGGGTCAGAAGCAGACATGGGAAATCAATAGTTCTCCTTGTGCTGTGTGAAATTAATCAGTAACTTTGGAGACACTCTGTGTTTAAGAAAACAAACTGAAAGAACATCACATGGCTTTTAAAGACGTCCTCACGTGACGTTCCCAGTGGGTTTGAGGCGCTAAAGGACTGAGTATTTTCCAGTGCAATGCTTACAAGTAAACTGGAACCAGAAAACGAGACGAGGCATTGTTTGATGATGCCCGCTTCAAGATGAATTGGGAACTGCCTTTGTGAGAAACCTGAAGATGTATTGTACTGGTTAACTCTCTCTGAGGGAAAAGTCACAGACCTGGGTTCTGCTTCTCACCTTGAGTACTGATTTACTTCTCCACTGCAAATCTGGCAGCTGGCTCTAGCATAATGCTCAAAATGACTGTTCTTCCAAAGCACATTCTTGGCTTGAGTGGAAGTGGGGCGCATGCTTCAGGGTGTGCTGGGATTTCTGTGGGCAGTGCCAGTGACCAGATAGGACCACTTCAGGTACCAGGTGATATGCAAAAATAGCAGAATGTGGGTCCCAATGAATCCTCTAAAGCCTGTGTTTCTCTTTTTCCTATTCAAACAGTTGACAATAAAAAAACGCTGGTTTGTATTTGCCATAATTTTGAATAAGGACCTTCTGTGAATTGTTCTTCATAAATGCAGAACCCGTGCTCTGGTTATGTATATCACCTGATCCTGTCTCTGTTTATTTGTATGTAGCAAATCCAGAAGTGATAGAGGGGTGTGCAGCATTTACTCTTCAGGTTCATATCACCGGCAAGTTTCGGAATTCATGGGCAGTGGTAATTCAAATACCTGAACTGAAAATTAAACTTCATCAACAGCAAGAGGGCTTTTAGATAAACTGAGCCGTCAGCAGTCAGTGATCATACAGACCCTTGCCTTAAGTGTCTGTCCTGTCTGGGAAGCTTCTCCGGTGCTCTGTCAGCATTCCTGCTGCTAGGCAATCCCATTCCTAATCTAAGCAAATCCTGAGAGGGAAGTGAAACTGCTTTGTTTAAAATGACTGTGTACAGTGGCTGTAACCACTGGTGGTGGTGGGGTGTCCTTGCTGCCCCTCCTGCTGCCCAGTGAGTGCAGCTGCTCCGCGCTGCACACCCTGCTGCTTTCAACTTGGCCCAGTGCATGGCTGCCCCAAAGATGTTGATAACTCCTGATCAGGCAGGGCCTGAAAGGGCTCCAGAGTGGAACTGCTGCAAGGGGAGCAGAAAGATGATGTAAAATTGTGTGTGTCCCTCGGTCCCCCCAGGCAAAAAGCTCTCGAGAGCTGAGTGCTCTTACACCACTACAGTAAGGACAGAGCGCTTGCAATGAGGTTGAGTGGCTCTGAGCCACGGGAATCCAGCCTGGGAGCTTCAGTTTAAAGCACTAATACCCTACCGGGGCTCCCACTGATCAAACAAAGCCTGCTGACTTTGAGATGAGTAGAATGAGGCTTTTGTATCAACGTAATACATACAACACAGGAATTGCTTGATGGGATGTGAAGACTCACTGACGGCATGGGAGCAATTGCTGATCCTACTTCCATTAACTTTATTGGGTGCAGCCCCAAAATATTTAAGTGAAGATTGGCATATCACATATATATAATCTAAAGTATCTCAGGATTTATGTTGTGGTATCAGCTCTGAGACAGACAGATGAAATATTACTGCTACTACATTTAATTTATAATCTTCATCTGACTAGACCTGTACCTACCTACTTATATGGACCCCATTACCAAAGTAGCTGAGTGGCTGCCAATTATTTAGAAATATAAATAAAATAGCAGAGATTATTTTGTTCTCTGCCTCCCTACTTCTCATGTAGTTTGTAAGATTTCCCGTAAGGTTTGCCCTTGGTTTCTTTAAGGTCTTGTGCGTAAGTGAATGGCACTGGGAATCTCCATGTTTGTTTTAAACCTTTTGAGAAGGACAAGTCTACCAAAAAGAAATGAACATTTATTTCTGAATATATTGAGATCAAAGACTATCAGAAAGCATAAAAGCAAATAATGGAGTCTAGCTCCAGGAGCTGAGAGAATTTCATTGCACAAGCTCACAAACTTTCCCTGTTAGTTCACAGTCCAGATTGTTCCAGTCAAATGTCATGGGAGGTCATGTTGGTGGAAGGAGATGTGATATCTCAGGAAGCAAAGTCCAATACCCTGAATGGCTTTGACTGTCAAGACAGAAGCACTGGACAAGCTAAAGGAATTTGTGCCTCTGAGTAAATGGATTGATATGTTTAGAACTTTCCAGAGCTCATGGCTCCATTCCTAGATGTGATAAACAGCCATGGCAAGACTTCAAAGTCAAACAGCGCACCGATGTCCAACCTGTAGGGGTGGCTGCATGCGTTTGGCTGGTCAGTCACAGTCAGAAAATTGATTGCCAAGGACTGAGTAAAGATGTGCACTTGCCCTCTTGGTATCAACAACTCTCCAGCCCACAGCAGGAAGCACTGCAGCTCCCAGAACTTCAGAGAGGTGCTCTCAGAGAATGTGCTGGTGGTTAGAGTTGGATTGAGACATGCAGGACCAAAGTTGCCACCTCTTTGAGATATATACTCATCCTAGTTCTCACCATGTTCAGTCCTCATCACGTGGCACTCAGGGGCTGCATCTTGGGAGGGTTCAATATGGAGCAACAGTTGCTCTGAGGGTGGTCCAAAAGGAGGAACACGGGATATTTCCAGATGTTTCCTCCACACCAGGACAGGACTGTATTTTCTTTTTTCTATTTCTGGCTGCTGCTTGAGGTCATCAATCTCCACCAATGGATAAAAAGATAGTCCTGGACACTTTCCATAATTGTTTCTGGATATATCCTTCCTCAATCTTATTCTGCACAAAACTCCTTGAATAGCTCATTTAAGGAGAAAACACTTGAAAAGTATATTAGCAAACTCTTTCAGTGGGGTAAAACCATCCACATGGAAAATTCAAGTTTTCAAGAGAGCCATTAAGTGTGATTAAACCTTTAAAAAGGGAGAACAATGAATGCAGCCTTGTATTTAGCAATTTCATATCTTTAATTGTACAAAGATTTTCTTTAAAAGCACAAGGCTGAAAGGAAGCTGAATGTTACAGTATTTACTGAAGGAAAGCAATGAGAGAAGGCCTGTTCAGTAGCTAATGGAGTGAAGCCCAGAAATAATGACAAAAAAGCGGTAACGACCGCTCTCCAACACAACATATATAAAAGAGGAAGCCATAAAAAGGCAACAATTCTTGACTTAGCTTTGAGTTTCACAATGACAGTGATTACAGATAGCAAGTGGAAGAGCATATAAGCCATGATGAAATCTGGTTGGCTGTGCAATTAAGATTCAAGTGAAAGAAAGCAACAGGGACATTGAATTTCTGCAGCACAAATTTTGGATGGGGTATGAGAAATGGAAAGAAAGGAAGAAAGAGCAAGGCCATCAAAAAGTTCAGCATAGAATGAATATATTCTCGTCCATTCCATCTAATAATAAACACAGTAGGGGCCAGATCCTCAGCTGAACTGAAGTGGTGATGTCAGTGTTTGAGCTAGTTTGCGGTTTTGCAGATGTGTCTGTCACAGTGTTACACATATCCCAGCGCACTGTAGTCTTTATCACCTTGCAGCAGCTCCACAAGCAGAAAAACTTTGACTATCACCAACTTGAATGAAAATAAAAAAGGTGGGGAGGGCCAAAATCAAGCTGATTAAAGGATACAATAGTTATGTTTATGGTACATTTAATGCTTAGTGCTGCTTTAAATAGAAAGTATTTTGATACATTAATGACACATGCTAATTGCCAACTTTATTTTTCTTGATCAATATTTTTAAAAAGCAGCATTAACATCTGATCTGCAAGCACATGTGCATTGCTTTCTTCATGTATGTAATACTTAGATTATGCATGCATACACTTTTCTGTGACAGACTTCTTGTCTCAGTTACAGCCTTAATTGCACGTCAAATGTTAGTGAGCGCCCTGTGCTCTTCCTGAAGCTTTCCCTCGGCATATCTGTGAATATCTTAAAAATGCAACTTTTATTCACTTGTATATTTAGAAAAGCTTTTCATACTTGCCTGTTTTCTTTAATTTTTGGTCTGGATATTGAATTAGACCAGGTGCCTGAAGCTGGAGGCTCCTTGCTTTTAGAAACAGCTCTGCCATGAGACACATTTAGTAAGTGGGCATAGTGATCAGAAGAGTCCATCGTGGCACAGACCCTCCAGCTTTGGCTATTAATTTTGGAACACTTACATTTTTAATTACAAAGATGGTTCAGTTTGGAATTGACGACTTCTGGTAGCCCTGAAAACAACATTCAGATTTGAGACATAATTTTAGTTAGAGGCACTGAAAATAATTGTTATTAGAGGCACTGATATTTCCTGTAGTCCCACCAACTCTGGAAAATTTTGGCTGGAGACATCATCAAAAACCTGTTGCCTGAGAAATGAAAAAGAGGGCAATGCCTGTAATTTAGATTTTGGAATCTGCCATCAGTGAAGATGTATGAAAATCACTGGATCGAAAAGGGGTTTAAGGAGTGGGAAAGAAGAATGAAAGTGCTCTCTGTAGACAATATACACTGAGGTTTTGCTAATAAAGAAACAGTGCAAATACAGAGTTCCACTGTCTAAAATAAAAATAAACTAAATTCCTTTGTGCCATAGCCCTTAGCCTGTAATAACAGGCACTTAAGCAAGATGATACTGCTTGATTATAATAAAAAAATATATTCTTATATAAACAAAATTATTTATTAATTTGTATACTCCCAGGACTGGGGCATTTTTTTTCAAATAAAACACTTAGGCTGCTACTCTGCATGGAGTAAGGCAGTACTCTACATAAGGCAGGAGCATCTGGATGCACAATAGTTCCTGCATTAGTGAAGATGCTGGGAATATAGTCTGTTTGCATGACCAGAAGCCATTATTTCCAAGGAATACAATGGCAACCAGAAACATTACACTCACAATACTGAAGAATGCAAATGCATTAGCTCATGACCTCCCAGGAAATGGTGTGTGGCACTGCTGTTCCAGAAGTTTTGAAACTGGTTTGCAAGGCACTTATGTCTACTTGCTCATAGAAAATTACTCCTGTCACTTGTTTTGTTTTGACCTCCGAGGAGAATGAATGACTCACGTACATGATCCTTAAAATGTGTCCACATCAAGAGCAGGAGGGCTCGGAGTGAACGGGTTGAGGAGGCCCAACAGAAATGAGCTATTGTGGGTGGGGAGTGAAATAAAAGCTTGGTAACATGGGGGAAGAGCAAACAAGGCAGCAAAGATGTTGGAGAGATGTTTTGGTTTTCAGAGGGTCACAAATGGTTAAACAAAGGTGTTTTTGAAAGTATATCACCGGGCCTTCACTAGCCACTCACCATCTGTGGTCCATCAGATCTTGTCCTTATGCAGGCCAGGCCTATCTGGCACATTCAGGGAAGGTGTATTTGCTTAAACTAAGCCTGAATTTGGCCCAGGAAGGAAGGAAGAGCACACGGGAAAAGCACAATGAGAGGCACACACGGGAAACCAGGGACTGCAAAGGATAAAAAGTTATCCTGCATGGATAAGCCCACCAAGATCACAAATGATAACTGTGCTCTGTTTCCCTTGCTGCATCACCCTGCAGTGTGAGTGATACATTTTGGTGATCATTGACCGAAACTTTGATCAAGCTGATGTTTGCTTCATTTTTAAATGGTTGTTTTTCTCCTCATTATTTTACTGTGATGAAATGGTAAAACTGTCTCTACACCTTAACTGTGCATTTCTTATATTGACAAGCTGGTAAACAAATTTGACCTTTAGTGGGTTTTATTAGGGTGACTGAAGCCCTCAGTTTCTTAGCTTTGCTTTGTAATGCTTGTTTTTCCCTTTGTTTTGCTCTCCCTCTCACATGCACAAACATAGACACATGTCCATGTGCACCTGCTTCCATATTTGCTTTCATGTGATTCCTTTTTCCTGGAACCTTTTTCCAAACAAGTTCTAAAGGCCCCAACAAAATGGTCTCTCTAAATTATTACTGTTGTTGTGTCCCTGTTCACTAGGAGCTCAAAACTGTTCAACAAGTTGTTGCCTTTTAGAAAAATGCAAGCAAAATTTGAGCTTTCTTTTTCATTGGTGATTTGTAGTCTCTGATTTTTCATTGACCCTGTCTATCTCCTCCTTTTCTTAATGTTTGGGAGAAGGACAAATTGTGTCAGGTGGACACCTGATGCAGCTCATGCTGCTGGGCAGACTCAGGGAGCCAGGAAGAAATTCCACCAGCACATTTTCTGTGAGCAAGTGACAGAAAGTGAGTGCAAAAGAAAAGGATGCAATTTAGATCAAATTAAAGGTGTTTAAAAATCCCAGTGAAAGTTTAGAGAAGTGCAAGCGTCCCTGAACTAAGAGAGTGACACTTTCTTAGTGTCAGCTAGGAGGACTGGTGGAAATACCTTTAGAGGAATGCAGAAATGAGCATGTCCGTAATGATACAGGGATTTAAAAATACACCCAATCCTATGAGATCCTCTGCTAGAGTATTTCTAAGCTGCAGATAACACAAGCTGCATGAGCAATCTGCAGGAATGAGGCTCCTTCATCAGGGATAACCCAGTCCCACATTCAGGAAAACCACCACCATGCATGGCTGGTTTCAGGGGTATGCTGTTTCCCTGCAGCTGAGAAGTATGACTGGTTGGTGTGGTTTTGGCTTGGGAAGGTATTACCAGAAAGCTGCCTTTAAGAGGGGAAACAAGCTTCTGAAAAACTATTGCCATCATGTTACTGAAATGTTCAATTTCTTATGAGAATTTTCAAGGTTTTTTAATCTGTATTTCTGCACAGGAAAGGATGAGAATAGTGGTGAAAAATATTAATTGTGCAAGTCAGAAATTAGTAGTAATACTGACCTTGCAAAAAGGGAATATTTCCCCCATCTTTAAACTTCTTTTCTCTCCTCATTGAAGCTGGCTGCATGCCCAAGAATTTTGTTGGACCCAGATTCTTGACTCTGTGATATCAGGTCAGCCTGTTGCTCAGCCTGGTGCACTAAACTTGAATGGAAAGATACTGGAAACCCCATAAAGAAGAACCACACTTGCAAGCACCGTTACAGTAATTTTTTTCCTCACAAATTTAACATTACTTCCAGGTACAAAGGGTATCTGTGTTCACTTTGCTTAAAACAACAGGAATACTTTATTTGTGTTTCACCCAGTTTTATTTTGTTTTTTAAGGACAAAGACGGGGTTTCTACCACATTTGTGAGAACTTAATTCCCACCAGAGTTCTGCCAAAATGGTCCAAGTGTGGCCACCAACTGACTTGTGATTTCCATGACTGTGCTGTGTGACCAGTGGGGCTTGTTTGTGGTGCCTGTGAGAGCTGGTGGGGAGAGCAGTGCCTGAGAAAGAAATAATTGCCAAGGTGT
The DNA here is from genome assembly GCA_008694505.1 of Cyanoderma ruficeps. Taxonomy (NCBI): domain Eukaryota; kingdom Metazoa; phylum Chordata; class Aves; order Passeriformes; family Timaliidae; genus Cyanoderma; species Cyanoderma ruficeps. The sequence goes on along the minus strand of VZDJ01007749.1, from coordinate 9,393,949 downwards.
TCTCAAGAGAAATATGAGGGGCAGGCAGGACTTGACATGAGAAAGGATGGGAAGGTCAGAGTCGGGGGCATCTGTGGCATTCAGGCAGGGCCTTTTTGTCATCACTGGGTTTGGGGGCATTTTTTACCCCTTTCTGGAAGCATAATGCTGTGTGTGGATGGATGGTAGTGAAGGTAAGTGCCTTCAAAAGGAAAAGCAAAATAAGCAAGTACTTGGTCAAGACACTGTGGGTACAATTGCTAATCCAGTCCAATGGAGATGGGTTTCACAAGGGCCTCCCGTTGTCCTAAAACATCTTATTCTCCTTGTTAAAAGGCATTTAAAAGCACAAAATACTTTTATTAAAAATGCTTTTCAGGGCTATATGATGCTGAAAGCACTTTCTATAGCTTGCATTTCTATTTAGGAGAGCATGTTATTTCTTTTTAATTTGCTCACTCATTCCTGAATAACTTTTCATAGGACTCCAGACACTGCAGTGTGACAGCTAAACCAAGGAGCATCGGATGCGATGGAATTGCTCTACAAGCAACCTTGCCAAAGGCCCTTTTGCTGCACAAAGCTGGCTCTATCTTTGTATATTGAGGGAGCTAAATCAATGTTAAATGCTTGGCTCTTTTCACAGGACAATGACCAGGACCTAAGCTGCGTCCTTCCTTTTTGATTGACACTTGAAACGTTGAGTTGGAATCAGCCAGAGGCACTGCTACAAGCTTGAAGCCTCTGCTGGGGATAACAACTGGTGACATCTGCAGAAAGGCCGACAAAAGGCAGTTGAAAGCCGTGTTTGTTGCTTTCCCCTCTCAGATCTCCTCTCTTTCATGGAGCTCCTTACTTGCTTTAATATTATGATTCAGCACCTGGCTCTTTTGAACCTTGCTTTAAACTTCAAAAGGCGAGGTGGTATTAACAAACATGAAACGAAAAAGTGGCAGTAGTTTGATTTACTGTTGTCGTCTTATCAAGGGGGTTTTTTGTCACCAGCTGCCACTTTCTGTCATCTTTGGAACCATTATCATTTCTCTAAAATCTAAAAGACTCCACTTAATAACAGCTTTGAATACAGGCAGGATCAGTAACCTATACAGTTCTGGGATGACAGAACCGTCAAATGAAAAGAAAGATGTTGCCAAAAAAAAAAAAAAAATCCTTAAGAAAAAACCCCAATAAAACAAATAAAAGCTGTAGTACTTCTAAGTGACCTTGATTTCAGAATTAAACATATCAAGCGCAATTCCATTGTTCTTTTTGGATTCATTCTGCACTTTCCTTGCAACATTTCTTTTTTGTTCTCAGGACTAAGCGAAAACAAAGCCAAGGCTTCCAGAACAACTGCTCAGTGCACAACGAGCACTTGGTATCACACGAGCCCCATAAGCTCCTCACTTGTAAAAGTGCCAGTGATAATTGCCAGTCTCCTTCCACTGCTGTCCTGGTGCAGTGGCTCTCATTCAGACTGGGATGGAGTCTCAAAAGCTGCCTTGCTAGGGCAGGCTCACTGATCAAAAATCTATTTACACTTTTACAGTACCTTTCCATGTTTCCCTGCTGTGCTTCCCTACAGTGCTGCGCTGTCCTTTGGCTGCTGGGGCAAGAACCTGAAATGCCTCTGTGCCTTGTGAGGCCAGTTGGTCCATCAGATATTTCCAGGTTTAGTTAAAGGCAATCAAATAAAAGCAAGCGAGTTTCTGATCACAAACCTGCTGCACTTTCTTACTTGTTACTACTGTCCTCTGCAGAAAACATCCTTATCCCTTTTGTTGGTTGTTGTATAATGATATCCAAAATGAACCTACTTGGAAGGAGAAATTTCTCTTGGTGTCTTCTAAACTCCTGAATTATTGGTTGGACATGCCTCAGACCAGTGCTATTTGACTTTTATCTCATAGATCTGAACCTGCACTTCTGCTCCTGTGCATTTTGGTAGTTATTTCCACCTATGCAAAAAAAGTAAAATCACTCAAGAATCCTCTCTCCTGTCCCCAGGGAAGTGTTCTCCCTGCCACAACCTACACAAGCAACACAAGGCAAAAGGGAAATGGCTGCTCCAAAACATCTTCCCCCAGTATCTCAGCAGCTGGTCTCCCTCTGCTGCCCATTGACCCCTTTCCGGACCCTTTTCATCACAGGGATCTGGAATGGTTTAATTTCAGTGTCTCTTGGTAAAATGGAGATGAAAACAACAAAGCGAATGTCCTCTGGAATGTGAAAATGCTGATGTTCTGACTGATTGAAAACCAGGATTGCCAGAATCCACAGTTGATTAGGGTTTTTTTTGGATTGGGATATGACAAAACTCATACAAAAGTGAGACGGGGGTTGCTAAAAATACCTATTATCTTCTGACAGAAGGCTCACTCTGTAATCACACTGAGGTTTTCTCACGGAGCATGTCCACATTTGAAATTTTTAGTCATTTTAACAACTGTTAATTACCACATGCTAACTAGCAGAAGAGTGTGTGGGGGAGATGTTGTATATTTATTTGTTCCAGACTTGGAACATATTAGAATGTAGGCTTTATTCCAGTTTACTGTCCTATGAATGAATGTGTTACCCAATTACAAACGAAAGATATCACAAGAACAAATAAGTAAGGATCTTTTCCCAGGATGTTTTTGGATGAGGAAACCCAGAATATGTTTACCACATTGGTCCGGTGGAAATCTGTTCTTCAGCCTTTTAAAAGTGCCTGTGACACACAGGAACAGAAGAAAAGTGCCTGTGTAAGGTGGAAGAATAATGGAGAGATGTTTTTTTTTTATTTTACCCACGAGAAAAAGAAATTCTGAGATAAAAAATAGAAAATGCATGGGAAACTATTGGTGTAATCGGATGGATGCCCCTGAAAGAATTAGAATGAATGCAGGAGAAGAGCTGATGACAATATTATACATGTACTTACATATGTGAATATATGTATAATTTTTTGTGTAATTCAGCCACTATATTGTCAGTATATTCAACAATACATATGTTCAATATATTTGTAATTACAGCAACATTATATATATTGAGCATACAGAAACTGAATTTTGGCTTTATAATTTCTTTGACAGATTTTGGAAATGAGGAAACTGAATTCAGACTTAAAGTCACTGACAGCATAATCCGAGATAAATATCTGACAGGTTAAGGAAACTCACAGCATCTGTAGAAGTTGAAGATGCGATCCCCATATCTACTGCATGCCTTTACATTCTCTACAAATTGCCTGTATAAATTCCCAGAAAGAGAAAGATGTACAATATTAAAATATTTTCACAGTCTCTGTCAAGGAGGTCTCCAGTGCTGGCAGAACAAGCCAAAAAGAGGAACTGGAGAATTACACATGGTGTCCATGACTCAAAATAAAAGCTACTGGTGTTGGAAAATACCTTCAGAAGGAGCATCTCTCTGTATGGAAAGAAATGCCAAAGGGAAAGGGAATGGAAATTTTCCTGTAGCCTACATTTATTTCTAAATTAAAAACAACCCCCAAAAAACAACAAACAGAAGCATTGCAAGGATTTAGTCAGATCCAGCAACTCTGATGCAATTTTGCAAGTAGTTTAATCAACATGCAGCCACTGCCAGGCAAATGGAATGAGAATAAAGTAATAAACACATGTCTATATGAATCAGCTTTCTATATAGTCTGATCCATACTTGTTTTCAAGAAAAAACTGTGAATGGAGATTGTTTCTTCTGAAAGAATGAGGCTGTGGATCTGTTTCAGGCTGATGGCAAGATATAAGGTATTTTAGAACCAAATAACTACAATGAGTATCCTATAACACTGCTAGGATTTGTAGTAAATGTAATAAGGATAAATAACGGAGTTTAAATATGCATCCAGAGTTGTGAATTCTTTATAGGGAAGTCATGGACACAAACCTGTCAGAGCTTCTTTGAAAAACCTCAGTGACAGACAGAAAACATAAATGTAAAAAATCACTGAAAAATAGAAATGAGATGAGTACCAGCAACATCCTGTGCTGAGAGCAGCTTTTGTCACTTCTCCTCCTCTTCCAAAATATAAAAATAAAAATATTCAATTGCACAAGTGTAGGAGCAGAGAAACAAGAGAAAATACGATCAGAGAAGAGAGAAAATAATGCAGACTCTATGCCTTTAAAAAAAAGTAGGTTTAGAAAATCCTAAAAAAATGCAGAGAAGGTGATTAAAGGATAATTATGATTATTTGTCATTTCCTAGGACAGAAGAACTAAGACAACCTGATGAAATGAGCAGGCAGCAGAATCAAAAGAAATTACTTTTACATGTGCTGTTCTATTAAATTTTACAACTTATTCCCAAGTGATGTTGTAGAAGCCCAGGGTACAAATGGCTTCAAAAAGCAACTACACAGGAAGATCCCTAAAGTGAAGAACTTTTTCTTTCCTAAACAGTTATCTTTGGACAGTTAATTTCCCTTATATAAATATACCTTTAAAATTTATAAGTGTTAATATGCTAAACTACACTACTTTTATCATCTGTGATCTCTCCTGTGTCTATATTTCATGCAGCAATTGCCCTTCCCCTTTGTCAAAATTTTCTTACAGAAGTTTAGCTTTCATCTGTATGTATGAGGATTAACTTAAGCCATCCTTTGAAAAAATGGACCTGTACCTAGCTTTAATTGGGCAGCATGGGTGATTTCAGACTGTCCAGTTTTCAGTAGATGGAGGACATAAGTAGAACGTTTTCAGGTTCTTCCAACACCAATTAAGTGTTTGCAGGGTTAAGTAAGAAGAATCCATGTAGAATAACAGCAATAAAAATGCTGATGTGTTTATTTTTTCAATAGCCCACGGACAGTTATGTGGGGGACACTTTTCCTTCTGCCTACATTAACACCTTAATGAAGCCCTGACAAACATTGCTCCTGCACTAAGTTTCCAGGCTGCTGCAGATGGTTGGGCCACATCAAATGAAGGATTTAGATACCAGTAAGGCAGAAGTTTTAAAAGCAGCCCATGGAAGTGCACTGAGAGGTCATTGTGCCAGGAAAATATGGTGAAACTCCTGCTCCCTGTTAATAAAAATATGAAGCTTGTGTTTGTCTGAACTCTAGTGCCATCTCTGCCATTTAATATCTTTTCTTACTTCAAGACTCAGCCCCTCAGTCCCCTCCTAGAAGTAGGCACATTCACAGTTTCATGACAAACATCTGGCCAAGAAATGTAAGATTTTCTGCTCAGTGCTTTTTCAACTTTGCCAAAGCCAGTTCTCCTCCTTGTTCTGGGAAAGGGACATGGGCACAGCTTTATAAGCTAATGCCAACGCACCAGCATCCCCCCCAAGTGGAAAATGTGCCACTGTGAAGAGGGGAAAGCAAGGTTTGGAAATTAAAGGACAGAGTCAAATAGCACCATCAAAGTCACACATCGCTTTCTCATTTCTGGGCACTGCACATGAGTAGTGACATTGGAGACTAATGGGTGGGTGGTTTGTTAGCGGGAGCTGCTCTGCACTCCTGGTCAGCATTACTGCTAGCCAAATTAAGTTATCTTTTGTTTTTATTCATATCCGCTATAAGCAGCTAATCTCACACCGAGGTGAACTCCACAGTGTGCTGAAATCATGTGTTTCATCTGGAAAACTCTTTCATGCACGTGCTTATTCCTCCAGCTATAAATATCCCAAAGCAAAACCTCCGAAATGGCACCCTCCTCTGGCTCAGCCGCACCCACAGCCAAACACACTTATCTGCAATCATAGCAGCTCCAACAGAGCCGAAAACTGCAGGAAACTTCATAGCAAAACAAATTGGGCTGTGACGAATGCCTGCAAAGCTCTGGAGATCCCAATTCCTGTCACTCGACCGCAGAGTATCAAATGTCAAGGGCCAGCAGCTACAGAGCGGAGCCCAGCCTGCACGCCTCCCCTCAGCCAGGCGGGAGCCATGCACGTTGCCCTGGTCCTGCATCCATCACAGCAACGAGAGCTGCCCCCAGACAGGATAATCCTCTGCACATGGATGCTTCCAGCAGGCACGTGATTTCCGCAGAGACTGCCACGAAGCAACGGCGTGCATGCAGGATTTGTGTCTGTCTGCTGTAAAAACATTGTACATTGCAATTCAGAAATTTGTATGTATATATATCAAGGTTTCCCAGTTCTGAGTTCGCTTATTATATCACCCACGAGAAGAGATGGAAGGCTCAAAGTCTTGAAATTTCTTTTATGCAATTATTGAGGGCCAAAAGGAGCAAGGACATATGAAGCAAGACTATGCCAAACCTCATTACACACCTCTTGTTCTTGTCCATAAAAAATTTTTTTATGCCTTTAGAAAAACCTTCATCCAAAGGAAGTTCCTAGAAATTTCAAATTTTGTCTTCCATTGTAGCATCAAGAAGATGGTAGTCATCAGGAAATGGAGCTTCTCCAGAAGGTATGGAGATCTTTTTTCAAGCAGGAGCACAGCTTGTTAAGCATATTGTCTTCAGGATGGATCAGGAATACACCTTTTCCCCCACATTCCCATGGGACTGCAATCACACATGTAAGTCCACCTGCAGCACTGAGAAGCACTGGCAGATGGTGATGGCTTGCAGTCATACTCACCTGCCCCCACTTCCAAAACTTGCAAAAGGAAGCTCAAGGTCTGTCCCAGCAGACCTGAGATACCCTGATGCAGCTGTTCCTGATGTGCTTTTTGAGGCACCTGAAAGCAGAAGCAAGAAGAGGTTTGCAGGAAAGTGGCAAAGTAGAACTTGCGTCTCCACCTGCAGCTCCCACTCCAGTTCCTGCACCTGGCAGAAGGTGTAAAGCATGCTCTGTACTCCCTTGTGAGATGGTGTGACCAGGGAGCTGCCTGACTTTGGCTCTACTGAAGTACTATTTTCAGCAATGCCCTAAACATGACTTTGAGTTTGCCATCAAGCTAGGGAGTGACTGCTTTGTCTATTTCAACTGCTTTTATTTTAAACTTTTCCTTTTGGAAATTTCAAGGAAAAATAATACCAACTGGGAGCCTACCTTGGCTACTGACAGTAGTGTTTCCAAAACCTGAAAACTCCACACAGACTAAGCTGACCACCCACTAGGTCAGGGCTGAGGCAGAGAGGCTTTACATTGTGGGAAAGCTGAATAAAGCTGCTTTTATTTGTGGCTTAATTCTGCAGCTGGGAAGAAGGCTTCTGGTCTTCAAGAGTTGTCAGCTGAGAATTATTCACTAACAGTAGAAATTCCTCCAAAGGAAAATAAACAGAAGATATTTCAAGTGGCTTCAGCAATGCAGGACATAAAAAAGTGAGAAAAATCTACAGACATTTCTCACCACCCTTGTGCTTAAAGCATTCCAATTCCTTAACTTCTTATTTGTTGAAAGAAAAACATTGTTTCAAGATAATGAAATTTATGGTCTAGCAAAGAAAAGGAGCCAGCCCTGTGACCTCCTGACATTTGTAACCAAAATCCTTGCAAGTTATATGGGGACATATGCTTCTTTCCTTTTCTTAATTGATTTGATTTTTAAAAAAATATTTGTGCCATGTTCGAATTCCAAACATTTCACCATATCACAAGCCCCAAGTTTTTACCAGTAACACTGTCTGGCTGGAGTCAACTTTGACACTACCAGACAAAATGATGCTCACTTTAGAACCCTTTTTTGTCTAGAGCTTTTCAATTTTGAGGAATTTGCTGAGCCCAGGTAAAGGTTTTCAAACTGCAAGAAAGATGCTAAATTTAGGCATGACTTCGTAGTCGTGAATGACCTGGAGAGCTGAAGAGGCACTTTCTGCATTTCCTCCTGTGACCAGCAACTGAGTAGCATGAAGCCACAGAGCAGTGAGGAGCACATCTCTCTCTCTCTCTCTGGTGAAATATCTCAGATAAGTGGAAGAGGTCAATTTAATAACCTAGATTGCCCTCAACTATTTAGTCAGATTAAAATGTCAAGCCCCTCCAATGCTAGAATTTAGGGCACTTGGTATTTCTCTCCCAGCCCTTTTCAAAGACGGGGGCCATCTGCACATCCTGGGCCCCGTCCAGGTTCACACTCCCAGCGCCTCAGTGTGGAGATGTTCAGTTTTGGTGGCTTGTGCCCCCATTTAATTTCAAAAGAAGTAAAATGAAATGATCTTTTTTTTCTTTCTATTTGGCCTAACAAGATCTCCATGTTTTTAAATTACCATCTCTTTGCATGTGTTCTCTGTAGAGCTGCCAGTCAACGTCAAATGAGGTGTATAAATCAAAACTCTGGTTATGTTCTGATAGCATTATATAGACTGGCAGAAAAACACAGGTGAATGAGTGTCACATCTACATGAGATTTTTTTCTCCCTTTTTAAATTGAGACATCTGTCTAATCTCGGTACTTGCCAGTAAATGAATATAGGCACCTCAGGAGCTTATCTAAGCTTGATGTTAAAGAAAAACATTTCTATGGGCACATTTGTACCTGTCAGCACTTACTGTAGAGATCTCTCTATATATATATTAATGTGAGTGACATCAGAATAATTAAAATTATTGTTAATGCTAACACTGCTTTAGCACCCATTTTACCCTATTTTGAAAGGGAGACTTTCCATGAACCCAAATGCAAGTGGGTATTGGATCATTTTTCAAAAACTTTGTGGAATCCAGGGAAGGACAAAGTCAAAGAGAAGGAAAGTCAGCAATGCACGTCGCAGGGGATTATGGATGTATACATCTATCTATATGCTGGACTGATAAGCCTTCTCTGAGCTGTTTTTGCAAGGCAGTCATTTAATGTTGAACAAAAGTACAGCTGAGACTTTCTTTTCCCCACATCTAGCCACATCTGCACTTGAGTGAAATGCCTTATGTGTAAACCAAGCCCACTCAAAGACACCTCAACCTTGACATTCTGTTTTCTTTTGCAGAACTCTGTTTCTTTACAGCGCCACTTGCCTGACACGCTCCCACGTGAAGCGGAGTTATCAGAATAATAATTAACAGGCTCTCATTAATTTGGGATCAAACAATACCCCCTAACGAAGCAGGGACCAACCAATGTGATCCCTTAAAGTGAGGCGTATGCTTTTCTTACACCTCGTGGCATCTAATCTGCCGTAGCCATTAGGCACCGAGCTGACCGTAAAGGCCCGTGTAACATTGAGTCAAGGACAGTTAATGGATGCCGGAGCACAAACAAGAGTGCTCCAAGCATGTCAGTCAAGACTAACCTGAGGCAAAAACATCAAAATGCAGGTTGGAGTTTTGACATTCCTGCAGGCTCTGTACGCCTCGCCAGTGAATTTTTAAAGTCAATATCCCCCTCCTGCTCGCAAACACTTTCTATCTGATGAGTAGCAGTAATGTGGATCTGATTGAACTTTGACTAAAGTATTACTTAAAAGGCAGCTTTGAATGCGTATGCGTGTGTGCGTGTTTTTTTTTTTTTTAATAAATGTCTGTGATAACAATAAAGACAGTTTACACAGATTATCACAGGCTGTGTCTTTAGACTTCAAGGTTATATGATTAGGAAATTAGAAAAGAGATGAGATTAGAAAAACCACAGAACATTTTGAAAAAGAAAGCTTTTTACAAATTATCTGTGTACTGAATTTGCACAGAATCTGATAGATAAATCTTCTCATATTTGGAAATGGATAAATGCTAAAATGTAAATAGAAGGAACCGGCTTGGGAGCACACATCTGGCAAAAGTTCAAAAAGCATGTTAAGTATTCTAATTTGTTTAAAGCTTACTTATACAAAAATGCATATTGTGATATAAAATGTAATGATTTCTGCATGGAAATGTAATGAGCAATAATAATTGCTCTGGATGAGCATAGCATACAATGTTAGAAAGTGCAGTCCCTTTGCTTTCAGATTTCACATTAAACCTTTATTTTCTCTTTCCCCTTTGCACAGTGGAGTGAAATCATTAAGGCAAATGGACGCAAAATTTAAGCCAAGATCATTCCTAGTATTGGGCACTACACAGGAGCACACAGGGTGACATAAAATTGGGGTGGTGGCAGCAATAAGCACACTTCCTATTACTGGAAAAGAAGGTGTGCTTTCAAGGGGAAATTGTATTAGTTGAGGTGGTACATTATTATTTAGAAGTCCTGACCAAAATTTCCAAGCAAGCTATAAAACTTGATTAATTTAGGAAGCCAACATTTTCGTGCATTCTTTGAAGAGTTTCTGATACTGCACTTATGGTGAGCATTTTGATGGGGGTCATTCTGCTATTAGAGCACATCAGTGGGTGAGCCATTTGATGTGTTTTTCATTTGTCTTGTGACCTCTCACTTGGCACTGTCCTGTTGTTTCTTTGGTCGTAACTTTTTTAACCTTTTGATTTTTTCCTGGACTTGAGATCGTGTGTATTCCAGGGACACAGCAGTACAAATATTTTGCATTAACTGCACACACCTTGGGCATTTTTTTTTCCTTTGGCTCTTGGCTTCATGTAGCATTGCTATGTCCTGTTAAACTATTGTATTTCAGCCCAGAGATGGCTGCATTCATCAGTGGAGAAACTCTTACCTTAGAAGCATAGGGCTTGTTAAGAGCTCACATTTCTCTGGGTCTTCTGGGAATGCACTGTGCTGTACAAATAAATGGGTAATGAATCTCCAAATATTTCTTTTGAATGAAAAAAAGATGGAAATTCTTTAGCTTATGTACTGCGATTTCTTCTCTGTGAAGAACATTTATTTGATTCCGATCCTTTTTTTTCTTGTTTTAACTTTTTATTTCAGCCTGCTTACACCCAACTTTAATCAGATCCCTGTCCCAGAGCAAAATGCACATTTTTCACGTTGTTTTTTTTTAAAAAAAAGGACTCTGTGATAACAATAAAGACATTTTTGTTTTAACAAAAATGTTTTAACATTTTGTGATAACAATAAAGAGCATTTTCACAGATTATCACAGCCCATTAGGTTTCCAATGAATTCTTTTTCCCGACCAAAGACCTGTAGCGCAATGAAGAAATAGAAATCAAATTTTCAAATCCCAACAGCAGTTTTCTATAACATCATGTTTTTCTCTCCTGCATGTGACTTAGCATAGTCTAATGATCTCATGGTAATGTCATGGCAACTCTGTGGAGCAGAGACCATATTAAGATGTCATTCTGATGGTAAAATGATGGCAATTCAAGCCTGCAGAGACTTTATGACAAGCAATGGCAAAACAAACTCAATACAAGTCTATACAGAGCACATTATCGTGTCAAGAGAACAGTATAATCTAATAGATCTTTTCTGCCTCTAACTTCTGTGAAAGCAGTGTTGATACCTGCCTGAGAGAAGTGCAGCACTGAGCCAGCAGCAAAATGAAATCGGTATCTGCCCTCACCTCCTCTCCCAAGTATTGTTTATGAGCCGCAACACTGCCTGAGCATATTAAACTGCACTAAGCCTTTTTATCTAAGATTTGTTCACAATGGATATCTTTGTCTTTCATCACCTAATTAAAAGAGAAAAGAAAGCATCAGAAAAATGCAATGACTGCAAAGTGCGCAGTAGGGAAATACAATCCTAGCCTTGAGCCTGTTTTGCCATTGCTCTGGGGTAATGCCAATCTCCAAGATGCCAGCTGGTCCAGCAAGGAGCCTCCAAGCCCCAGGGATGGGCAGGAGGTCAGGGCATCCCTCTTGGCTCCATTCATGATGGCAGAGAAGGGCAGCATCCTCCCATGATCCTGTTTCACAGACACCCGGATGATGCAAGGGGGCTGGGATGGCAGCAGTCCCAGCAAGAGCAGGTCCCCAGACTGCGACAGTGACAAGGAGACAATTAGTCTTAGGGGCACCTGGGAGCATTGGTGACCTGACTACACAGCCCTGCTCTGGCCAGAGGAGATGCCAGCTAGAATCCCTGCTGTATGTATGATCCAGTTCGGCACAAGACTCAGCCATATGGGTCGCTATGATCTGATTAAATTAAGGATGCTAGAGAAGCCTTAAACCTGAATTTCCTATTTTAATTTGAATGTTACTTTTTTATGCTTAGTTAATAGTCATAATCATGTAGAGTGTGCTAGTCCATTACCACTATGTTAATGGCCAGCTAATACTCAGAAGCCCTTGGCATTGCCTTGGGGCTTGAATTCCCAGATGGTCATTAACTACCTAATAAAAGACCACCACATCATCCATAATTACTTAACATCTTGTACTTGAACATATTAAACAAAGTGAGCTTTTAAATATTTAGAACTAAATTACATTAAATAAATGTTATACTTGGTAAATAAATTCAGAGGTGAGGATGTACTATACGGAATTAAAATATTGCTGCTGCTTCCTCATGACTCAATTGGTTCAGCATGCAAAATGAAAACATGCAGCCCATTTGAAGAGGGTCACTGTGATTCATTTATGGCTAACGCTGCTCTTTGATACTGAGGGATGTGTGTGACAGCAAGGTGTTGCTTTCGCTTTTCATATTGGGTACATTAATTAAAGTCATAAGGAAGATCTCTTTGCATGTGCTGGTATCTGTTCAGCTTGAGCATTAAAATGGTGAAGTTTGTGCTGAGTTTCTAAGGATGTTTCTTGTTTTATAGGGCAACAGTGGGCTGTTAATACCATCCTTCACACTTTCTTTGCCTAAAATCAGCAGCTCTAATCACTGGGTTTGTTTATGTTAATTTCTACTTCTGGTTTTAATGGTTCAATTATAATTATTTTTTTTGATCAGACAAGAGCTGTATATACTAAAGGGCCAAACCTACAGACACATTAACAAGTGTGAGTCTTCAATAAGTGAAACCAATAGGATCAGACATATGCCCCAACACTGCTTATTTTCTCAAGTATTAGCAAGCAGCAGATCTGTACACCTGAAGCTGGGCTGAGGGGAAGGACTCATTTGGTGTTGGCCTGGAGACAGACTGTAAGCTCCACGGGATTTGGATCCAGGACCTTGCGGTGAAAGGCTTTGTGTTGCCCCACCTCTCCCTGAGCTGTGGGGTTCCCCTCTGAGCACTCTCGTTTGTTAATTGTCTTTTTGAAGTTAATGGCAGGATGTGCCTCCCTGTCTGTATTTTTATTGGCTTCATAATTGTTCATTGAATATTTTTGGGCCTCTGAGAGAGAAACACAGGTAGATTTGCTATTGCAGAAACTGCTTTCCCAGGAGATGTTTGACATTTCACACAGATCCTAGGCCTTGGATCTCTTATGGGAGAAAAACCTCAGAGTTTGGGGAATATCGGGCTTCTGCATGTATGTTATGGATATGGCTCTCCCAGGAGTGTAATCAGATATCCTATGTTTCCTGACACAAGCTAAGAAGAGTTCAGCAGGCAGAGAAAGTGAGACTTTCATGGTTCCTGAAGGAGATGGGCACTCCATGGCTTTTTGCTCTGGCAGTGCAGGGTAGAGCTTTCCCCTTTGGTGTGCCAGTCCCTTACAGAATGCCAGGGAACTTACAGAGAGAGCACATCAGGGATGAATGTCCTGGAGCCATGTACTCTACTGCATGATCCAGACCTCAGAGAGCTTTTTCTGCTTAAATGTGCTCAAACCCAGGGGTTAATCCACAAAAGCATGCTCTGATTTCCCATGCAACTCGCTCAGCCAGTCCCAGTAGGGTCTGGGAAAACTGCTGGGCTCCTGGGCCATGTTTCTTCCTCCAAGTGTCTAGATAAGCATTTATTTTCCAACTTCAGTCACCAACTGACAGATTTCTGGAAACACTGGCATCTCAAAGAGAGTTAAGCGTTGAACCTGCTGGGGAGTTTTTTGAGAAACACATTCATTTCTCCCCTGTAGCAACAGTGTTGAAATAACTGGAAATCTGCTAATTCATTTTAAAGCTATAGACCTGTGCTTTTCCAAGGGGAAGAGAAAAACTTTACCAATGACAACACGTGACTCCAAGAGAAATATAAATCTTTATAGTTGCTACATCCATATGATTTACCATTGAAGAGAAGCATGTTTTTGTCATCCAGAAAGATACCTCCAACCAAGAGTATTCTTCTGTCAATCTGCTATCCAATATGCCTATTGAAAGAGTACTTCTAAAAGAAATCAAAGAGAAAAACATTTTACCATTTATTCCTACCAAGCATACTTTTTAATGCACTCCAAGAATCACACTAGACTGAAACATGCTGTTCATTTCCTGAAGTAAAGAAAATATTTAGGAGAGTGGACACAAGGACTTTGGCCTTCTATGTACACTAATTGTCTTTGCTTTCTCCTATTTTTTCAATGAGTCTTTCTCATGTGAATGCATAACCAAAAATTCTTCTAGGAAGAAAGGAGGGAAGGCAGAGGGCATTCAAGCACAAAGGGCACTCTACAAGCAATTCCAAAGTAATTTCCAAGCTATGACAAGAACTATCAGAAGTGTTATTGAAATCAAGGACATTTCTGTGTTAAATTTGATGCAATAAGAATCTCTGTTTACTAGTGATATTTGTTTCACATGCGGATTCATCATCAGGAGCCAAAACAGTGCTCCAGAACACAGAAAGCCAAATTCCCCTACAGAAAAGGGGGTTTGTTAATATTTTTAAGAGGTGTTGATGCTGACTTAGATGTGCAGTTCAAGAAACTGAAGGCACAGACCAGATGGCTTGTCACAGGTAATATCTGCAGTCTTGGATAACTTTGCTGTCCTTTCTCTGTCCCAAGAGCACAGCAATGACTTATCCTTGGGAATCTTAACTGGATTTTGTGTTTCAGGGTGTGTTATCTCCTGCCCACTGGTATTTGCTTGTAAAGCAATGGATGTTCATCTGACTGTTCATCTTCATTGGTGAAATACCACCAGCAGAGCTGTTCCCACACTGGAACTATTATGAAGCCATGTGCTCTTCCATGCCAGTGGACAACACGACCCACAGTGCTGGCAGGTGGCCTGGTGACGGCCTTCTAGACAATGACACCACAGTCACCCAAAACTTTGGGCTGCATGGGACAAGCCATGCACCTGCATCAGGGTTGTTTATGCTGATGCTTCTCATGGGATTGCCCCACCAAGAAACTTTTCCTTTTCCCAGTATGAATTGAGGATTCCCCAAACTTGTCCTTGTTTCTGCCCAGGTGTACACCATATTTTGCCACTTATTTTCATTGCCTTGGAGCACGTCTCTGATGCTTCTAATCTGCTGTTTAGAAAGGATGGATCCTGTTACTTAGAGGAAACAACTGTGGATAGGACTGTATGTAGCAACAAAGCAGAGATATTATTTATTTAGGTAGGTAAAATTTAATTTTTTTAGATGTGGAGAACTGACATTCAATTTCAGAAGACTGTTTCTACTTGCAATCATTCCTCAAGCCATTGCTACAAATTTTGCAGCCTTGTTCTTAGCTGTAGAGATCCCTGAACAAATTAATTGCCCACCATCAGCATTTATCTTTCTCCTTTAGCAGACTGTAAGTATCAGAAAATCTCACTTATTGTGCTAGACTTTAACTTCACAAATTGAGATGACTTGTCACTTGATTCCCCAGATAACACTTCTGGGTATGAATAATACTATGCTGTATTTATTACAGCTATTCTAAAAGGGCTCTTCGTTGCCCCCAGTGAAGTGCAGGAAGCAGAGAACATCCACGGCATTTTTTCATTTCTCAAAAAAGTCTTGGCCACTTCCAGGTTTTGATCACTATCATTTTAACTTTGGACTTCTATTAAAAGCATTTTGAGTTTGACACAATTGTAGTGGCAGATAGAGTGGGTAGATAAATGTACCTTCTGAATAGGCTTAATACCAAAAGTGGCTAAAAGGAATGGCAAGGTATTTCACCTATGAAAATTTCCCATCCAGAAGATTTGCCACTTACTGCTGATAATCCTTTTAGCCTCAAAGGGTCAAAAGGTGAAAATGATTGAGGTACCTTTTGCTATGAATATTTCACGAGCTGCATATCCTTTTTTCACTGAGATCTATGTGCTGACTGAGGGCTTCTTCAGGATGAGTCCTTAGTTGACTGATGAATACAAAACACCTCTTGAACAAAAGGCATTCAAGATTAGTGGAAGACAAGACAGCCTACTTTGGTTTCTGTGAGCAGTACCTGGAGTATCAATGGAGATAAAACACTGAGTGACAGGCAACTGAAATACAGACTAACACCATATATTGTTCTCCTATTGATTGGGGAAATAATGAGAAAGTTAGCAAGTCACAGTAATGTCACAGACAGTGATGAACTTTGGAGAACTCAAGGACCAAAAAGTAACATGAAACACGGAGCAAAATGAAGATAATATTTGGTTACAGTACAGTTCTCAAATTGTAGTGAAACACATCCCTTCGCCTTTGAGTATGCTTGGTTTTTAAAGCGAAGACAATGGGAAGAAATTGCTGGCTGAAACAATATAGCTATTTTATTTTACTCCAGCCAGTAATGTGAACTTCTTGGAAGACATCTTCTTTCACCACACCATTGCGGCTGGGAACATTTAGAGGCTATGAACCAAAATTATCCTCTCTGTGCATAAGCTTTCTAGTGTCATATCCTGCAAGGTATTGTGGTAATTGAAGACATTCAGTACCAAGAACTGAGTATTGTTTCGCTACGGCATTGAGATGAAAAAGCCAATCCCTTTGAAGAGGCTTCTCGTTCAAAAGAGAAGCTGAACCTTAGCAAAACATATCTGGAGAAAGTTGTTCTTTCTTTCACACGTAGACAATGTTTGGAAAGCTTTTAGCTCATTCAGCTCTGTTAGGCAGAAGCCTCTGCCCCCACCAGGGGGTCCCCAGCTCAGCCCCAGACGTGGGAGCTCCCAACTTCTCCCACGGCATAGGGAAGGTTCCTGTGTGCCAGCACCCATTGCCTTTCCTATATGCTGAGTCAAAGCCAGGTCACTGAAAATAACCACAATGGAAAAAAAAAAAAAGCTTCTGCACCACCTGGGACTTCTTTACTTAGATAATATTATAAATATATAAGTAGGTCTGTTTTTTCCTCACCTGAACAGAACAGAGTCTATGTCAGTCATAAATCCTTTTCCATTTAAAACAAGGAAAAAATGCACATGAATGAAATTCCTTTACTTAAAATGAGGCATCCTAATTTTAAATAAGGATAAAATTGAATTGTGCTTCTCATCTATTTTCAAACTGTTTCTTCTTATTGTTCTCAGGAGCTTGTCTTTTTCCTAGCTGAGAGTTCCTCTAAAAATATCCCTAAGGGTTATATTTGCAGGTGTAATCTTTAAGGGTCAGGAAGAACCATGTCACCCTAATGCAGGACACATTTCAATGGCTTCATCATCACCACCACAAGCATTTCAGATGGATTCAAGACCTACAGGGATGCAGCATCTATTTTCAATGGGATTTCAGCACCCACTTTTTCAGTTTTTTACAAAAGCTGTAGCCTTTAAGTTATGAAGCATTGTGAGCCAGAGCTTAGGTAAGGAAAGGTCATAGGAAGGTGCAGGCTGCATTTGCTCAGGTCCTCCCTCCCCAGCTGTCCCCAATGTCCCCAGTGAGTCTGCCCCATTCCTGCAGCTTGCAGGTGCTTTCAGGCCCCTTAGTTTAGAGAAAACCTCATCTCTGTTCAAAGAAGTTCATGTCAAGACTTTGATATCCATTTCTTGGTTTGCTTTTCTGATATAAGGAAATCAAATTAATTGTTATGTTTGCATTATGCTGGAACATAGAAATGTCATGGTAGCTGGCCTGGTAACACAGGATTAATTTAGATATTCAGACTGCAGTGCTCTTCACTCTGAAAATGTAACAAACATGTGGCAGTTAAGCTTCATTAGGTCTACGCAGATATCTGGTTGCATTTGTGAAGCTATTTCCACAAATTCTAGGCTGAAGCATGGGTTGGATGGGACAGCACAGGGTGTGAAATAGGGCATTTGTTCCTTTTCCAGGATCAGAATGCCTTTGCTACTCCAAGCAAACAGCTGGAAGAGCAGGCCTCAGACCTTTTCTGCAGATGGGCGTTGGAGGTGTATGAGACATATAATCAAGGTAATAAATATATGCTCCCAAAATCGCCCTTTCATGCAATTTTAGGCAGCTTGTTCACCTGTGATTGCCCTCAGACTCCTGTGCACCCTCGTGTTCCACAAAAGCTGAAATTTCACTCCTAAACATGTTAAGAAACCCCTACTCAGGCCTTACTTCAGCATGCTTCACCTTCCATGCTATGACCAGCGATGCCATTAGAGCACGATTCCTGGTCATGAAGGCAAGATACCCAATTCCAGCAAGATACTCTCTTTCCTGAAGGCAGTCATGAGCAAATTTGTAGCTTACCTGTTCTCCCTTGAGTAAGACCCAGCCAGAGTCTGCAGTTGCAGCAGAGAAGAAAAATCTGAGGATGGCCACAAGACACAGCCCTTTGCTGTTTATGAGCAGCACAGAAGCAAAGATCATTCTGCTTTGGTCTTACCACACACCATACCCTGTAAAATGCTTTTTAAAAGGAAGAATTGTCTTGCATTTAATGGGAAGTCTATTCAGCCATCAATTTGTTAATAAAAAGGTGAAATTAATGACAAATAATCCCTCATAAAATAATGTCCTTGTGTTCAGGTTCAGGTTTGCTGGCTACAAAACATTCGCTACTCATTTTCTGCCCCTCTATTAATGGATAAGAGAAAAGAAGGGGAATTTGTTACTTAATGTAGGATATGCATCTCATGCCATCAGATTACATCAGGTTCATCAAGTCATGCTTATATAACTTGATTTTAATTTATGGGTTTTATTGTTGGCAGGTTTCTGAGATTATGATTTGATTGAACGTCTGTTGAATGTCTGTAAAATATCAGTTAGTTTGTAAATGGACTCTAATGGATTATGCTGCTTGAATCTTTTCTTACTGAGCTGTTCACCTTTGCATGGTATAGTAGACAAGTCACATCTTGCTTTGACTGCAAGCAGCATCAACTGTAATAACTATATGTCAGAGGCTGTAACATTGAAGATACAATCTGCTTAAAATCACTGTACATGTATCCAAGGAGAAATGCTTAATGTCCAGGAGAGCTCCAACAGAAGGGCTCACTCCAGTCTGTAGTTTTATAAATGCTTCTGTTTTTCTACTTTATGATTTACATTATTTATCACAGGAGGTTTCTTTGACACCAAAACTTTTGGAATATCCTTTAAGATTATGGGGCCATGTATATGTTGGCTTTATCAAGCTGGACTGCCTAGAAAAAAAGGTGGCACTGGAAAACCACTTTGGCCTCCTCTTACCTGGGGTGGCCACTGGAGGCTGAACCCTGTTGTAAAGCAGACAGAAGATCTTTAGGGGTCCCTGGAAGATGAAGGTGCCCTGCTTGCTCTGGTACAATCCTGGAAGAGCTGCTCCTAGGCAACCCAAGTTTCACCCCGGTGTGAAGCTGTGTGCTGTCTGGTTCTGCTGCTGCCAGTCCTTCAGGTTGTTCACTCAGCTGCCCTGAACCTCCATTTGTTTTCAGCAGAAACAGAGTGATGAGTGTGATAAAACAGCGGTAGAGAGCTCTTCTACCACCACAAGAAAATCACTCAGTTTTGTGGCACTTTCAAGCCCTTGTGACCTGGGTGTGTTTCACATCACACCTTGCAGCAGGCATTGCACACAAGGGCAGTGATCAATCTGCCCTCATCTCATCCTCAGTGTGATATCATTTAGCACTGTCTGGCCCAACAAGACTCATTTTTCCTGGGTGTGTGATGTGGAGACCCAGCAATATGAACTGAATTGGCATGACACATCCCAAATTCTGGCTATAGGCAAGATGTGGTGCAGAACAAGTAGTTGGAAAGAATTGACAATTTGCATGAAAGGCACTTTGTTGAACAAGAAGATGAGCAGGACATTGCAGTGTCACTGGCTGAGCTGGAGGAATATCCCTCTGTTCAAATGTGGCCTTTGAGGGAAGCCAGCACCTCTCTCCAGCTGCAGAGACCTCTTCCCATTGCATCTTGAGCATTGGCTGCTCCTCGATGAAGAGTGGATTCTCCCAGAATGATATGCCGTGACTCAGAGCAGAGCAGTGACACCACCAAGCTACACCACGGCTCCCCATATGTTTCTGTGCTTGCCCTGACTTCTCAATGCCACACCAGATGCCAGTGGGCCAGAGATGGCACCTGGGGCTCAGCACAGTGTGGGGTCATCATCTGCATGGCCCTTTTCCTTCTGCTGCCCTTCTACACTAGCATCAGGAAGCTGAAAAGCAGCAGAGAAATCCCTGTGCTGGCTGGCAGGACATGGCTCTTGTGTGACTCTGTGCAGGCAGTGAGAAGAGGGCATCACCTTGCACTGCCTAGAGGAGAAGGTAAAGGGAAGAGCAACAAATTGCAGAATTTAAGCAAAACTGAGATTCTTGCTGCTCAGCTTTCCCTATCTCCAGAGCCTCCTCAGCACATAACAGCCAGCAAAGGCCACAGCAACATCCAGTAATTTTCACATGGGCTGAACTGTCTCTTAGCAAAGCATCAGTCTGTGTCCAGTCCCTCAAGTTTTATGCATTATAAGCGGTAAAAACAAAGCAACTTTGTCACTTACAATTTTACAAGCAATTTGCCTCCATTATTTTTGACCAAGAGTTTCTACTGGTGTTTGTAACGTTGTCCACTTACGTATGGACAATGACAAAAATTTAGAAAAAATAGCTGGCACCTCTTTTTGCTGTCTGTGACTGGCCTGCAGCAGGGACCTCCGACCTTTCCCCAAGAGAAGATGTGCTGGGTGAGGGGTGGGTCTGAAAGGAAGCAGTGGAGCCCCAGAGCCCCAGACAAACACTGAAACCCTGTCCGAGAGGAATTACTATTTATACTGCTGGACAGTTTTCTTCTGTGAAACAACTGGAAATGATTTACCCCACAAATGTCTGGCTGTTGGCTGTGTAAGTAGCCAGCAAACACGAGAGAAATCAGACCATGCCAGACTCAGCTAGCTGTACACGATCCATCGCTGATCCATCTGCAGCATATGATATTCGCTGGTTTCTCTGCTCCAGACTGGTTGGGAGAGAGGTACTTGAAGAAATGGGAAGCTGAGTCTCCACAGCTGAGCGGTTTCCTAGCTTTGTGTCAACATGGTGTGCCTTCTGGCTGCTCAAATGTGCCTAAACCAGAGCCCCACCACATTTATGCCACTGTAATTTAATACATTTATTTATTGGGTTAGAAGCTTTGTAGAAAATTCAGTTTTTGCCCACTGCTATATACAATAATCTAGAATTACATGTCTTGGACAGCCTACTGGACAGTGCCTCAGTGTAAGTAAAGAACCTCCAGAGATGTGTCCTGCTTCTTGACCATCCTCCCTCCCTCATGTGGGTTTGTGGGTATACACATCAAACTGTGGGTGCAGAGGGGTATCCTGAGAGCTTGTTCTGCTTTAATGTAAGTTTTGTTTTGAAGAAAATAAATGTCTGTCTCTGTCTAGAGGCCAGGATAGGGTGCATTTTGTAACCTGAAACTCAGCCTAGGAGGTACCACACCACTTAGCAGTGCTCTAGGAGCAAAGTAGATCATTCAGATAAGAGAGATCTCAGTGGAAATGAACTGTCCTGGCATAAAGCTACCGTAACTCAGGGGGCTATCTATAGTTTAGGCTTAAGCATGCTCCACGCTGGTTGTGTGCTGCTCAAACTTGAAAGTTGTTAGGATTAGAGCTCTGCTGTACATCCACATCAGAAGGTGAGGATCATTAGAGTAACGCTCTCCTATACAACAGTGATGCAGGTCAAGGTGATCAAGGCTTTTACCCATTCTCTGAAAACCATATAGGTCAAAGTTGTTCTATAAAATTTATCAGCTTTGATTCTCTTCCCTTCCCTTCTTATATGATCTGTAGGTGGGGGTTTCTAGGTTTTCCAATTTTTAAATTTTTTTTTCCCACTACAGGTACCAGTATTTTTTTCATTCTGTTCCTGAGCTTCCCTTGATGTAAAATGAGATTAATGATCCTTATTTGCTTGGAGACCTACTGAAGAAAGTACTTTTGCAGAGGGAGGGAGTATAGCAGGGCCATTTAACCCCAGGTTCTGGCAGGGACCATCTTGGCAGCGCTTTCTGCTGCCACTATCTGTAGCCATCAGGGAGGTTCTGTTGCCTATCACAAGGTCTGGCCACACAGCTCCCAAGCCTGAAAACTCTCCTTGGACTTCATCAGGACTGCTGATGCATCAAGAAAATACAAGATTGGAGCTGCTGTCTAGAAGGTGCGCCCTGGGCCCCATCTCTGATGAGCTGCTCTCAGGTGCTACAGTCTGAAATGCAGCCTGGAGAAATCAGAGCAGCAGAAAGTTGGTCTGTGATTGTCCCTCATGCCCATATTGTACCATTTTGAAGTCTTTGATTATGTTTTTGGAGTCAGTTATGACTCAGGCTGTGGAATGTAGAGCCAGGCGCGCAGTTCAATCGCACCACCTTCCCTCTCCGTATTTGTGCTGTGCTCATTACACACAGCGAAATCAATTAATTCTAACAGAGGAGTAGGCTCCTGGCTTTTCTATAAGTGACTGGGTACACAATTGTTCCGTTGCTTACATTAACATCTTAGCACATGATTAGCACTCTTTGGGATTCCTGAGCTCTGGTGGCTGCTCCGCTCCCTGCACGGGAGGCTCTGCTGTGGGCTCTCCCCTCACAACCCTCCGGGGCACCAGAGCTACATGCAATTAAAGGCCTCCCATGGCTGAAGCCTTCACATGGGCTGAGAGACCTAAAAACATGCCTTTCCCTTGATTAGGCAGCTTTAAACCAAATAGGATTAAGGAGAGAGATACCACCACAGAGGGGGACATAATATGGGCACCTCACTGAAGTAGTGGAGAAGGAGGGGAGGACAACAACAACATCTGGCTGAGAAATTCACCTACTATTTTTTAAAAGGGCTTAAAAATGTAGAAAAAAAATCTCCTTCTAAAATTATATTTGAACTATTGAAGACACATATCTTTAAATTTTAAGTCTGAAAAAACTATAATCCCCAAAACCAAAATCTTGGGGGACTGGAAATCAAAGAAAAGTTAGTTCTGGCTTGTGAGCTTTTTGTCTGCAGAAACAAAGAATTCATGGTCAACAAACAAGCAGCTCAGAATCCCCCCATTTTTAACAAAGAAAAGTCTTTTCTTATGACTATTCTTGCTGGATTAGGAAACTGAAAAAAATATCAAACAGGCAACAAATAATTTTACCATTACCAGGTAATATGTGTTAATTGCTCAGTTTATATACTCTGAATGACATACCATTAGAGACTGTGTATGCATTGTAACTAGAGCATTAATAAATTTAAAATGTGCCTATTAGGATGACAGCTTTGGAGGTGCAAAGGAATAACAGTTATCACTTGGCAGAAGCAGATCTCACCCCATCTGCCGAGACTTTGCATACATTTTCAGCTTCCTGAGCAATGATTAGGGCTGTCAGAACCTCTTTAACCTTCTAACTGCTGGTCCCAACTGGCCTTAATTAGAGACTAATGAATTCAGAAGATGCAGGCCGTGAGGAAAACTGCCTTGACAGTTTGTGTACAAATTAAGCGCCAATTACTTCATGCATCTTTTGCATTGCTGATACAAGTCTCTGTTATTATTTTTGAATATGGTCATTTTAGCATAAACCGAGAACTTTGCTAATGTATTTTGTCATTTTTATGGCTCATCATAAAAAAAAAAAAAAGAATACCAGGAGGGTCATGAATATGTGAAATAAACTACTGTAGATGATAAAAAGAAATTCATTTTCCTCTGGGGAATATCTTCCAACATTTTTCTCCCTAATATAATATTATTATTATGATTAGTCACATAATGATCGCAATTTAAGAAACAGGCGTAACATGGTCCTCTGAATATTTTTGCTAGGAATATAGCTGCTATTATTAGCACAAGAAGGAAAACAAAGATGCAGGTAAGAGTCTTTCGGTTCTGGGATCTCAGAAAAACTTCTACACCCACACATGTTAGCAGAAGGTTGCTGACACTGTTACGATAAGAAATAGGAGCATAGGGAGCCATAGCTCTATAGTGAAGTAGTTCTGGGAGTTTAAATCACCACAGTTTCTCCCTCTTATCCACATCTAGAAAATGTGAAAGGTTCAACACATTATTTTTTTGAAAATGACCCCTAAGCCCAGTGAAGTTGCACACCTGCCATTATGGCCTGACAAGGTAGGGGAATGTTTACCACATTGTCCCATAAACGATGCTTAGAGAAGTTCTGAAAAACTCCCAACCCTGCTGCTCCTGAATAGATGTGAGTTTATGGAAAAGACTAGAAGGGCAGTGCAGAATATGTGTGAGATAGGCAACCCTCCAAGCAGACATACAGCCGTTCCTTCACTGGCCAGTTACCTCTTTCAATTTGGACTGCTACATCTTCTAATTTCTCCTAATTATCATCATGTTCCCCATTGCATTTAGCGAAATTCATCACTGCTGTGCAAACCAAGGGTACTTCTAACCCCTCCACAAAACTCTCTTGGCTGTGCTGCTGCAGAAATTGAGGTCAGATCAGCTTCCTCCCTGAGCATCTCCTGTCCCTGCTTTCCCTGTCGCTGGAAGGAGGGAGTCTCCCCAGAGGCTTTGTGGGAGGAAAGCCAAAGAGAAGCAGAGGGATGGAAGAATTAACAGCACATAGTGAAATTTTGCCACTCACATACAGGTTAGACTGTGGGATGTTTGCTTTGTAATCTGTGGCTGTACAGAACTGAAGAAAAGCACCAGCAGGACAAGTTTCTTCAAACGCAGAAATGCTCCATGTGGAGGAAAGAGGGACAGTTCTATCCACTTGATAAAACCTCTCCCCAGATGAGATGGAGATGGTTAAAGCAAACTTGAAAACACAAGGCCATCCTCTCAGTAGCAAGCCACAGAGCCAGCACCTGTGGGTCTTAAACTTCAGTTGAATAAAACCCCAATTAATATTGCTCATGAAGTTTTGCCTTTGTCCCCACAAACCCATGGACATCCTCTCAGTCCAATCTCTATATCATGTAAGAGCTTCCTCCACACAACTTTCTCTTACATTCCATCAAGAATAATTTTAAATTTCTCTGATGAAAATGACCTGATGATCTCATGTGACCTTTCCCTCACTGTCCCTATCATTAAGGGTTATTTTCTGTTGATAGTCTGAGGATTTCCTGATTTCACTTATACCAGTACAGCATGATTACGACATGTAAACCCAACATGCTTTTACATGTATGACAGAGTCCTTTATTTCCCTTTGAAAATGTATCCTTTTAGCAGCTGCCATTGAACTCAAACCCCTTAGTAAATTTTTTTTTAATCTGTTCTCATCAATCAGTCTTCAATCTGGCTTCTGCTCTAGAGAATCAGGTCTATGCTCCAGCTTTGGATCTTGCAAGGTTGTGATTCCCTACACAAGACACACTGTGACAATGAGATTTTTCTTGAAAACCATGCTCAGAGATGATGAGCTGACCCCTAAAAGTTTTCTGAGACATTTCTAAGGTTTTGGTTTGGATTTGTCCCTAACCTGATACAGATTTTTCATAAACTGGTTTTGTTACTTTAATGATCTTTCTGTTTCCATTGTGGTTTCCCTTGTTTTTTTGCCAGTTCTGGTCACCCTTTCCCAGTGTTTAATAACAACATCTTCTCCTTCAGTAACACTTACATATGGAATGAATGCAGATCTGACAGTGTCATCTGGGTTATCATTATGCTGTGTGTGGCTCCCTTCTGTTTATTGCAGCTCCTAAACCGTGGGACAGAGCGGGGACTTGGAATAAGAAAGAGGAAAGGGGACATGGACCTTTTGTCTGACCCAGAGCCTTGGCAGGTGACGAGGAAGATGTGGTGGCTTTGACATAGGTCCTGCAGAGAGGAGTTTCACTTTGGCACAGAAGGTTGAAGCGTGCTGATTATAAAGGTGAAGAACACACACACGTGCACACACACACACGCATGCACTGGTGTGTGTGTACACCTGTCTGCTGTGTTTGTGCCTGTGCGTGTTTGTGCAGGCATCCCATCCTCCTGCAGCTGGCCCACAATGACACCACAGGACTCTGCCACTGTCTGGGCCAGAGATGATTGCAGCAGGGCTCTTCAGCCAGCCTGTATTTGGAAAGTATAAAATCTCTGAGGCAGAATCTCCTCTTCCCAAGGAGGCGTAGGATTTCTGTGGGGCATTAATTCAAGCTGTGCGGTCTGGTGCATGGTCTTGTCACACCGTGATTTTTTGGTCACCTGTAACTTTTCACTCTCCCTTTGGAAATTGTTTTGTGATCACATCACTCCCCACCTGAGGTTCTCCAGCCTCAGGTCTTCTCCTCCTCACTGTCACTGTGCTGCTGCACCTCTCTGTGGCAATGGCTCTAGGCACACACAATGGCCTCTGAGGCACCCAGACAAACCAGAACACCTCTCCCTGGAATTTAAGAAAAATGGTCAAAGTCCCAAATTTTTATTTCTTTTTACTGAGTAAATCTGTTGACTTTTTCAGGTGAATATATGAGTTTCAGTTCTCTTTTCAAGCTTTATTCTTTCACCTGGGTAGTTGATTCAGTTAATTTACTCCACCAGAGAAGCTGGAAAGAAAAAAAAANAAAAAAAGGGGGGGGGGGGGGAAGGCAAGGAGGCAAGAAGAATTAAATTAACAGCAAATTCAAAACCATGGAATAGTTAGCAGTCGCCTCATAGAAGACATTTATATTTAACTGCTGTACACGGAACCAAAGCATCCCCTGCAAAAACAAGCACTCTACGTATAAAAATTTAAAACCACATTGATAACCCATCTGGCATCCTCCTAATTATGAATCTCTTAGTGGAGTAATATTCCCTTTAGAAGCAAAACAGTAAATACAACAAGGGAAACATGATTATGAATTTCTTTTTGCTCTGTCTTTCAAGACAAGCGTTCATTCACATGTGCACCCAAAATCTTTCTCAACTGGAATTTATTGAAGTAAAGACATAACACAATGCCTGCTAATTAAACATTTAAGAAGAAAAAAATACCCTGTTCTCCATCAGGAGACGATATTAATAGGTGCTTCATAATACGGAGTGTGTTTGAACCCCAGCTGTTTTGCCCAATAAATACAGAAGAACAGAAAGGCTCAGCTTCTCCCTTCATCTTTATGTGCCGGTCTAACCAGTCCAGCTTCATAAAATCCAGTCATCTCGTGGAAACGAAGCAAAAGGCTTGGTTGTCTGCAGACAATTTATTTGTCTTTTGTGGGAGTGCTGTCTCTGAGGAGGTGTTACCCATACACAACTTCTCTCAACACACACCAGCTCCCTTCCCTGTCTGAAAAGGAAGGCAGTGACTTTTGGGGGGAGTTCTGTCCCAGACCATCTGGCTGAGGGTAGACTTGTTTTTATCCTGTGCTATGGACAACAATGGCCTGAATAGTTGCTTCCTGCAAAGTCATTATGTCTTTACAAAGAATGAGACCATTTTATTTGTTTTAAAACAGATTTGCTCCAACAGGAGTTCTGGAAAGAACTCACAGAATGGGGAGATCTCCTTTAGGAAGTCCTTCAGGTTTGGCACTGCTCTCAAAACCAAGTTTCTCAGAAAACTTTTAAGTCATGGAGCATCATGGACACTGAACAGAGAAATCCCTATGGAAACTTTCAGTGTCAGCTAGAGATTCAATTGTTGAGCCTGTGGCACTGGAGAAGGGACAATGTGAAGCACTCTTGGAAAATCAGACCTGTAGCAAAACTTCAAGGCCTCAGATGAGTGATACTCAGGCTCCTTACTCATCATCCCTTTGATTGCGGTTCCTCCTCCACAATGATGAAACTCTTCCCATGGCTTTTGTAGAGCCCCATGTCAGCTGAAGTCACTGCCTGCAGCAGGTACCAGTAACCTGCAGCACTGTGACAGGCTGCAGCTCAGCATCAGCTCAGCATCTCCCCATTCCACAAACCCAGAGCTCCCCCCGACCCTGCACGCAGGGAGATCTCCAAACCCGATAGCTCAACAGGTTGAGCTGCTCAATATTGATTACCAGCTTTAAGAAATCTTTTCAGTTCAGTCCTAGGCTTATCTGCTTTGGTTGTCACATGGCCGGAGATGGTGCCATCAATACAGATTACAAATCTGTCTCAGCACCCTATACATCTGCAAGTTTCCCAGTTTCAGCCACCCCAAAGCACCTCAGTGGGTCCTGCCAGGCAATGAGAGAGGCTGTGTGTGCTCCATGTCGAGCTGTGTTGGCTGTACAAAGGGTGGGAAATGAAAAATCCAAGAGAGGCTTAACAGAGCTCTTGCTCCGACATCTGCTCCCAGCAAGGGCATCTAGGGACCTGCCGCACAGGTTTTTTTTCCTTAAAGATGATCACCGTGAATGTTGCAACAAATAATAATGTGAAACATTTTGACAGCCAAGTAAGCCATGAAACATTGAATCTCCAAGGCCCATATGCTCCCCTTTGCTAACACAAGCGGAGAGGAGCAAAAACCCTGCCAGGGAGAAGCAGTTGAGCCACATCACAAGTGTCCCACTCCCCTCCATACTCTCTGCAACCTTCCTGCCCCAGGGATGGGGACAGGGAGGAATGGAAGGGGCAGAGGAGTGCCTTGCTGCTCTCTCAGCACTCTCATCCTTCACTTGGAGGGATTTTCTTGTGCTTGCAGCTTTGATATCCAGCTGCCCTGCTGTAGCTGTTGGGAGCCCAGGGAAGTCTGACTGCAGGGAGCATGGCATGATCGGGGTGAAGTGAATGCAAATCTTATACTGCAAGATACAATATTTTATGAGTGCTCTGAGGCCTGTGGGATTCTCCTGCTGCTCTTATGGCCTTAGCTGGCTTCATTGTGAGAAGTTTTGTCATACAAAATTGTAACTTCAGAGAAATTCCATGGGTTTTTTGGCCCTTCGTAAGAGTTCCCAATCCTTTCCCATCCCCCAAAATCCCACTGGGTTGCAGAACCTTTTCTTCATTCCCAAGAGTAACCCTAAGCCCTAATAAAAGGGATCAGCTTGGGAATGTCTTGTGTTCCAATTGACTCCCAGAGGTCCCACCCTTGGCCTGCTCAAATGGGAGGCAAGCACAATCAAACAGAGAGACAAGGCTTAACAGAACCTCTATGGTGTCCTCAGAGCAATGCATTTATTGTCACACCCCAGCTCAAAAACCCCCATACCTGTTTGTAACTACTCACAAGAGTGAAAAGTTTTTGCAGCCTCAACAAGGATCTTCAACACTTCAACTACCACATGCCCACAGACACGACCAGCAAACCCACCAGGTTGGTCCCTTACCCCAAGAAGTGTCTCTCTGTCACAGCAGTTTCTAAAGCTATATCCAAGTGAATAACATGGCACTGGTATTATTAATGGGACTCCTGGACAGACAGTGTTTCATAATTAGATATTTGTGATTCAGGTGGTAATGCTGAAGTCCTGGTGAACTGGCAGTTTGTAAGATTGCAGGTTTGTAAGGTTGTTTGGCAGTGTTAAGTTGTTGCCCTTTGGATTTGGATATCTCTTCTCAGGAGAGAAGTAGCAATGGCTGGCACGCACACAGACACAGAAAGCCTTTCTGGGACTTCCAAAGGGGAGGCAGA
This sequence comes from Cyanoderma ruficeps, assembly GCA_008694505.1. NCBI lineage: Eukaryota > Metazoa > Chordata > Aves > Passeriformes > Timaliidae > Cyanoderma > Cyanoderma ruficeps. Next base: position 9,364,529 of record VZDJ01007749.1, on the reverse strand, counting down.
GGCACCTGGGGCTTCACATGCCTGATATTTGGCAATAGGTGAACATGCTCTCACATCAGATGCTAAATATTCACTGCCTCTCGGTTTTAATGAATCGTTATGACTGAAGAAATTGAAGGTCCCACGGGGAACAGACGCACTGGAACATCAGACAAGGAAAACTTGGTGTGGTGTTTTGGGTTTTTTTTTTTTTTTTTTAAAGATAAAATGAATAGAATTATCTTCATTAATTCAATAACCACAGGAATATTTACAGTGTAATTACATCCATTCTTTTTCTGTTCAAATATTATTTTAAGGGCTTCTTGGCATCGAAGAGCCTCTTCCTTTGAAAATCCTGACCCAGTGTCAGGACAAGAACAGACCTAAGTCTCTTAATCTAATGGCTGTTAGCGGGGGTGACTACTTTAGCAATGCTCGGCTGAAAAATGAACTTTGCAATAAATGACCTTCAGAGAAGAAGACTATTCATGTTAATTAGTAGCTCTTTTCAAACAGGACTTATATATGCATTAGGCTATGTCATTTCAAACAATGCCATCATTGTAGTAAACATCAAGACAAGGCTCAAGTACAGTTATGAAAATTTTAGAAAACTCTAGTTAGTTTTTTTCCCCCTAAGATTATGAGTTATGATTACTGATGTGTTGCACAATGGGATCTCTCCTAATGGCTTTTAGCTTTTGCCACTGCCAACTTTTAGATTTAAAATCCATACAATTATGGACAATTTATAGGCATTATGAGGCTCTCTCACCCCGTATTTTGCACTGATTCTTACTGATTCAAAGCAGCTTTGAACCCGGTAAATCAAATGCATTTTGCTTAAAACATAACATTCATTCTTACAGAGCCCACTTTATTCTTATTAGTACTTATTACTTATTATGCATATTTAATTTAAGAATGCATGTTCTCCATTAAAAAATCAGAATATTTTGAAGTACTGGGAAGTGATTATTTTGGTTAGTTCCCCTTGATTAACCACTCAAATGTGGATGCATTCTTTCTAAAGCACATACACAACAAGAACAGAAAAATGGCAAAAGGAGGCTACCAAAAGGAAAAACATGAACAGAGTAAGTGGATGCACAAAATAAGAGGCACGATTTTTACACAGCTAATGTCAAAATGCGTCTTAAAAGATAGTTATAGAACATAAAAAATTTGCTCTTTGCAGAGAAGATAAACTTAGTGCAACAAATCTGATTCAGAAATGTTATTTGGAGTTACAATAAGTAGAAGGAAACGTGCAAGTAAATTGCATAATTCTGACCCTACATTAAATTTGGGCTATGTTTATTAATTAATTTTTTTAAAGTGCATTTTAGGAGTCTCTTCCTCACTGCTGATTATTCAAACCCAAACAGAAAGTTAATTTTAAAAGCTAACCTGTCAGGCACTGTGCACAGTGGCTTCACAATCCGAAAGACATACATTCCTAAGTAATTAGGGAATTAACAATAAATGTATTGTGGAGTAGCATTTTAGCAAGATGTTTAATAAATAAAGTAATCTGTGTTGCAAAACAATTAGCTAGCAAAGGGGAAATAAATAAATATTTGTAAGACCGATGGGTATGGTTTGTTTAGAGCCTTGCAAGATTCAGAAAAGACAAACAATTACTTCAGCAAACTGCAAGATTGGGCTCATTCTAAATATCTAGCACATGAGAGTGTTCAGTATTCACAGCTTGGAGATGCTGCCATACACCATATCTGCTCTCTGGCCTGAGCTGGGCTTGTGAGCAGCTCTCACAGGTGGGAGGATGGACAAGTCTCTCGCCACTGGCTTGGACAAGCAGGTCCCTACTGAGCACTCTGGTTTTTGGAGTCATCTTCACCAGGGGCCAAACTTCCTTCCCACGTTGTGTAGGGAGCCCAGCAGCTTACCTAAATTTGTGAATTCCATGAACTAACTTCTGAGCCCTCCTCCCTCTCAGGACAGCCCTTTCTGGCCACTGCATGCTTCTTTTCCCCTCTCAGATTTTTATTTTGTAATACTGAGCACAGGGACTGCAATGGTTCAGATGTACCTGCTTTATTTAAGCAAGGGGGGGTGTACAGACTTATGGATTTAATCTTTTGCCATTTCAAAAAGAGACAAAAAGTAAAACCTGGGGCACTCTTGACTTGATCTTCCCTGCCTAGTTTTTATGTGCACTTATGGTGTTATTGTATCCGTTCTTTAAAGGAATGAAAAAGAAGAATGGACCAGATGTGGGATTCATTTTATTCATATTCAATTTGTGCAGAATTCAAAGAAATGGTTCCTTTATTTGCCACTTCTGGGAAAACATCTTTAGTTCATTTTGTTCTGCTCATAGACTTGTAGAAATAGGTCTGGAAAGGTACTTCACGAGCTCATCCTGTCCATCTTCCTGCCTCAAGGCTGACTCATGCCCAGTGCTCTCCAGCAGCATGACAAATTCAAATATAACAGTAATCTTTTTTTCCCACAAAAATACTGCCATAGAAATTAAAAGCTTAAGAAATAAGATAGCAACATCATGACTCTGCCATAGTATTCAATATTGTTCTTTAGGCATCCATGTAGCTGCTCCTGTGTCCTGAGAACACCCAGGTGCAAGTTGTGAGGATACCTACCCTGACTCCTGCAGATTCACTTGCCTTCAAATAGGGCAGCTCAGGCTCCACAACAACAGCACTGCACCTGCTGACTGGCTGCTCTAAGGGCACTCAGGCCTCCTCCAAAAGCTGCCCCACTATGGTGGGACCAAGGTGAGATGGTATCATGTGCTCCTGATGACACATGTTGAAAGTTGTCCTGCACAAGGCATTTTCAAAGGGCTGTCCTCCAGAGCAGAAATTCAGGCCTACGTAAGCTATTCCAAGTTGTGCCCCAGAAAAAAAAGTACAAATCATTGATGGCCATCTGACTCCACAGGTGTAGGGGGCACTGAAGCACTACATAACATTTTACAAGGAGAGCAGGTGTACCAGAGAAGGTAAAGTTGTTTCTGGTTCCAAATAAAATGAGTATATCAGAGGCAGGACAGCTGGGATGCTGCAGGTTCTGTACCTGGTCATGGACCCTCACTTTACATCCATATATCAGTATTACATGCCGGCTCAGAGAACACATTTAAAATTAACTCTTAACTCTGGTTGAACAGCTCAACCAAACCTATCTTTTCCATATTGTAGATGCAATTTTCAATCCTCCTTCTTCCATCCCATCTCCTTCCCCTCCTCCTGCCCCTTCTTCTGCATCCCCTCACCATTCAACACCTGTCCCCACACACACTCTACTGGACCTACTGCTTGGTCTCCATGCTGTGGGCATTCAGAGCTTGTTTTCTTGGGATTGGGAAGCATGGGTGTGAAGAGACACCTGAACCATGACCTAGATACTAAACCAATATCTCCCAGTCCCAACCCACCAAGATCCACAGGGCAATCCCGCAGTGCTGCTGCAGTTTTTCTTCTTCTCACCTTCACCCAGTGGGAAGTGTGGGGAACCACATGTGTTGAGAGCAGAGGCACTGTCCTTGCTTGGAAAAGAGCTGTCTGTGACCGGGGGAACTGGGAAGAAAACATCCAGGCAGCTTAATCCTTCTCCCTGTTCCTCTGACCCCCAGCTCGTGGGTTTGCAGCGTTGATGTTTACAGGGAAGGCACTGCAAGGGGCTGAGGCCCAGCCACACCTCCCCTTCCCCCAGTTAGCTCTTTTCAGTGCTGGTCACTCACCAGCCTCGCCCAGCTCCTAAGGGACATTTACACTGTGTCAGTGTCCCAAATAAAACTGCACTTCATTTCAGGCTCAGGCACTGGCAAGCAATCCTGGGCAGCATTTGGCTGTTAGTGCTTTGCCTGGCATGGCAGTGCTCCGGGCCAGCTAGCGTAACTCCCAAAATAACCTGCTGGGCAGCAGCCAGGCAAGGAATGAGGAAGAAATGCTGACTCCGTAGTAAAGAATGTGGTACTTGTATTCAGCCTAATCCAGCACTGGCACCACCACACAGAGCAAGGCAGCCTGGAAATGGCAATGGAAGCAGGGGGAAGGAGCAGTGCGAAGGGTACCTACAGCCCCAGGGAGCAAGGACATAGGGCCGGAGGCCTGGTGGGAGTGATAATAGCCTTGGCTGCATGAAGGATGTTGGTTCCTCATGGCAATTAGGAGCCTGAGAAGAGAGAACAAGAAAAGTGTAGAAGATAGCAAAAGGAAGATTGTGGTCCAACAGCACAGAATAAGAGGACCCAGGCTCCCTGTGGTGATGCATCAGACCTACTCAATCACTTAGCTGTGGCTTTGTTCTTCTGCACTACGGGTTAGATGAGTTTAGAGAATGCAATCATTTCTACAATGAACCCCCACGCTGGGTGACTGCTGTTTTGCCCTCTTTATGCTTCGAAGTCTCAGGCTAAGCTGCAATAGTTGCTCACCATCATTTTGGATGTTCCCTCTCTCTTCCCTGTATGATGCAGTTGGCAAGAGACCCAAAAGCTGTCCCTGGCTCTGCTGGCCTGGCCGGGGAGTGGCGGTGTCTCACAGTTAGGACATGCTGCTAGCTCACTTTCAGGCACTGCTTAGGCAGAGAGCAGCAAAAGAGCTTCACTCCAGGCATTGCCCAATAGCAGGTCAAGACAAATCACCCTGTGTGAAAAAAATTTAATCATGTACACAAGTCACGTTACTTCACCTCAGTGTGAGAGGATGGGCCCCTGTCTGGAATATTTCCAAATTAGAGACAATCATTTTTGCTGGCTTTGTAGCTATAGTTGCGGACATGAACACTGCAGACCAAATTTCAAAGGAACTTTTCTATCCCTCTTCTGAGAGCACCAAAGACAGACTGCAGTGAGGTTTTTTGGGGATGGTGAGGATGGAGGAGGCTACGGAAGACAGACAATGTCTAGTATTTATCTAATAAGCAAAGGGCTCTTGTACATTTTTGGATTAGAATCTAGATGTCTATCAACTCAAGCAAATGTACTAGCTAAGTTGGAAATCTGGATTGTGTATTTTGTCACAGACTTCATATGGCCAGGATTTAACTCATAAGGAAATGTTTCAGTCTGTAAGCAGTAATGTTGGAGACAATCTCTGAAAGCCAGAAAGAGACAGGTAGTGCTTGATGGGGTACCAAAGATGGTACCAAAGTAACTCCTGCCTGTCATTCTCACAAAATACATGAAGAGTAGGGACCTGCTCCTCTTATCTTGACCCAAGTGACAGGATCCTTGTGTGCCACTGGCCCCGGTTTAGGTCTGGGAACTTAGGCAGGGGACATCTTAAATAGCAGTCTTGCTCCTCTTACTCCAAAATAGCTAAATCAGCACTTAGTTCAAACGTGCTCCTCTGTCTAAATCCCCTCTCTCTCACACCTTGCTTCTCACACTGGGTGCACTATCCACTGGAGGTATGACAAAATTACATCTTTTTTATTATTCATTTTTCTTTGTAGTATTTCAAAGTCTCATCATCCTGCCCAGTGCCTAAGAGACTACAATTTCTGATGCTCCACTGGATACAGTGCATTTTATTGTTACCACTTTTGAAAAAATATGTTTACTTTCTATTTCTAGAAGGCAGCAAGATAATAAAAACATCCCTCAAAAATCTCTGACTTCTTCTAGAAAAATGATTATGTTTGTGATGAACTGAAGCATCATATTAAGTATGAAAGAAAGTAAAAGCAGATGGTCCATACTCAGAGTGCAAACTGTTGTCTTTCAATAACATGAGTAAGTAAACAAGAATTTCTTAACTACATTTCTCTGCTTCATAGAAGATCTGAGTGACATATTTGCTATTAAAATGCCTCTTCAGAAAAAGTAATGTTTTCTAGTATTTATAAAATACATTTATCTTTTGCAGTTGACACGAAACAAAACTATCTTACCAACTGCTGGCTTTTTAGCATGTAAATTAGCTGGTTTACTAGAATTGAATTTATATGCGAAACTTTATACAAAAATCCTCTTGTTTCTCTAACCCACTAATAAGATCAGGAGAACAACACAAAACGTAGATTAAGTCTGTCTTTCAGATATAGACTCGATCTTGCTGGCATAGGGTAATAATATTTCTTAGAACAGAGTCAAAAGTCAGGCCAAAAACGGAGAGCACTTTTTATGGACTGCCAGGCTCTTCATGATTTCTCAGGGTATAATTTACCTTCAGACTTTAAAATAATACTGTGTAAATCTGTAAATGTGTTTTTATTGTGTCAATAATTTACATGAAAAGGTAAGCCCTTGCCTAGCATAAATTCCTGCAGAAGCTGTATATAAATTCTATTACAAGCATGCTTGTGCACTGTACTCATACTTCGCAATAGAGGTATTTGTGAATCAAGGATTTCTTTAATGTTTTTATATTCAGTAAAAGAATGCACAGGGGTCAAAGCAGGATTGATTTGAAGGAGTTAGATTTTAAAATCCCTTTAAAAATCAGGACAAAGGATACCACACTATTAAAATAAAATGCTTAGAAATGAAAAGTATTATGCATGCTACACAGTAGAAGATCAGATTTTTATTAATGCAAGTTTTAAATGCTGATTAATCCTCTTGAGAATCAGTTTCCCAAAGCTTTGGCCTGCATTCAAGTCTTTTTCAAAGGGGCACATCACTTCCATTATTCTGAATATTAATTGAACAACATTATAACTAAGGATACAAAGCAAGATTTAAAACATGATTACAGCTGTCATTGCTTACATCTAAATAAGTCGTTGGAAATTGAAGCTCAGGGGGGAAAAAAAAAAAAAAAGAGTGCCCCAGCCATAAACCTCTCTCTTGTAAGCATGGTGAAGCTGCTGCCTCCCAGAGCCCCCCCGAGGAGCCAGGGCAGGATGGATGTTCCGTGAGCCGTGCGGTGACGGCTCGGCCGGCGGCTGCGCTTAATGCGCTCCCACTGCCTCCCCCCCACCCTGCAAACCCTGGATGCGTTTTGTCCTGCAAAATAATAAACGTCCCAGAAAAACACTGTCGTTTTCAGGTGCTAACGGGAAGAGGGATGATAATTGTTCAAAAGACTGAGATGCCTGTATCCTTGTCAACTTCCAGAAAGGGTTTGTTTTATTTGTTCAGCATAAACCTTTTTGGGATCCAGCTTCAGTGCATGCCTCTACACAAGCATTCATGTGCTTAATGCTAAGCACGTGCTTAAGTGCATTCCTGAACTGGGCCAAAAGGTACCTCATTTGACATTTTTGTCCATAGCTGCTGTTCTTGGAAAGGTGCCTTTTGTGGTGAAAACTAGCGTGGGGTTACAGTAACCATCTAATTCTGATTAGACAAATGGCATTATGAAAGAAGTATTAAAAATTTATAGTCCTATTTACTAAGTTTATTTGTTGGCCATAAAAAGCTGAATCTTACATAACATAAAAAGCATCCAGTCCTAATGATGAAAAAGATATAAAAAGATAATGGTGCGATCATAACATGTCTCTGAGAGTTTGTACATCTCAGTTGCAGTTTGGCACATTGCATAATTGTGTTGTGCCAAACTGGCACCAAACCTCAATATGTTAGTGAAAAGGGCCCGCAGTTTAAGAGGAAAATCTAGAAGTGTTAACTATACACTGTCTAATTATACAACCTTACTGTCCCAGAATGTGATTTCTGAAACCATTTCTGACATATGGGAAAAGGGTAGAACAGCTGGTCATTAAGGTTTTCTCAAGACTATTTAGTAACACACTTGAATGTAATTAAAGTGCTACATTAAATACTGCGCTTGTGTACAATGTATTTTTAATCTTTATGGCATGCTGTAAAAGTAAATAAATGCAAAGTGTTAACGTTTCTCCCCTTCATCTCCTAAATTGTTAAGATATAATGACAGTCCCAATCCATGCTGTGTGCATTACCTGAAGAATACTCTGGTGCTCTGTGAGCATCCTGTGCTGCAGGCAGGAAGCAAAACCAAGCTGAATTGTGCAAGACAGATATAAGTTTATTTGGTTTCATTTGCCTAAGTTGAGCCATGCTGACTTACCTGGATGTATTTCAACAGGCAGTGTTGCAATGATCCTTTTATTGGAAGGTTTCCTTTGGAACCAGCCAAGGTGATGTAAAGCAACTTTGACCTGTGCTGGATCTAACGCAAGAAGCAAAAGTCTAGCTACAAAATGTGGAAATATCTTTGCACCAAACTTTACTCCCAGGTGTCCCAGTGGGGCTTCTGCCCTGAAATAATCAGAGCTCAACTCCATACAGATGCAGATTACAGATAGGTTAAATTGCAGAACTGTGTTTATACTCTATAATCCTTTTTGTGATAGAAGCATCTCGAAAATCAGGACAGTTAAACACCATGTGGGAGCAGGGCCCAGTTATTTATGCTTTCTCTTCCTTTACTGTCTGTGGCTGGATATGATCTGTATTTCCATTTCTACAGATAACAATCACGGGGTTTATAGAAACCTTAGGCCACCAGAAAGGAACTTAACTGAGTCAGTCAAAACCTGTGGAACAATTCATGTTCTGAAAAATTGCCTTGAGATTGGTACCAGTACTCCATTAATATATAACCTGGGGATTCTGGGGTTCTAAAACCACAGGGATATTGTAGCATTGTGAATAAAGCATATTTGTGATGCAATTATTTGCTTTGATGCACAAATGGGTAAGAAAAAAAGAAGTTTTAACATACTTGGTTTAGCGCAAAGTGTTTCTCTGCATTAGGCTTGTGCTTTCTGATATTTTTGTTTTACAAAACTAAAATATTTGGGTTTGTTTTACATTCTCTATTAACTCTTTTGCTTTGAAAAGAGACGCCAAAGATTTATTGAAAAGTTGAAACTTTTCTTGACTTCTCATAAGTTCTAGTAAATACATGTTTTAGTTGACTGTTTACTAAATATGATTAAAGCTGTTGCCTGTTTCTTCAGTTCCTTGGAAGAAATTTTTCCTGTAAATTCAGCACTTTTTAAAAAATACTTTGTTCTGCACTCTGGTGTTTTCCTTTGAGCATGAAGGATAGCTTTACACAGCATTTACGAACCAAATCCAAAAGGGAGGACAGAGAAGAAGCTTGTAAGGAGACAAGTTTAACAAAGCACTCAGGCTGTAGCTTCCAAGGCAATGATCTGGGAGTCTTCAGGAAATGAAAACCATGGAGCTGGAAACAAGTGTGTACCACGTTCACATGAGCTATCTGGTGGCAGTGATGAGTTCTGCCTGTATATGCACATGTGGTGAATTTAAGCTTTATGCCACTTTTCAGAGGTAGGCATAAGTTTTTATTTTCTCTGAAATGTAATATTGGGGTTTGATTTGCGAATGGTTTCTCTTTGCAAATGAGCAAGGGACATAGCATGCTGTGTTGTATGTTTTGCTGAGCATTTTCTAAATCAACCAGAATCCTTCTGTTCAAATAAATGACACTTTTTCTCTCTGGTAATGGGGCATCTGCAGCATTTTTTTTCTGAAAAGGAGCAGTGGCACAAGCAGCTGATCATCCAGCCTTCCTGACACTCTGTTCATGGATGGATTTTGCATCACGTTACACCCTGCAGCTGGTATGTGCTATCAAAACCAAGAAAGGCCAACCAATGTAGAGAAACTCATGAAGGGAGGAGACACAATTTTCCTATGGTAAGTTAATTCATTTTCACAAGAGATGAGAATAACTATAGATCTCACCACATTCAGTGTTAATTGCAAAACTCATCTCTCTGACTTAACTTTGCCTCATTAATTTCTTCACACACAGTTGCCAGGTACCACCACATCTAAGCACAAACACAAGCACAAACAAAAACATACTAATCAAGCTACNCTTATCTTACAGGCAAAAAAAAAAAAAAAAAGAAAAAGAAAAGAAAATTTAAAACACTGGCATATTTTGGAAGTGATATTGTGCTGGTAGAGGCTAAGTAAATGCTGCAAGAAGTAAATTTAACTTCTTAAAAAAAAACAAAACATCTGCCAGACATAGACTCACATCGCTTCTTCAGAAGAGTAAATTCCATTATGGTTAACCCCAAACCAGTCACTTTTTGTTTTCTACACTTAGAGGCCAATATTAAGAAATAAGGTGGACATCACTTCTTTCAAACCATACCAGACAGCCTTAAATCCTTTCCCAAAGCACTCAAAGACACAGGGCTACTATTGATCTGGAAAGGGCATGGATATTGCCAGAAAGAGTTCATTTCCCTTCAACTCAAATAATTTTTGTCCCAGAGAGGGTTGCAGGTCATGAACTGGTTATGCAAAGAAGCTGTGGGGAGAAAGTTTGTTCCTGTTACTTGTGTGTTGCTGAAGGTAAAGAGAACTGAATGTCTCTGCAAGAGGAGAACATTTCCTGGGTGATTCACTTGAGTCAATCCCCCTCTGAAACACAGGAAAGGCTATGTGGAGACACATGGGAAGATGCAAATTGGTGGTGACCAGAGAGCATGCACACAACCTGTTCATTTAAGCAAATGACCCTGTCGTTTTTGTTGATTTAACCCTATATAGTCATATCATGAGCACTGAAATGTCCAAATGTTATCAATAATATCATTACAGAGCAGTTTGTGTGCATAACTGAAGTCTCTTCACTAATTTGTCTGAAAAATATCTTCATCTGCTGTGCACAGACTCGAGTGCTCGGCAGTCAAACCTCTGGCTTGATTCCACTCAGCTGAACTCAAAATTAAATCTGAGGAAAAAGCCATCTCCAAGACAATTAACCTCAATCCAGGCATTTCTGGTGGATGGGCATTAATTGTCCTTTCACAGGATGTGAGGAACCCATTGGTGCAGTGTTTTATTGTCTGGGCCTGACCAAGTGAACTGTGTAGAAAGCAAAGACCAGGTACCAGCCCAGAGCTGCCTCTCACTGCCTGGTTGGCCCAGCCTGCCCTTCCCTCACGCCCCAGGCTGGCTGTGATGTCAGCCACTTTGTAAAAGCCTTATTTTGGGGNGGGGGGGGGGGGGGGGTTAGCCCTAAAATTAGCCATAGCAGTGATTAGTATTAGATTCTTGCTCTAGGTTTAATGCTTCTTTTCTTGACCTGAACCACTTGTTGAATAAGCACTAACTTGAATAACCCTTCAATCAGCTGAATTACCTTGCTTATTTTTTATTTTGTCTTAGAGAAAGAATTCCATATCAAAGAATTTCTTTTCTGCTGCTGTGTCTTCTCCTGCCACCAAAGAAATAACAGGTTTTGTTTCTTTGATTTAATTTATCACACTCCATTTCCCTTTCTAGTCATAATTTCTAATTATTTCAGCCTACTGACTCAGATATTAAATTGAGTCAAGACAAATACACTTAATCTATTGATTTAAATAATATCCACTCATCAACTCTGCAGTTTCCAAGTGAGAAGTTCTCCCCTTAGAAAAAAATGCAGCACTGCTACTACTGTGAGTGGCAAACAGATACATGCAGCTCAGTCTGTGAATTTTTCACAAGTATTTCCTTGGCCAGCAGTCTGGCACAGCCTGGCTACATGCTGTAGTAAATATAGCTAAATAAACTGAATACCCAGAATTTACCTATAGCCTCTGCATTTACCACTCAGGGCTAGAAAGGAATGTATACCTGAGACTGTGAAAATTAAATCATGAAGATGAATTTTACCCAGATGAAAAATGTCTTTTACACCAGTGGATGCATATGAAAACCACTTACCTAGATGGGAGGGGATTTTTGTGTTTCAGTGGAAAACACAAAATATCCTTTTCAATTAATTTTTCTAAATTTATTTCTGCAGTAGTGCAACATTGAAGGAACAAATGTCAGAATGTGCTAAAGTAGGTTAAAATAAATTTCATGAGGATTAAGAAGAAAGGAAGCCTTCAGCAGTTTTCACCTCTAATGATGAGACCACTACAGCACACCACAACTCAGGAGTAAGACACCAACACCTCCACACCCTGCCCTGCTAATGTTGCCTGACACTTGGTGTCTGCCAGAGGGCTGGGACAACTGCTTGAACTCAAAAATGCTCCATGAGAATTCTAAAAAATTTTCAAAACTAAAAGAAACTGATTGTGATGCACAAATTCTGAGAAACAACAGCCCTAATAATTCTCCCTTTAGGAGCCTAAATGTTTTAAAAATTGAAATCTCTTTAACTTTGATTATCAGCCAAGTAATTTTTGAGGAAGGTTTTTTTAACAAAAAACAGAGCTTTTGTGGGAAACGTGAACTTTTAACCAAGGATTTCCTGAATTAGTTAAAAAACCTCAAACCTAAGCTTCTGAGAAATTAAAGATTTTTTTTTTTCCTCTTCAGATGAAAATAATTTCCTGACTACTCCGAATCACTGCTGTAGGAAAATAATGCAAAATCGGAACCATTGTGCAAGTGACAGTTCACAGCCAGCAGATGTGTCGCCAGAAGAACATCCCTGGCCCGTTGGTGAGGTGCTGCCTGGGACTATTTACACCTGATCAGCCACGAGATAAGATAACACAGCCTGTGCTGGACAAAGTCTTGAGGTTATATGTTCCTGCCGTGCTTTCCACAGTTTGTCATTAACCAGCTATTGCAAGATGCTTGTTAAGTACCTTCATCCTGTCTCCAGCTCAGCACTGTCTCTCTCCCTTAATAACCAGGCTAAATCAGCAGGAATAATTAGGGAATCAGACACTACTTAGTGGCAGTACAGGCAGCCAAATAACTTCTCTATCTCTTCCTATTCCATAAGGTCAACCCCCCCCTCTTGTGGAGCTCAGACTCTTCCTTAGAGGAAGGCACAATACGCTAACTCACAGTGATAAGATTTTTTAGATTGGGTGATTCTTGTATTTTGCAATTGGTTTCAGGCAACACAACATACAAAATATATTTTCTTTCTCCTCTTTCTAGCAAATTGTCACTCCTCCAGCACATACTGGCTCATTTTTCCTGAAAACCCAAGGGAGTGGAACACCCATGCCAATTCTACATGATGTAAGTAGCTAGCCCCCTAAGGATGTCTTGAAAAGGCAAGCACCAGGATTGTTTTCTGAATACTTCTTTAGCTAAAATTACCACGATTCATGCTTGGGAATTCTCTAGAGACAGATGTACTGTCATGCTTGGATGGCAAAATAGAGATATCACACTTCACAGGAAATTTAAAAAAAGGAATATTCAAAGTTTATCCCTGCCAAATAATTTTAAAAGCTGATTTTTTGCATCAAAGTGCTTCCTAGAAAGATGCAATAATATGGCAAGAAGAACGCTGTGATGTGTGTGAACCCAGAGAATGAGATTCTCACTCAAAGTCTTAGGTTCTCATAACAACACGCACACTAGACTTGAAGTACGCATCTCTTAATATACTCTATTACCTCATTGTCATTTACTTGTTGGTAATGAATGCGTGTGTTAACAGAAAAGCATGCTGATGCATTTTTTCTGCCATTGTATGTAACATATTTTCTAATTCTTCTGCTCTATTCAGCATTTGACCCTAACGATAGGGGATTATGGTATTAACTCTCTACACAGCACACATTCTTTACAGACTTTCACTAAATACTGTAAGCCTGCTGCAGAGCGGAATAAAAGTGAAAGCATACCGTCTGGTCTTAAGCTGTGCACACAGAGGGTCGTGATCCAATTGGAAGGGAAGCAGAATTTTAAAAAGAAAGAGGTTTGACAAAATTTTAATCCTTGTCATTTTCATTTCTCTTACCCTGTGGATTTGGGTGATTTTATTTACACTGTCAGCTTGAGCCTAGGGATTGAAAATCAGGCTTTTATGGAGATTATTAAAAGTACATACAGTACACTAAAGGCTGGACCACTGCTATATGCTACTAAAAATATGAATGTGAATGCTCTATATTATACATTTAAGGAAATAAGTGCCATCCTCCCTGCAAGTCTGGACTTAGCAGTTAGGCTCATTGTCATTATGCCGAAATGCATGTTTTAACAAGGGTATTTATGGGTAGTTCCAGAGTGCTGAAGGTCCACAAGAATTGAGAGGTGCCTTCAGGTGCCTTTTAAAGGAACGGGGTGGCAGCATTTTAGGAGCAGCTGTGGAAGGTGTGCCTGGCCATTGAAGAGCTGCTGCCCCCCACCCCCCCAACTCTGCAGCTAGGGAAGGGTAGCCTGACATCTAGCCCAGCCTGAGAAACAGATGTCTCACCACTGCTGACTTTCTCCTGAAAGTCTTCTCCTGAGGCTGGCCTTGGCCCCACCCTGTTGGAGAGCTCCTAAGCCACTGCCCAAGCAGGTAGGAAATGGTCTAGGACAGACATGCAGCACGGATGTGCAAGGCTGTGCTTCCAGGCAAGCTGAACCCACATGACTGCCCTCTGTGAGCATGCATCATCTTCCAGATTTCCCAAGGAGCACCCATGGTTAGACCTCTGTGCGCCGCTGCCCATGCTGCCGCCAGGAAAGGATGACAGCAGGAGGAGATGAGCCATGTCACCTTCCCAGCAGCCCAGACTATTTTCTCGTGCAGTGTAGCCACAGATGATGTGTTGGAGGAGCTGCTTCCATGCCCGTGGAGGTTTTTGGCCTCTTGAGCAGGGTGCACCTTACTGCCCTCATTCCAAGTGCATGATTTTGACGTAGCGGCTAATGCAGAGCTCCAAACAGGCATGGAAATGCAAGAAAATACAATGAGGTTTTGGGGCCAGGCTACAGTAATCCATGAACCCCCAAAGTGGCTAAATTTCTTGGATTCCACCTGCCCTGTGGAAGTGCACATTGGGTCTGTGCAGCAACACTTGGTAACCATATGAGGATTTCACTTGGACAGGGACACAGCCCCAAGTCCTGCAAACATTGCACACCCCCACCCCCTTCACTCCTCAGTCATGGACAGTCATGTTAAAATCACAGGACTGAAGCCATAGACACTCGTATTTCACATAGACCTTGTTAATAAGGTTAAAACAATCCTGCTTGGGCTCTGGGAAATGGGAAGATAGCTTTTCCAGGATTTTTCTGCTCAGGGAATCAAATACGTTGTTTTTCCATCCAAGGAAGCTGTTTGCTTGAAATCAAGATACGTGACTATCCCTGTCCTTACAGCTCTGTAACCTTGGCTATCTGAGGCATGTAAAATAGGGGTTTATTGTGCTAAGGAATGAAATGGGCAGAGGCGCTTGCACAACTTGGCCATCTCACAATTGAAAATGGAGTTAAGCTGGCTCCACCTAACCAGAGTGCCAGCAGCACAGCATTTGTGAGATGTGCTGCTTCCATACCTCCCTCAGCCAATTTTCAACACTCTTAGGGTGCCTCCTGATAACAGGGCCAGAAACAAAGCCCACAGAGGACAATGGGGATCTGTCCTTCAATGTAAGTGGCAGGTGGATCAGGCCCGTTCGGAAAATTTTGGCTGCTGCTCTGAGTGGTTCACTTAGTGTGCCAGGGTCCCGCTAAGACATCCAAATTGGCATCTCATAAAAATCAAATTGGCATCTCATAAAAATCCAGGCTCAAAATGACAGCCTTAGTTTGGAAGTCTGACTGAGGCCTCATCCTGCAGAGGTGTTCACTGCCCTCAGCTCCCACTGAATTCAGCGTGAGCTGAGCAGGCTCAGCACTTCTCAGGATTGCTTGTGCTCTGCAGGATTGGACTTACTGTCCTTAATACTATCTCATTCTGGTTATTCCCTATTGCCCAAGGATAATCCCAGGGCATTATTCCCATTATGCCACTTGCCATTCCCATTATAGTCTTTAACAATGTTTTAAACCTATATTTCATTTTTAATTTCCTTAGCAAAATATCTGTATTTTAGTAGTATGCATTTATGTGGTCTTCGAAAAAAATGTGGTTTTATTATACATATGGCATTATTGCGTGGCTTCACTATTTTATTAGTCTGGTAGATGAAAACAACTCTGCATACAAGGGAAATCCATATGCCTAAATACTTTTAGCATGAACACTGTTACCTGTTGCCAGCCATAACAGTAAAATAAAACAGCACATATTAAAACAGCACACCACAGGAATTCTTGCTGCTTACCTGTCTGTTTCACGCAAGGGGGGAGGTTTTTCTACTATCTTTAGTCTGGAAAGGAAGGAAGAAGGCATCACAATTTTATGTCTTTAGCATGTGCAAGTTAGAAAGCAGAGTAACAGGATCTCACAGGTCACTGTAGTTTCGATTCATCTTTCTCCTTGATTAATTGTTAAGCTGCTGCCCAATGGTGGCTTCAAAATAATTCATCAGCAAGGCACCTCCAGCAGCTCTGTGGTGCTTTCTTGTGCCAGAGCCACCTGGTGCAGCACGTGGCTCTGCACGTGAGGGTTGTGTCAGAAAGAGGAGAGCTGTCCCCACTCCTGCCTGTCCATTTCCTAAATCCCCATTTTGTCCCCTTTTAAAGCTCTGTCTCCTTAGGTGGCCAGGAGCTGTGAGTCCTCCACTAAGCATTGCTTTAGGGCCAGTGGTGATTTACATCTGAACCCTAAGGCAGGCAGCAGCAGTCCCTGACCTACATCACCCTCAGAAATCCTCCCCTCAAATACAGCTGCTTCCCTTCCTCTCTGGCCTGGTTTAGGTCAGTACATTTCCAATCTATAGCAGCCATATTTTGGAAAGCCCAGATATCTGGCCCAGGGGAGAACCAAACCCAATGTGAGACAGTAGAGAGGCAGGACAGTAGAAAACAAGGCAGCTGGTTTTCTGACTTCTGGCTCCACAGGGATTGGCTTGTGAATGCTGCCCACAGGCCCCGATATCCAACTTGAGGTCATGGAAGAACCCAGGCCATGAGGAGTTCCTGTACGACCAGGCTACTTTTTTTTAGTGATGTCTTAGTCATTGGCCAGTTTGACATGTCATGCAAGACAAAATATTTCAGATTGAATTAAAATTGACATTTGGAAGCTCTAAAAATAAATAAATAAATAAATAAATAAATAAATA
>VZDJ01007749.1:9290917-9347477 GCA_008694505.1 Cyanoderma ruficeps | reverse complement strand
AGAAAGAAAGAAAGAAAGAAAGAAAGAAAGAAAGAAAGAAAGAAAGAAAGAAAGAAAGAAAGAAAGAAAGAAAGAAAGAAAGAAAGAAAGAAAGAAAGAAAGAAAGAAAGAAAGAAAGAAAGAAAGAAAGAGTAAGGAATGTAGGAAATACGGATGGAAAGGATCAGTTGGGCCAGCAAGTCAGTTGGGCCAGCAAGTGCAGACTTTCACAGATGGTTAGCCTGGAGAGTCTGGAGAGTCCACAGGCATCTTGCCCAATGTGTCCCCGCACACACAGGCCCTGGGAGTCTGTAACAAACTTTACACTTCATCATAAGGCAGCTGCAAATTTAATGAGCCCCAGGAAGCAAAAAGGCAAGATGCAATGCATTGTCAATAGCCCAAATCCTTCTAGTAGGAAGGAAATGTTATTATTATTATTATGTGAAATCTCCTGCAAATCCTAAGAAATTAAGACAGGCGAAGACAATCCCCTCTTCTACAGCAGTTCCTGACAATCTGATCAACAGGAAAATTCCTCCCTTACCTCAAATCTGCTGATCACTTTAAACTTGAGCTTATGAGTGAGATACATGCAGAGATTAGGGGCTCTAGCCTATCTCCTGCTCTTTCATGGCACAGAGGTGAAAAAGAGACCAGCCTAGAAGTCTAGCAATGCACAAACGAAAAGTAAAAATGACCCTTCCTGACCTCCGCAGGCCACAAACAAAAGTCCTGAAGCATGTGATTAATAGAATAAAGCAATGGTGCAAATAAACAACCAAGTCTCTTTTCAAACTCAGCTGCTGACACCTAAACATCAGATACCAACTGATCCACATCACAAGCCTCGTTTTCTGTCCCTAAGAATTCTGTGATACAATAGTTTTCATTAATGTACCCAACTGCAGCCTAAAACAATGAATTTCTCTGTCCCCAGTACCAGAATATCACTTCTTTGATAGATGGATGGAAATGTCTCTCTAAAATTCCAGTCTGAATGTATTAATAATCATCTTGCCTCCTCTTGATCCCAGGCCAGAATTATTCTTTTTGTCTCTGAAGTTTACCTCCCAAATTTCTTTGTGAAAACTCCTTTCCATCTTAGTTTTGCTACATTAAACAATTTAATTTCAGCATTTTCTCATAAAATAAGGCAAAGGTTTAGCACAGATTACCTTGAAAAGTTTCAACAATTTAACATTGTCTTATAATTATTTTTGGTCCATTTGAAATAAACATATTAGTTTAAAGCATATACAAATTTCTAATGGTTTTAAAATGCATATTCCCCTCATAGCCACAAAGAAGACAGATTGGAAGCTTAAGAATTGATATTACTTTGCCCAGTTCCAAATAGAACCCGTATCTTACTGAACAGGAATGGAATTAAAGAGAAAAAGAAAACAAAACCTTGGCAAATAAGTAAAAAAAAATTGAACCTGGATGCACTAGTGATTTTGAGTTTCAGAGTTCTGATTAAAGTATGTAGAAGATTACAGGAAAATTGAAGGAGGAATTTTTCTTAGCAATTTGGAGTATTTCTCAGATAAATGTCATCCATTTCAATCTTCTTAGCCTTATTTTTAAGTTCATGTTCTTTGAGTGTTTTTCCATTTTCATTTCAGAATTCAGAGGCCCCAGCTGCTGTCAACAAATGGAGTTGATACAGATTTTAAGGGATGCAACTGCTCATATTTTCTTGGGTTTAAACCCAATATTCTCTGACCCTTCCCTCCTCTTTCCATCTCCACTCAGTTTAGGGCCTACATTCTCATAACCTACACTTCTTTCTATAGTCATTTCTATGGGTAAAATCATGTACAGAGTTTCCCAGTGTTTTTTTGCTTTTATTCAGGATCATCTTACTAGTAACTGGGAAGCCATCCTACTGCTCTTCCCTGTTCTCCACTCCTCCCATCTGGTCACCACACGGCTCTTACCTCTCCAAGTGCCGCAACTTGAAGAATGGACTAAAGCAAAATAATGACTCCATTACATGACATATCTCCTGCTCGTAAATTTCAAAGCCAGATGAGACCATTATCACCTGCTCTGATCTCCAGCACAACACGGGACTTCCTGAGAGAGATTCCTCACTTTAGGATAGGAAACAGCAGCACTGACTCATAGCTCTGGCCCAATGTAATGATGGCTGTCTCCCAAGAAATAAAAAGAGCAATCCCGTTTCATGTGCTTTTGCATGAGACTTTTGATTGCTTGCTGCAGAAAACAAATGCACATACATTTTAGGATAAAACAATTCCAGACATATTCTCATTATTCTCATTGCTCTTAGAAGTTTGTTTCATACCAACATTGAAAAAAACCCAAAAAGGTCATTATGGAGAAAATTATTATTGTTGTTATTATTGCCCAAATCTCATGCTTAAAATAGCATATTTTGTCTTTAACTCTCAGATTTGATAACAAGAGCATATATATTTTATCTCAACCTTATAAAATCATAGCCGCTGATATTTGTCCTCTCACAACAGCACAGCACTGGATCTTTCCTTGGAGCGGAGAAGTTACTGGCCTGTTGTGGAAAATGTCACACTCAGGTGGCAATAACCACATTCAGCAGAAGGTTAAACATAAGTCCTACTTCATCACTTCTCCCAACAACTGCCTTTGGGAATTATTCCACCAGCCTCAAATGGATGTTATCAGAGGTAGCAATTACCACCTACTGTGCATAAAAAACTGCACCCTGGTGCAAGCTGCTTCTGAGAAACTTCTCATTTAAGAACCAGCCTGCTACATCTCAGCTTTACCTACAGTGCTTTTTTACCACTGTGGGGGCAGAGAACACGCTCTTCCCAGACGAGGTCCTTCTCTCTTGCCTGCCCCCTGGTTCCCGAGGAGCTGCTCTGCCCCTGCCGGCCTGGGCACGAGCATCCCTGTGTGTGTGTGTGTGTGTGTGTGTGTGNGCCGGGGGAAGGAGCAGCTGGATCCACCAGCAGCTGTGCAGGCGTGCAAATCGAGCGAGTGTTTGGTCCGGAGGCCATTCCCAGCCCCGTCCTCCCAGCAGCAGTTGGCTTGCTCCTGGTGGAGAGAGAGCATATGCTGTGCTCCACACACCCTGTCCTGTGATTTCACTGCCCCAATTCACTCTGCCCATCGTGACCAGTGCAGCTCCTCAAATCGGCCTTTCTTACCTCTTTTTTTTTTGCTGTATAGGGTCCAAAAAAAAGTTCAGGAAAAGTGAGTACCTGTACTGCTTTAAATCTCTACCAGAGCATATAATGTATTAGGCAGAAGAGGGAAGAGGTCTGAGCTAGCCAATGGATAAAATAATGCAGGGATCATCCTTGAGAAATAGGAAGTACTCTCCAGGTGTTCATGGAGAAATAGAGTATGCAAAATAGGGGAGAGCCTTGTACCAAGGGGCCAGGGAACATACAAATTAACAGCCCTGTGAGGCTTCAGACAATATACACAAGTCCATCTAGTACTTGCACACACTGAGATTATTAATCTTGCCACAGAACAATGTACACTACTGCTGAAAATAAATTGACACTGATGGGACTAACATTTGCCTTGCTTTGCCACCTAGAAAATTATCAGCCAAAGACCTCTCTTTCACTTCTTCAGACAGATCAACAGTCCTGTGAGGTACAGGTGAAGAGCACCTGTTTATCCCTGGGCAGCACTACTTTTCTTGAGAAACCTAGTTTCAGCATTAGTTAATTACTTCTGAACACCAGAGCATTCGGGGTGGTTCCCATCCAGCTGGGAACCCTGTAGCCACCCTGTCATGCTGAAGAGCCCTGCTCCTCCCACTGAATGGACTGCATGAAGCTGGGATTTTGGGTCCATATTCCTATTTCCTTTCCCAGAAAGCCCAGCAGAAACCACCCCAGTAGAATTTGGTGCCTTCCCTTTCTGGAGAGGGGGCATTCTGACCTGGAAATATGTGCTCACCATCAGTGGCAATTTTTCTTTCTTTCTACCTAAGCTGAGTTTTCAGGATAAGTGTCCTGACTCCAGCCCCAGTCAGCCACAGCCTCTATCTCCCTTCCATGTGTGGATGTGCATAACCTGAGATTCTTTTGCAGATCTCCTTGTTCATGCCCGATCTCTGCTCTGCAAGTTGGCATGACGGCAGAATACCAAGTAGGAGGTTTTGGCTTGTGTGTAGAATTTGGAGAGCGGTTTTGTAGTAAGTTGCTATACTTTTTGGCTTGCAAGCCCCGGGAGCATATGGCCCATTGCTTGCAAAATGCTGATATTTTAAAATTGGGGGAGGGATAGAGCATGGCACATTTATTTTACTTCTTCAGTGCCACTATTTTTGCCAAAACATTCCCTGCCACACCATCCTGGATCATGCTGTTCTATCCATCTTTAAAGAGAAACCTCCACTAACTAAAAAGCTGATACTGTAGGACAGAACCTAACAGGCCTGAGAAATACAGTCTTCCTTTACTCAATGTCCAATATGAAATGCTGTCCACTCATTGCTAGAGTGAGTGAGAAGACAATGCAGCACTACTTCAACTCATGCTTGAACTCTTTGCAGCTGGCCTTGCTCATACTTTCAGCAAACATCTTTTCCAAGCAATCAAAACTTTATGGACTGTTATTTCCTTCCTCTTGACTTCCCAAGAGCTAACACCAGCACACTCGAGGTGCTGCAGGCTTATCTTTTCCACCTTGAACTAGTGGTTGACCTGAAGAGAGGGATGCCAGAAAAGAAATAGAGTTCTTAAGTACAGACCTAAGAACAGTGCTACTCCAAGCAGAGCTCAGCTAAACCAGTGCAGTAGCTGTCAAAATACGTCTGATTTTTCTTTTTGTTTTAAATGTCTTCCCCAAGACAATTAATAATGTGAAAAAAATGGAAAAAATGAGTAGATCATTAGATAAAGATGATCTGCAAAATATTATTTTACTTGAATTTTAAAAATGTTTTTGTTAAGGTCCCTCATAAAATACTGTTAAGGGAAGTACATAATCACAGGGCTACGGATTCAGTCTTTGTTAAGAGTCATAATAAAGGGCTTCCTCTGAGAACAGAAAGGTTAATCATATGGTACCATTACTGTCTCTGTTGGGTCCAATTTTATTGACCATCCATCTGAATGGCTCAAAGAAGATAATGTAGAGGGCTTGTGGATACTTTGGTGATGTCATCATAATTTTTTGGGCCTGACTCTGCAATCTGGCAGTCTGTAAAAGTTACTTGCACAACCCCATCAGTGCTTGCAGGGATTGATTTTGATTAATAATAATTATGAGAGGCTGTGAAGAACTCCAGGTGTATTTCTGGTAAATTGGGAAATATGATGGCAAGTTAGCTGAGTTGAGAATTACTTGAGCAGTGCCTACTATCAAAAGTCTCTATATCTTTTCATAAACGCACACAGTCGCTCACCTGTGGGGTCTTTTAGGAAGAGAAAATGAGGATTCACAGAAGGTAAATTGTGATGGGCCCAGTTCCACCTACCTTAATTACTTCAAACAATTGTTTAACATGCAAAGATCTGTTTGTTTCAGTGGATTATGTGTAAGAATGAAAGAGTCACCAATGAATGTGTGTCACCTCACAGACTAGAAATTAAAAGTTGAGAAATAGGGTGAGTATATTGAAAAATCAAATTTGGAAAACCAGAGAATGCTGTAATGACATTGTATATACATTTTAAAAAATATTCCTTCCTCTGTTTTTCTCTTTATTTTCATTCCCTGAAATACAGTTAGATACATTTTATGTTGGAAATTGTTACAGTTCTGGTCCTGAAAAAACGTCTCAATGATCAGAGATAATAATGGCACATGATCTCACATCTTTGTGGAATAATCTGCCTGTCATACTGGCAGAAGACTTATCCTTAGAGAAGAGCTAGCAAGAACTTGACTGAGGAATTCAACATGATGGACAGGGAAAACCATTCAATGAACAGTTAGCATATGCCATATCCTGCAGGAATGCGGCCCTTCTATTATCTGATGGCTCTTGCTGACACAGAAATCAAAGATGTCTTAAACTATCAGGAAGAAAAAAAAGAGAAAGATGGTTTGTCCCTAAGAAAATGAGGATGGGTATATTTCCATAACCTGATTTGTAGGTGACCTACACCTAATACACTCAGGGGTGAGCTCAGAGTATCGGAACAGATGGGACTTCCTGCCCATGGTACTGTCTCCTGAGGTGGCCTCTACCAGGTCACTGCAGCACTCCCCAGACTCAGTGTCCTCCGAGCACACTCACCAAGGTGCTATGACACCAAATTGATTTTTTTTATAGTAGTGGTTCCCTTGCCAGGCCTGGGGATTCCTGATTGAAAAGTACCTCGAAAGTTCAAACCATAGTGTTATTTTCAAGTGCAAAATTCTAATGACTTCAGCAGCTTTTCACTGCTCACTGGGCAGCCAGTCAGTGGCTGGAATTGACAGTTCTGGCTGCCTTATACCACTCATGTATCCATGGAAATGAAAGACAGATTTGCAGAAACAACAAGAAAGTTTTTAAAATATGACTTTTCTCCATAGCAGAGAAAAATAATCACAGTGGAAGATGTAAATTTCAACAGAGGAATTCAAAGCACTTTCCACTGTTTGCTCCTTTTCCATGTAGCTCCTGTGAGTAAAGCAAAGGGCTGGGAGGGGACGTCGCAGCCCCACTGTGACATGAAGCCAGGCCTGGGACGGAGGAAATCAGCAGCTGCTCAGTAGCACGGGGCTGCAGCAGGAGACAGGAAGTGCAGATAATGATGCCCAATTGAAGCCAGCGCCTCAATGGAATTATCTGGTGTGGAATTTGGCCAGGGCCGTGCACTTCGCACCCCTGCTCTTTGCAAAAGCCTTGCTGCTGAGGGTTTTGCCCTTCCATTCTCTAATGTCAGGAAAGAAAAGAGAGTTTTAAACCAGCAGAAGCTGCAGAGGCACAACTGAGCAGCTCTGGCCACACAGTCAAGTGTTGACTTTCAGACTTCAGGGCTGAAACTCAGGCCTTAATTTATTTTTGTCTATATAGACATAATTTTTGTAGAACAGATGGGAGTGAAGAACCTTCAAAACACAAACCATTCAAATTATCCCTGGCATTAGCTTATACAAACTCTTCAGCCACCTCCCCTTTATGTGCTACAATGCACCAACTGTGGAAATGAGAGAATAATTGAGTTTCCATGCTTGCCACCCCTTTCCCCAGTTCCATACTTCCTATAAACCCTTCACAGTGCAAGAGTGTACAAAAGATACCATCTTGTGTGCATCTTGTAGCATAATTGAATCAAGGTTGTTTAGCACTAATAAGGTCTCTCTGGAGCCCAGATGTTTGATTTATGCAGTGATATACAGGAGAAGGGCAGCCCAGCAGCAGACACTCTCAGCCACTGCCTTGGCCAGCACACAGGGAGCCCAGGGGTGATGCAGGTGCAGCTGCTACTGACCCAGGAGCTACAAGCCATCAAACAGCTTCCCCTCATTATCCTATTTCATCCACCAACACCCTTCCCTCAGCCCTGTCTCTCTGTATACACCACCAGACTCTTTCATCACTTCCTTTGTAGTTTTCCTTTACTAGCACTGCCTGATGTTCAGTTTCTATCACCCTCCTGGTATTCTTCTCCTGTCTGAAAAATGCTAACCCTTCATTTTCATTAATTCACTTCTCTGTGTGATCACAGGCAATAAAGATGAGACCCCAAAGGTCATTATACCTTCAATCCAATCAATTAATTTAACCCTATGTAGGAGGATTAAATTAATCTTTCCCTGCACATGCACTACTCACCACATTTTTACTCATGCAATGCACACTAGGCACTTTATTCATAGAGGAGATTGTAAGGCTGCATCTAAGCTGAAGGACCCAGAATATTCCTTCAGGTCTTGGTACAATCCCAGGCTGCACCCAGGTCTGTACAGAAAAGCAGAAATCTGAGTGCTCAGTTGGACACCTTGATCCAGAGAGGGAGTGTGACCCTTTATCTTGCCACGGCCTGGATCCATGAGCTTAGACACAAGTCTCCCTGAGCAGAAGAAAGAACAGGGATACAAGAGGAGGCTCTAAGCATGTATTGCATTAACAATTAAAGGTGGTAGGCACCTGATTTTGATAAGCAAATCCTCTGGAGTTCCAAACTTCCTTTCTTTGTAGCCTTTGATCCTGGTCCTGTGATGCTGGTGGATCACATTGATACCCCAGAGGGGCTACTCTCATGGAGAAAAATGTGTCTCAGACTGTATTTGCCAAATCAGAGCCTACTTAGTAAAAGATTGGGAGTCCTTGTGCTGAAAAGCTGTCACTCTTTATGTAAGCAAGAGTGAGAAGCTCTCAATAGTCACCTTCAGCATCTTAACTGAATGCCTCAGTTGCAACAGTGCTGGTCTCTCTTTCACATTTATCTTTGCATCTTGGAGACGACTGTCATAACACATTCTGCCTGCTGGACAACCAATGTGATGAAAGAAAAAACAAAACCGGTTTGCTACTTCAGTTCTAACCAGCACTACACGTGTGACTGATCACTACTGGAAAAATCTGAAACTCAGATAAAAATCACTAGGCTTTTTTTAACGCCTGAAATGAGCCATGTTGTAAAGGAAACCTGCAATAATGAGATAATACGAATTAAAAATAAATAGTTCACATGTTTTCAAGCAAGCAAACAGCATGAAAGCACTACTGAAACAGGTATTTAAGTCCTGTTATTTGAAGGTTTGTATTTTCTTGTGCCTGACCTGTGGTTTATTTGGAAGAATATGAGATTTTTTTTTGTAATATTAAATGTTGATATACTATATTTAGACCCAGAATTCTTGAATATTATAAAAGTAGAGGATACCAATTGTTACATAAAATATATTTCAGTGTTGATAGCTATTTCCCAAAACATTTACTGAGCAACCACAAAAGAAGCACATCAGTTTCTACCATGTATCAAGAGAAACAAGGCTCAAGCTTAAAGAAAGAATTTTTAAATGCTGATATCCAATATTAGTTGATAATAGCAAGAATAAAGGCATCAGAGAAATAACTGTTTCTAAGGTTAAAAATCATCCTAGATATACCAGACAATGAGAGGAAAAGTGACTTACTAACATTTGTGCTTGATGGTGTCTTCCTTTTCCTCCTCCAGCTGAAGCTTGGGACAGCTGTTTGTCTTCAAATGCTGGAGTACAAGGACACAAAAAAAGGTCACAGGAAAGCATCTCCTGTGCAAACTAGAAATAGGACTGTCCTTTTCCAGTTAAAAAATGTTTATGTGAATGTCAGTCTTATGAAGGAGACAAGGCTAACTGAAGTGGAAACGGAAGTCTTCTCCTCAGGCATAGATTAGGTGGTAGCTTCTTGCCAAGGTGACACTGGTGCTGCCTGGGATGAAGCATCCACCTGTCCCAGTCCCCTTGTCCATTCAACCTCTTCCCTCTCCTCTCCCACATACTACAGAGATGTCCCCTTTGGTAGCTATTTCCCATCAGCTGCTGCTTGCCTGCTTGCCTCCTCTGCTTGTTCCTCTGTGGCACACTCACAGAATTGCTGGGGCTGGAAGGGGCCTCTTGGGGTGACCTAGACATATCTCCTGCTCCGAGCATGCTCAGCTGGAGCAGGTTGCCCAAGAATATGTCCGGTTTTGAAGAAGTCCACAGCCAGACACTCCAAAACTTTGTTGGGCAACCTGTGCTGGCGTTTCAAAACCCTCACAATAAATAATAGGTTTGTTGTTTTTTTTTTACATGGGAATGGCATTTCCTGCATTTCAGTGTGTGCTTGTTGCTTTTTCTTCTGTCACTGGACAACACTGAGAAGTGTCTGTCTCCATTTCTTTATTCCTCACCATCAGGGATTTATACACATTGATATGATCCCCCTCAGACTTCTCCAGGCCCGACAGTTCCAGCTCTCTCAGCCTCTCCTCTATATGAGAGACACTTCAGTTCCTTAATCATCTTGTTCATTAGGCTTCCTCCAGTATGTTTATTTCTCCCTTTTACTGGAGACCCCAGAAATGGAGCCTTTTTTTTACTTCTCACTTTTCACCTCTCTCACTAAATGCAACTCTGACTTTGGCTTTCCTAAGCCCAACTCCATTCTTGGACAGTGTCCTTCTGTTCCTCACAGGTTACCTCTTCTTGCTTCCACCTCTTTCATTCTTTTCCATGTTTGAGTTTTACCAGGTGTTCATACTTACAGACCTTGCACCATTGCACCACCTTTGTTTGATTTCCTGCATGTCAGGATAGATTTTTTTTTAAACAGATGACCTTTAAATTGGCTCTTCTGGACCCTTTCTTTCTGCAGAGCTGTAGCCCACAGGATTTTTTAAGCAAGTCTCTGAACAGGCCAAATTATGTTTTCTTGAAGCTCAGGGTTTTAATCCTGCTTCTTGCTGATGTTCTTTTCCCTCTGGATCCTGAACTCTACCATCTTACAGTCACTACAGACAAGAATGCTCCAGCTATCACCTACCTGACATGTTCTTCCTTGGTTTTAGGTCTGAGGTCCAGCAGAGTGTCTCCCCTCATCAGCTCATCAACTACACGTGTCAGGAAATTGCCACCAGGACTTCAGGAACCTCCTGGATTGGTTGTACCCTGCTGTGCTGCCCCTCCAGCAGACACCAGGGTGGGCAAGTCTCCCACGTGGATTAGAGCCTGCAACCATCAAGTTCCTCACAGTTTTCTGCAGAAGGCTTCATCTACTTCTTGATCATGCAGTCTGTAGCATCACGGTGTTGCCCATATTGGTGTGCCTGCTAGTCCTGTCACATAAAGTTGTCCCTTTAGCCCTGTGTCACTGAATATGAGGTCCATTCTGTCCATCCTGTGCCTTACTTGTGCCTGTGCTTCCCTTCCCATATCTTTGCTATTGTTGTGACTTCAGTTTTCCCCAGAAAGAGATGGAAGGAACTTTTGACCAAAAGCATTGTTCCCCATCACTGACCATGCCAGTCTTTTCTCGTGTTCCTTCATCACTTCCCCTCATGTTATACATCTTATATTAACCTATGGGTGATTATGTTTACAGCTCTCCTCTGCTTGTGTCTCCAACCATCTCTTTGTAGCATTCCTCCTTTCTGTCTTGGCCACACGCTAGATTTGTTGCCCAGTTCCTGCCTTTATGTCCACAAGCATCTGTTTCTGGTTTCTTTCCCAGTGTTCTTTAGACTCCAGTACAACCTTCCAAGCTGACCGTTCACTGCAGATTCAAATGGCTCCTTAAGCACACCACTGCAAATATTTTCTGAAATGAGCCTGCCTCCCATCCAAATATTAACCTGCTGCCATGAGTTCTTACCCACATCCTTATCACAGACCAATTCCAGCAAACACCACTTTCTGAGATATTAAAGATATACCATTTCCTTAGCAGGTTATGCAGACTTGATGTAAAGCTCTCCTTCTCCCCGACCTCGCTCACATTTGTTTTATAACAGCTTATACCCCTTTAACAACAGTGAAGTTATTTCTGGTTTGCACATTGTGACTTGTGATCAAAACCAGGCCTATTGCCTATCTCTAGATACAAAAAGAAATGGCCAACTGAAACATTGCACAGTACCTTATTCTTAAACATCTACCTTCAAAGCATGCAATTCACTTACAAATTATTAAAACCAGGCTACGGCAGCATCCTAAAGGACCAAGAAGGACAATTTGGTTGGTCCTTATAATCCAAGAGTGATTAGCAGCAGCCATCAGCACACTGTAACTGCTTGTTGAGCTAGTGAGTCAGACAGCAATAAGGACTTTTAAGCCGCCAGCAAAAGCACTCAGATTCTTCTACAGGAGAAGTTTATTACAGAGCTCAGCATCTGTGTCTTGCAGCTGCCAAGTGTCCTCCATGTGTTGTTACAGCTGCTGATTCTGCTGTTAAGGAAGGGGGAGCAGAAGGATGAAAAGAGGCAGCGTCAGGAATGTTCAGTTGCTGTAAAACACTGCCAAGCAGATATTCACGTTATCTGTATGCAGAAACTAAGCCATCCAAACATGTGAGCTCACGGCTCTCTGCCGGCTGGTCTCACACTACAGAGAAACCATGTGACAAAGCCACTAGACACTTTTCAAACTACTCCAAATACAGGATCTGCTGAAACCCTGAAGTAGCATGCCCAGCTATATCAGTTTTGTGACGTGACAGGCTGTGACTTGTGAGGACAGACAAGAAAAGAAGCAAGAGGCTCTGGGGAGAGCCAAAGCAAGGGAAGCAAACTCCCTGCTTCTCTGGCAAGACAGTGCTCCTCAGTGTCAGTACACTGCCATATTTTTAGCTTCTATCACACCACGATTCCACATAATTCTACAGAAATAATTCTGAAGTATACTACGAGACAGGAGCTCAGCCTCTACCTGGTGCACTAAGCACATGGCTGAATTCCTAGAGGCCAAAACTAGATCCTCTGTGTCTCACTGGCTGTGGGCACAAGTTCCTCTCAGAGAAACCACACTGTCCTCCAGCAGTGAATGGTCAACCAATCAGTGGTAATCCTGGAAGGCAAAAGACCACCAACATGGCCTTGGAGCAGGATATTGTGCTAGTCCTAGAGCAAACACACTTTCACTGCCAGGCACATCCTAAAGGCTTTGGACAGTTTTCTTCAGTCTGTGCCAAACTTGTATTGATCCACGGTACCATTCACCATAGGTAGGACCACAGGATGATTCAAGTTGAGGAGGACATCAGGAGGACATTTATTCCAAACCTCTTGTTCACATTTAACTGCTCTCAAATGAACTTTCCCCTGTGTTTCCAGGTATAAGCAAATGACATTGATTTCACCCAGCCCACAGCAAGCAGCTCACCAGGCATTTCTTGCCCCACTGGGAGGTAAGATAATTTATTTATGTGTGGGCCAGGTCTTCTTGCTGGGATTAGCAGACACTAAGCACAGCTTTGTTAGACAGCACTAAGAAGACACTGAGAGTCGGGTCTCCTGAGAGATGTGTTAGCAGCCCTGGTGTGTCCTGGGGATCTTGTGGAGCCTGAGTGTTCCCAGGTTCCCTCCTTGCACTCCTGTCTGTGGGCACCTGGGGAGTGCTGCCTGGGCCAGGCGGGGGATCACATCTCCTGTGACAAACTGTGGCACTGGCATGACCAGACAGTATGGACAAGAGCCTGGGGAACTGTTCACATACCATGGGCAAGGACAACCCGAAGGATGTATCATTAGGCATCCACCAACTCCAGCTTTAAGCAGGACATCTGGGAGGAGGACAAATAATTTTTAACAGGAGATATGAAACTGAGATCACTGTTAAGTCCACTTTTCATAGGGGTAAAGAAACTGGTTTATTTGAGTAACTAGATCTTGTTTGTCCAAGAATTATTTAAAATAAAGGAGGAGGCATAAAGGTATTTTAATGGCTGTAGGTAAACCTGAGCTATGTGGTTGTATCTGTGTGCGTGGCCTCAAGAAAAGGTGAAGGACACTGTGACAATCCTTTTTTTTTTTAAGTATTTATGCAAGAAGAAGCTTCCGATTTGTCTCTATAGCTGGTCTCTGAAGCAAAGGAATTTGTATATTCCATCAGGCAGTATCGTATTAGGAAATGTTTTTAACAGTGTTTAGTGATTGAAAGTAAGATACAATAGCTTTATGACAAAGAAGCTTATGATGAAGGTCCTTTGTAATAGCTTTTATATTACTGTAAATCATGATGCTTATGGTTTACTTTTTATTAATTCAAGTGAAGTGCAAATCAAATGACAGCTGACAGCCTATCAACAGGTTAGTTTAAACAGCTGAATATTATTTTACTTCATATATATTTCAGCTTTTAACAGGATTTTTAATTTTAAATAGTTTTGAGGTTTTTATCCATGCAATGTGGCTGAAAGGCTGCAAGATGAGAGCAATATTTAATTCACGCTTGTAAGATATGGGTATTTGGAACCCATTAGAAATTGACTTTTTGTTCTCCCTTTTAATTTTGATTCTTTCATCAGAGACGCCAAGACTAATGCTGTCATGACAGATGGAGAGAGCTCATAGAGACATTGTACAAAAATTACTGGAGCAATGTGTCATTACCATATAGTACCTTCAAAATGTCACGACGAAAGTGAAATTCATTGTGGAACAGGGCTCTTCCTTCAGGGACAAGGTTTCCTTTAGGGATAATTCCACTCCTAGGTGCTGGACAGAATCATACCAGTCTCATTTGCACCATGGGAAATAGCAATATACATATGCTACAAGCTTGTTCAAAATTGCACAGTCACTCACTGAGAGACAACCTGCTCCCTCTTGTCACCTATGTAATTCTGGGTGTCATTGACCCACTTCAATTATTCCAGGGTATTCCAACTCTTTTGTATTTAATTTGGTAATGCAGTTGATCAAATAATGATAGTCATGTCCGCCTTATATCAGTTATTTACTATAAATACTTAGTTATTAGCTATTTACTTCAAAAGCAGCATGGCCAGCAGGTTGAGGAAGGTGATTCTCCTCCTCCTCTACTCTGCTCTCATGGCACCTCAGCTGGAGTTCTGCATCCAGCTTTGGGGTCTCCAGCATGGGAAGGACATGGGCCTGCTGGTGAGTCCAGAGGAGGACCACAACAATGATCAAAGGGCTGGAGCACCTCTCCTGTGTCAGAGCTGGGGCTGCTCAGCCTGGAGAAGTGAAGGCTTTGGGGAGACTTTATCACACCTTCCAGTACCTCACGGGGGCTACAAGAGAGCTGGAGGGGGACTTTGCACCTGTAGGGATAGAAAAAGGGGGAATGGCCCTAGGTGAAGGAGGGTAGGTTTGGATTAGATATTAGATATGAGGGTGGTGAGGCACTGGAACAGTTGCCCAGAGCAGTTGTGGACTCCCCATCCCTGGAAGTGTTCAAAATCAGGCTGGATGGGGCTCTGAGCAACCTAGTCTAGTGGAAGGTGTCCCTGTCCATGGCAGGAGAGTTGGAACTAAATGATCTTTAAGGTCCCTTCAAACCCAACTTCTACACCATTCTTGTATTCTAGACTACCTTGTACACTGTCAGTGGTAGTGACCTATGCTAATTTCTGCAAAAACCGTAGAGATGTAGCAAAACTTTCCTATGTGCAGGAAAGCTCCTGATTAATCTGAGTAGGAGAAATGAGGTACTCTTTAAAAAGTGTGTAGGTCAACAATTTTGGCTAGAGCAGTTGGCCATCACAGCAGAGTCCTGTAATGTTTCAGCATAAAAACACAGGGAAAAATTATGCAAACTGTGCTAAAACGCTGCCTTCGGCTTCAAAGTAAAACATCAGGAGTGACACCATTTAAAGATGATACAATTCCACTCCCAAGTCAGAAGGTTACATTTCTTATTCTACCTTCATGGCTTTTTGTCCATGGAATTCTGTAATGGGTTTGCTGTCAGTGGGATTAAAAGGTGCCTCTATGAGAAAGGACTGTTTTGTTACATGCAGCTTTACAGAACTTTGTTAGCTGTGAGTAATCCACTAGAAAATGGATTTCCAGTAGCTATTGACATGTTCGAAAATGAGCTCCAGATCCAGATTCGGACCCACTGAGATTCTTTTCCAGAATATCGGATAGAAGCAGTGCAATTTTTTGTGGCACACATTGTCCCTGACCCTAGAGGTTTCTCCCTGGCACTTGGGAAGGTCAAGCTCCTTGTCAACTTAGGCTTGATCCAGATCCACTGAAACTGATGGCAGAACTCTCCCTAACTCCCAAAAGCAGGGTCAGAAAAAGACCATCTGCCTTTTTGTTGAAATTGTGTGAGGAAATGCAAACAGTCATACTGTATGCAGTGGTAGTGTTGCTTTCCACAAGAAACAGAAGGGGAATCACAAGCTTATTTCGCACTGCCCAACCTTCAGATGCAAGTAGCTATCACTTGCTACTGCTGATAATTTGGAGCTAAACAACTTTGGGTTCCATTACTAATCAAGACCCTTCCACCTCCCTTTCCTTTGGTGAATAATAGAATACTTTATTCCCCTCAAAAGGTTGTGGTATTCAAGAAATTCAGCCATTTCTGAAGTTTCAAAGCCTCCGCATCCAAACATCAAGACACCACTGTTGTTTAGGGGATGTACAATATGCAAAATCCTTATCTGTCAAAAATGATATGTGGAAGAAGGGGAAGCAAAACCAGGCAAAAAGGTAGATCACTGTGAGAGAATACAGTCCAAAAATCCTTCTTCTATATTTGCAGCTACTGAAGGAAAAAAAAAAAAAGTGAGATAATTACAACTTTGCTATAGAAATTGCAGAAGTAAATAAAGAGTAGAGTCATCAGGTCCTTCAAAAACAAACTTTCCATTTGGAAGGACCAGAGGCTTTTCTCCATGTGAGCTTAGTGCAAAAGATCCAAAATTTGTACCAAAGATGTTTACTGTCCACAACTTCCCCCCATAGACTTCCATAAAGACAATGTCAAGTCCAGAAAAACAATAGAGCATCAGAATGTTTCAATGACTGAGGAATAAATTCACAGTGAGGCAATCAGCGGAAGACTGTGAGGAGACACTACAAAGATTACACTGTTGAACTTAGAGGCTCAGTCTTTCATGGTGCTGAACATTTTCTGAGAGCTGCAGCGTTTTGGTTCCTATTGAAAACACACAGCGCTAATGAGAATGAGGCCATAAGTTCTCCTGGTGTGTTTGGTCACTCAAGGTGAAACAGAAAAAACATCTGCTCTCTGATTGTTCAGAAAGTCTGCATCCCTTACTTCAGACACCAGAGAAGCTGTTCAGAGATAAGTAAGCTCTCGGAGTCTGCCTGCCGTTGAAAGGCACACACATACTCTTGCATATCTCTATCATATTATTTGGGCATGGGAGAAAACGACCCCTCTTTGGAAATCTATTCAGCTGTCAGATGAACCCCTTTATCTGGTTTCATACCGTTAGCTGAGAAGACAAGGATCCCCCTATCAACCCAATTTGGTGTTAACTGATTCAGCTTTCATCAGATGTTTTTTTCTGAACTCAGAAGAAACCCAAAAGCCAGATCTTTGGGGGCTTTCCAAATGAGGTCCAAAAAAATCTGACTTGGCAAAACACTTTGTGTAGGGATGTATTCAAATGTGCAGAAATGTCCCCATAAGTGAAATGATACCATGAAGTGAAATGATGGGTGCAAAATGAGTGGCCTGGGCTGTGCACATAAGGCAGCACAATTACAACTCTCTGTTCTGGATTTAAAAACCTGCCTTCCAGCCCTAACAGGATTCTTTGGTGAGGACAATAAAAAGAGCTATAAGTGTATTCATTTGTATTTTTCTGAGCCCTTAAAGTACTAATAGCCAGAGGAAGAGCTAGTTAGGTAAACAGCATAATTTTCTTTTGCTGAATTTGGTTCATAAATTAACTAGTGCTGCCCTGAACACAGCTAGGGAATTGTTGTAGCTTTGATACTTAGATTCCAGTTGCAGGTTTAAAGATATTCTTCTTCCAGCAGGGGCCCTGGAGATTTGTGCAGTAACACATTAAGTAGCCATGAATAAGGATGCAAGGGTCTGGACTTAAGCTAACAGAAGTGATGATGTGTGAAAGGCTTCTGCATTTTGACATGGTGATACAAGGGATACACAGATTTTGGGACAGACCATCTTTATCTGTCTGGCAGTCTAGGGATTTAAGCTGTGTCTATCACTCTGGCATTTCTGTGTGCTCAGACAGCATCTGCAGGAAACATTCCCAATTATTCTCCAAGTAAAGTGGTCAGGGATGGTTATCCCAAGAGGGACCCCCAGAAGAGCTTCATTTCATTTACAGAGGAGGTACTTGTGGGGAAGCAGAGAAAAGGGTGTTAGGGAAAAGTGCAATCTTGATGTAGAAGTTAGTGCAGACTCTCCACTTGGAGAGCCTTAAAAGGAATTGCATTCATTACCCCCCTGTACCCTCAAATGGAGCCACCCTGCCTGAGCAACTAAAAATGGTGCCCTACAAGGAATCCTATTTAAAGAGATTTCCCTGGATGCATAGCTCCACCTTACACCACCTCAGGCATGCAAAGGTCTGTAGCCCTCTCTGCCCAAGACATACTCTGTCTCTCAGGCTGTGTACTTGGAGCCAGGGAGACTTAGCCCCTCACTGCAAAAACCCCAACCAGACCACAAGAAAAAGATTCCCATATGTCCTTCACAGAACAAATGCATCCCAGGCATGCTGAAGTCACACGGTCGGTCAGCACTCACTTCAACCATGCTGCTTGTGTGAAATCTTGATTTCTCACCAGAAGAAAGAAATTTTACCATGCAATTTTTTACATCAGGTTAAGGTTTGAACCTCCCTACCTTGACAGAATCTCTGTAACATCCAATTTTATGGGTACCTGAAGAGTCCTTCTGGAATACGGATGTTCTCTGGTTCTTTAGGTGTATATTGCAAGCATCACAAACATATTTTTATTGATGGCCGCTTCACTTGCCAAGTACTCATATCAAATTTATGGAAGGCTATTTCTGAGTGATATAAATGTGGGAAATCCCTTTTGTTGAGACATAGCATTAATCATGTTAGTGCCTAGATCTCCGTGCCCTTAGACCAACAAGATATACTGCTTCAGGGTCTGCAGCCAGCTCCTAAAAATACACTATCTTCCAGCTGATTTTATGCTTCAGAATAGATGGGATAACCAGGTTCTTTAATGATCCACTGTCACTTCAGCATTCTCTCTTCCTTTCCCCCCCATATTGTCTATACCTTCGCATGTTTAAGACAATGTGTGAAAAGAGTGACGTGGGAGCTACCTCATCCTGAGTGTCGATACAACTCACAGCAGTGGCAGCAGGGATGCCAGTACAGGTCAGGATCATTGCTTAGCATTTATGTGAGTGTATTCCCAGATTAGGAGCAACCAGCACTCTCAGTAATCTCCATTAGTGACAGCCAGGTCTGTCTCCTGCTATCCACGATCATACACCACAAAAAGAAGGGTGGCACACAGCCTCCGCATGAACATCCTGCTCCCTTATGTACTCATGACCTGGATTCCATGGAAAATAGGGGCTTAGCCCGCCCACATCAGTCATCCATTCTCCTGCCTTATAGGGTGGTATTTAATCAGCAGGGAGGATACAGGTACACCACCAGAGTATATTAGTGCTGGATTTTGGCCTTTCCTTATGGCAAAGACTATTCCAACAAGCCCCATGTCTTGGAGGTGCACCCAACATCTACTGCAAAGGAGGCACATCATATCAATCATATCAATCATATCAATCATATCAATCATATCATATAATATTAATCATTTCATATCATATAATCATATCATATTACATCATATAATATAATGTCATATACCTGTAATATTTTATGGAACTGAATCATATAATCTCTCAAGTATATTTTTATTTTGTCTTATATTTGCACGCTGATTAGCAGCCCGTTCTGCTTTTCCCATGTATGTTAATCTGCATGCACACTCGGTGCATGAGAGCCTAGAGGTTTTGTTATGGAGTCACTGACTCTTTTCTTTACCTATGTCTATGAAAGTAGGGCTAAAGCTGGTCTAGGATCCAGCTGAACCTCCCTTGGTCTGTCTCTGCTCTCTCTCACTCATGTCTCTTGTTCTGCTACAGATCTGGAGCCACAAATTTTTCTACCAAACACCTGGTGGGGGTCATCCCAGGCACACTGTTGGTCAGAATAAGTGACAAGAATGGCTAATTAAGTGCCACTAAATCACCCAGAAATCTGTCCCCACACTGCTGCACCTATAGATGTTCATGAATATTTTCCAAAGATTTTTCCATTATGTCTTCGCTGACTTGAACCTGGTGCTTGGGAAAAATCTGTCTGGAAAAGGCCTGCCAGTATGATGACTAGGAAGTGACAGGGCTGCCACATCCTGCATTCGAGCTTGTGCAGTTGACCTGCATGTGTACAACAAGTCTGACACATTCCAGAGCCATGGACTCTTGGAACAAGTCATGTGCAAAGATTGCACCACTTGTGCAAAGATTTTGACGTCTACATAAATGTTCTTTCCTGTGGGATTTGCAGGTTAATCACATAAAATCACCAGGCAATACATTACACTTACAAGCAGTGCTCTGTCACTTAAACTTTTAGGCCAGGAAGGTCATGTCTGACCATCTTTCCAAAGAAAAATTCTCCATTTAATTACTCCACTGGTGAAACACATCAGAAATAGACAAGAATGTGTCATTAAACCTCTTCTGTTTCACACTGTCGGGTACCTGGCCCCCTGCAGCACAGTGGGAACTGGACTGGTTTCTGCAAGAGATCAGACCACTGACCACAGAGGTCTGGAGAGCACTGGTCCTAGCACTGAGAGAGCAGCTCTCTCCAGACCAGTCCAACGTTAATCCCACCAGTAAGCAGGCCAATTTGTGCCAAATATGGGTTTTCCTCTCCTCTGTCAAGGCCACCCACCAGCACAGGGCACTGAATAGCAGCTACGACAGGAAGATTTTAACCTCAGCTAATGGCAACCAGAAGGTGACAGCCTCATTTTCTTAGTACCAGTCTTCTTAGGACTGAACAGGCAATTATTTTCTTGAGACTGCTTCTGTGTACTAAATTACGTGGACTATCTCCAAAGCGCAGTGACAACTCAGTAAGCTGGGTGTAAGCTGGGTTACCTCTCTTGCCAACCCACAAACTGCTCTCAGTAACCCCGCCGTGGTGTTGACAGACTCCAGAAATAGCCATGAAGAGTGTTTTCTTACTAGAAGTCAGGTCTGGGTCGTATCAGTGGGGGAGGTGAATTAAAAATGCCGGGGAGCTGTTCTGAGGGTTCTCATCCCTCTCCACACACAGTCCCCAAAGGTACTGAACCATGCCCCACGTGCAGCCCCTTGTAAACATGAGGGATATCTTTTGAAGCTGAAACTGGGGGTGTCTGGCACCTTTTGTGCTTCCTGCTTCTCCAATATTTCTCCTCACATTCCTTCACTGTTAAATGAATGGCACGACTTTCTCAATGTTTTCTTTTTTCCTAACACTTTCTTACAGTTTTCATTTCATTTTAATGCAAGGGCACCAATCCTAGTTTATGTCATAATAGATGGACAACAATGGTGCAGTTTAACTAAAATAACATGCTAAACAGTGCTACATGTTGACGGAGTCATGATGGATAAAATGTGGAGTGTTTTGGTGGTTTATATCTTCAAAGAAGAGCTGGCAAGTGTACAACGTGACAAATGTATTTAAGAATCTATGCCATTCAAATGATACTACCACATGTCTGTTTGGGATTTTTCCCATCTAAATGTGGGAATATGGGCACAGATTCACTTGCATACTGTGTTCCTCTAACATAAAGTGTCGGCATCTCTGAGGGTGTGTCGGTGGCACCCGATGTCACCAGACAGGCTGCAAAGGAGGCAGCCGAAATAAGTGCACATTATGTGTGCCAGGCAGTCTTCGTTTGTTTATTTCATGCAAAAAGGAGGGGATCGTGCTCAAGATATTCTCACTGGAAATTTGTATCAGCATGAGAAAGAGAAAAACGTATCATTTGCATTTCAAGGCTTTGCAAGTCCCTATCCTAGCTGAAGTCGTTGGCATTTATGGTACAAAGAGACCAGCTCCTGATGTGAGCGACAACGATGCAAAAATCCCCACTAATTCACGTCATCTTGACTGAATTATTCTGCATTTACACTAGTTCCACTAAGATGGTAGCTGGCTCATGGTCTTTACACATATACATTTTGTGTTTTTCTCCCATTGTTTGTCGCTATAAGCCACCTCCTTTGTTTATTATTTTTTATTTGTGCAATGTATTCATATTCTCAGAGTCCATCTGCTAAAAGTATCCTATTTAAAAGAAGATGGCATCATTAGCTACCCTCTCTCGCTATAAAGAAAGGAGCAGTTCCCATATTTTTACCCAGTTCAGTGGCTCAGTGGATGCACTAATCTTGCTGAACACTTCAGTTTAGATGGTATATCAATGAGGCATTCAAACAGAGCAGTTTATACACAAAAATTCTGTCTGCTTTGTAAAAGATTATCCTTTTATAAACACTCTGCGGAAAACA
Organism: Cyanoderma ruficeps; assembly: GCA_008694505.1. NCBI lineage: Eukaryota > Metazoa > Chordata > Aves > Passeriformes > Timaliidae > Cyanoderma > Cyanoderma ruficeps. The sequence goes on along the minus strand of VZDJ01007749.1, from coordinate 9,325,571 downwards.
TAAAAGCAAATAGGGGACAGCACATAGGACAGGAAAGATGTTAGAAGGGAGATTAATACTGAATGGGTCGAAATGAATGGTGCTTACCAAAACGAGGTCCAGATACTTTGGCTGCAGTGAAACATAAATAATGGGAATGACACATCGTTTATTCGGGATAATGAGTTGATCCAAAGTAGGGGCCTGGAACAAGAGATTAAAGATTAAATATCCATCTCCTGATGAATATCAGTAGCAAACTTTAACCTTTTCCTTCCAAAAGCACAATTTCTTTGAACAATCATGTCAGCACAACACAGTGAAGAAATGGGATAAAGCAAACTTAAATCACATTCTTATCCTTATCCTGAAAGAAAACACTGCTTCATATTTTAAGACTCAGTATCGTATTTTTATTTGGAGGCTTGTAACTCATTCGGAATAATTATATGAGAACACAAAGATTTTGCTTTGTGTCTTGTATTAGAAAAATCTGGCTTTAGCATTTATTGCTTACATTTTAGTTCTCTGCAATAATTCAAGAAAGAACATGCCCATCCTGAACATTCACTTGGGTGGAGAGATAATGACAAAAAGCAGCCTGCTGGAAAAGCACAGCACACCACATGCCGAATTAGAGTCTTGAATGCAAGGAGGACTTGGAAGATGTCACAAGCTTTGGATCAGGAAGGGCTGGAAGTGTAGTGAAGGGGGGAAAGGCACAGACAACTGGGGACAGCAGGCTGACTGTACTGCAGTGCTGGCAACCTGTCCAAGCTGGTCAATTAGTGGTACTTCTAGCTCAAGATGCTGTATTGCAACCGAGGCAGAAGACATAGGACAAGCGGGAATCTGGATAGCTGTGGCTTGCCCAGAACTTGGAACAGAGCAGCTGCTGGATGCATGCAGCCAGCCAAGCCCTGCATTGTGGTTTTGTTGCTGATGGCTGCCTCCTGCAAGAGGGATAAAACTGGGGACAGAGGGAGGAGGGGGCGAGACTTTCAAATGACATTTAGAAAACAGCCAAGCTAGAATGCAGGAGCGAGTTCAGCATGCTCTCACCTGCTTCGCGGAAAGGGGTTTGCTCCACGAGCAAAAGGAGTTTGTGGTTTCATTCCACTCCCTAGGGAATGTGCTGTCCCAGTGCCAAACCAGCACGCATGTACAGCTGGCAGTTTCTCTGCAGAAGAAACCTCTTACTGGAAGCTGTGGAAAAGTATCCATTTTTTCTTGGTAAATATTTGCATGCAAAACCAGATATTCCCATAGGTTTTTGTGAGGCTCTGCAAACTAGTTAGAGGGAAGGATTTTTGGATTTGTGCTGGGGGAGTGGGGGGAACACAGACATGCAGTTCCAATGACGACATGGTCCTGGGGGGTGAGCTCACTGAAATGGTGTCTTGAAGGACACTGAATACCTTTCAGACTGCAAGACTCACATTTGGCAAAATTCTCATTTTGGCAATGGAACAAAAATATTGCCATTTCACATTGTCCCTTTATACTGTGAATTCAGATAGGATTTGATGTGTTTCCCTCTCCCCTTGGGTAAGACATGTGAGTCCTATCAGGGACCTTTCCTCATAGGTTGTCCTGTAACAGCATCACTCTATTGCCTTCATCCTAAAACCTCCTGAAGACCTCGTGAAAAAGCTCCTGAAACCTCCTGCTGCTGTATCACAGTTAATATACAGAGAATAGGACCACAAGGTCAAATAAATGCAAGTGAAGGAAGCGCACTCAGGGTGCTGGGCTGGTGGAGGGGGCAGAGCTGACAAATCAATAGTGAGGGTGTGAACAGAAGACATATGGCTGGCTATCATCACGGTCAGCCAGGACCAGGCTCTGCAGGGCTTGGCTTGCCTAGGCAGTCCATGCTGGAGACTGCGTTGGGTTTTCCACCGCTGCTTGCCATGGCAAAAGGAAAGAGAGGTCCATCTCAGTGCCAAAGCAGCAGCCTCTCCTCTGGGGAGCCAAAGCCCTGCTCTCCAGGGACAGGGACCACTGTGCTTGGCTCAGCTGCTCTGCCTGTTTTCAGCACCCTGAACTGATTCCCAGCCAGACAGGCTTTTATCCTTGAGATACGAGCAGCGACTTTCCTTTTATTCAGAAAGAAGCATCCATTTTCGAGCATTATCGCAGCACAGATAATAAATATTACAAACAGCAGAGCTGTGAGGGGATGCCAGAGCCCTGCTGCTGACTGATGCCTGACCTCTGCAAAGTCCACGTCACCGTGTCACATCACAGTCTTGGCTGTGCAAAGGGGACCATCCTGCCCAGGGGCACACAGTGTCACAGGAGGGGCAGGACCCCTGCTGCCCCCTGTGCTCCTGCTCTCAGGGGGCCAAGGGGCTCCTCACACAGCGAAAGACACTCCCTGTAAAGTCTGAAAGGGCATATTTGAAGGATCCTGCAACGAAAGTTGTTGTAGACACACATACACACACACAACGATCCATGTAAGTTGTAGGGGAGAGAGTGCGGTTCCAGAGGCCCCCACTGTGGCACAAAGTGGTGCTCACAAGGCATCTGGTGGTCATAAGGTTCCTGACAGCTTGCACTGACCTTTCTGAGGAGGGAAGTGATGGTGCTGGACCTCCCTGCCTCACTTCACCTCACTTCACCTCAAGTCACCTCACTACTAAGGAAGAGGAAGAGCAGCTCCCCAATGATTCCAGCACACAGCAATGGGCTCTGGTACTTAGGAAGTATTTGTAACTTGATTTAAAATTAGCCCTTAGTAATTTGAAGATGGTGATGAGAATGGCATGAGACAGACAACAGACTATTTCAGGAGTATTTGTCCAAATTCAGTGGGAAGAAGTGAGTTTTTCAGGGCTGCTTTCAGTATGTAACTGGAAGTTCAACTTATGAGCTCAAATCCCAAGAGTTTTTATTCATGGACAACTCTCTGCCTGGACATCTGATTATGCACAGGAGCGAGTCTTCTGGGTTGTAAAATTAGATGGAAAATGTCTACTCTGGGAGAGAAAGTTTCTTATGAAACTGCACTGGGAGGAACCAAAACTCAGGTGTTCACAGCTTGACTTCCGCAAGGGAACTGTATTTTAAAGCATCTGTGAATAAATCTGTGCAAATAGACATGAGTTTTCTTAGCAAACTGCCCCAGCACACATATCCACTGTGCAGTTTGTAGGCTGGGAGCCTGACAGGTCATGGTGCCACCCAAGTGGTCCCCTACAGCCACCCCTGTAGCATTCCCCAAGTACAGCACCCCTTGCCCTGGCTTTGCTGCATAAGCCATGGAGAGAAAACAGCTCATGCTAACAGCTGAGGTGAACCTCAGCAAAAAACATGTGTCTCTCTTCTTTGGTTACTTGAATCTGCCCGGTACAGTATTTTATTAGGAGCATGTCATTAATGGTGCAGGTAATGATAGAGAGCCTGTATTTTTACAGGTGTGAATGGTTTGCCAAGTCCTCACGTATTCTAATTCAAATCATCATGTCATTTTTGACAGTGCAAGCCTTTAAGGAAACAAAGGTGTTTTTACAGTGCCAGTGTGAGTTTACTAGATCTGTGTTACCTATTTATCATCCAGAGGGCTTTAATTGGGCATAACTACCAGAAATTTAATTCTCTTAAATCATAGGATGGGAAACTTTGACTCTGTTAGACACCTTTGGACACTGAGCCTGAATCCAAGTGTCACCCCAAACAGTCACAGAATATGGGGATATTTTGACTTGTATCCGGTTACAGATCTGAAATCTGGATTTAGGTCCAGTAATTAGCAGCAGTAGACAGAAATGCACCAACAAACCTTACCCACATCACTCTAAGATGGAAATGGCCTGTCTGCACCTGCTCCAGTTCAGGGAGCAGGACTGAAGAGCACCTTGTGGCAGCCTAATCCTGGGGCAGCTAGCAAGGTCCTGAGGGATGCTGGAGGGTTTGGCTGCCAGCAGCAGAGCATGAGGTGCTGTAAAGACAAGCTGCCCTCCTTCTGCCCCTCGGGGGTCAAGCAACACCCTGCCTGGCAATTCCCTTCACATCAAAGGAGCCTCCAGAGGCCCAGCTGATGGTTGTGAGGGGCTGCAATACCAGCGTAAAGCTGCTTGAGCTGGGTTAACTTAAGCATATGGTCTTGGATTGTACCTTTCCACAAACCAGCTGTACCTCTCAAATAAATACATACTGGGCAAAGCTCAGAAATACATCTTCCTAGAGATTATTTCCATCTGCACATCACAAAGGATATATTGATTTAGCAACACTCCTGAGATCAGAGTGGAAACACTGTATAGCCGGGAAGCAGACACATATGCTGCTTATCAAAGCTGTACATACGGTACAAAAAGATACCAGTGTGGAGAGCAACCAGCTATATTTGCACCAGCACGGAACCTGTCCTGTAATTCTCTAAAACAAAGGAAAAGGAAGTGCTGAATGCTACTGTTCCTGAGCCACGCAAATGGCATGTGAGGAGCACACCAATCCTGGCTGAACTCATGGACATGAGGAATCTAAGGAGTTGACAATCGCTGTAGCTGTCAAAGATTGCTCCCAAAGCCTGTGTATTGATTTATTTATTTATTTGTATTTCTTGGAGCTGCAGAGAAATCCAGTAATTGACACAATGGGAGAGATTATCCCAGATGAGCTACGAGTGCAACCCATCACCAGAGCAAGGTTGTGTTCTCTCTGCAAAGCCCTTTCACCCATCCACAAGGAGGACAAGGTACATATTCCTCAAAATTCATGGCATCTGTGTTTATTGATGGTGATGTAAGTCCAAAAATTACAGAGCAAGAAAGTGAGTTACCTAGACCATGCAGTGCCCTTGTGTGCTGGCAATGTACATACCTCAGACTGGTGCAGGAAGGTAAAATGGTCGTCTGTGGAGACAGAGAGGACACTGTGGTCTCCTGCAGCATTAATCCTTCCTGGTGTCTCTGGGATAACAGAGAACAGAGAAAAAGTTACTAGAGGAAAATCATAGAACCATTTGGGTTAGAAGAGACCTTTAAGATCACCAAGACTGACTGTAAACCCAGCACAGCCAAGTCCACCACTAAACCATGTCCCTAAGTGAGTTTCCTAGATTGGTGTTTCAGTGTCTTTTAAATCCCTCCAGGGTTGCTGACCCAACCACTTCCCTGGACAGCCTGTTCCAATGTTTGACAACTCTTTCCACAAAGATCTTCTTTCCTAATATCCAATCTGAATCACTCCTGGCTCAATTTGAGGCCATTCCCTCTTGTCCTGGCCCTTATTACATGGGAAAAGAGACTGACTCCTACCTTGCTACAGTCTCCTTTCAGTAAGTTGCAGATATACAAATAAGCATATATAGGATGATCCTTGAACCTATTTCAGATATTTTCTGGCTTCTTGTAGTTTTGCAGTTCAGCATACATCAGGCCACATAAGCAGAAATGTCTCTGGGTGTGGGAGCAAAGGATTGATTAAGTTCCTCTCTTTCCTTACCACCACCCACTTTTGTACCTCTCATATAGCTCAAGCTCCTGCACCCACAGCACTGAGCGAGCAGGACACATCCCATCAGTGATCCTCAGTCACTTCCATGCAAAATCCCTGGGCTGAGTTTCAATGTCTGCTAAACAGTTTACACCAAGTTGTCTTTGCTGCAGAGCCCCTGCATTGAAGTAATCAAACAACGTGCTATGGTTGTTGTATGTGTATCCACGGAAGATTTCTTTCCCTAGACAAAATGATCAGAGGGATGAAACCCCTCCCTCATGAGAACAGGCTGAAAGAGTTAGGATTGTTCAACCTGGAAAAGAAAGCACTCCAGGGCAACTTTGTGGCAATCTTTCAGCACTTACAGGGAGTCAACAAGAAAGAAGTAGACAGAGTTTTTAGTAGGCCCAGTAGTGATAGAATAAGAGGTAGATAATGGTTTTAAACTGAAGGAAGTTAGATTCAGATTACAGATAAAAGAAGAACCTATTTACAACGAGGGTGGCAAAATACTGGCAAAGGTTGCACAGAGAGGCGGATGCCCCATCACTGGAAGGTCAGTCGGGTGGGACTCTGGGCAAGCCAGTCCAGCTGAAAATACCCCTGCTCATTGCAGAGGGGTTGGACTACATGACCTTTCAAGGGCCCTTCCAACCCAAACTATTTTATGATTCTGTAACAAAGAAGCCTTATATTGGTGATATTTGGATGCTCTTGGGAAGATAAAGGCCGAGAACCATTGGTTCTGACAAAAAAATTGCTGAAGTGCCCTGAGTACCAAGATGGAGCTATCATCAAACTCCTTTCATGTCTCCTCTACCAGTCTAATGCCCCTGTGTAAGAAAGAAAAGCGTAAAAAAGAAATCTTTGATGGCTTCAACAGACAGTACCCTTGAAGCAAATGATTGATTACCTGACAATGTTCAGGTGAAGAAAGAAACAGTCACTCTAAAACACACAGCCATCTTCAACAGTCAGACTGAGACCACCTGAGAGTCCAGGATGGCTGGAAAGAGGCACAGCATAGTGCCAGCTCACTGGGAAGAGACGATGCTGGGTGTTCGACCTCAAGGCTTCCATCTGACCCAGGTACAGATGGAACTAACCTGGCAGAAAGGGGCCGGTGAATCCCAAACCCACCAAAGTTTCCTCAGACAGGGTTTGCTTTCTCTGCAACTTCTCCATCCAGCAAAAGAGACCTCCTCCTGAGAAAGAGATGCAGAATCAGGCACAAAAAATGGCATAGCTTCTTCTCCCTGGAAAATTCCACCCAACATCTGCGCAGCAGCTGGATTTCCCAAGTCTATTATCTCATTTCACTGATCTGAATGAATTTGCTCTCAGAACAGCTGCAGATCTGTATATATCACTCATGGTTTGATTCACTATGTTTTACCTGAATGAAATATTAATTAGCTACACTGTCTTTTCTCCTCCCACCGCTAAACGCTAAATAATTGGAATTCACGATGGGAAAAAAAAGTGGCACATGAATAGTTACTTTGGCCCAAAACATGAATCAGTTCTAAAAATCCTAACCAACCCTAGTAAATTCAGAGTTTGAAACACTGCTGGAGAATAAGGTCAACTTGAGTCTCATCCTTTTCACTACAGGAGCCTTAAATACAATTTTTTTCTACAGATTCATCCAGAGATGTATCACTAATACACTGGCCAAGCATGGGGTCTCTAACTCATCTTGGACAGTTTCTTAATACAAGAAAGGTCCCACAAGAGAAAGTACAGCTACAGTGTGTGGCATGCAATAAAGACACCAGGCTGACTCTGGAACCTTAAATTTGCAGATTTTGATCCAGAGTCACTAAAAACAGCCTTCCCATCACTGCAACTCAGAGGTCATAAGTACTTTTGCCACAAAACACTTAAGCTTCCCACTGAAATGGACATACGGGCTGACAAGTTCTCAGCAAAAAGAATGTTTTATGTGAAGATGTAGAAGTATGAAGAACACACTTAAGACATGTATTTCCAAAAGGCAATTTATGGGGCAGATGTACTCCTTAGAGTGTATTTATCTTGCAGGCTTAATGGCCACAACTAGTTTTAGACTGAAATGTCACATACTTTTTCTCTTTTTCTTTTCTTTTTTTTCTTTTCTTTTTTTTTTTAACTGACTGCTGTTTACAACACACTCTGCAAACAAACTGGGCTGCTCAGGTCTGCATTTTCTAATGGCGGCAGCCTTTCTTCTTTCTCCCTATAACAAAAATGCTTTGAAGTCCTACGCTGCTGGTTAAAAGTATCCTGATATTTCCCCAGCAAGGATGTAATAGGAGCCAAAACAAGCCTCCAGGTGCCAATATTGCACCTGACAAATTAGGCACACGACTGGAAAAGGATGGGCCCATCCTTCTGCTTAATGTTCATTTCCTCTCATTTCCACGTTAACAGGAAGTAGTTGGAATGGAAAAAAAGACTTTCCTTAAAGACCCGAACTATCAAAAGCCTGGGGCTGTTTCTCCTTGCAAACAAAAAACTTGGAAGCCGGCTATGTCCTATGATTTGGAGCTCATTTACAGTGACTTATTTAACCCCTACTGACGGCACGATGAACAGGATGTTATGATTTATTTAACACTTAAAGCGGGTGTGAGAACAAGGTGGATGGTGCCCTTAGATGTAGTCTTTTCATAATTTATTGCTCCAACTGCTTAATTTTTCCTCAGGGAAGCCTTTGATAGCCGGCTGCTGCAGTGTGGTTAAGTGTGTGCATTAAGCTGTAAAGTAAAAATATTAATAATACTAAAAATAATAACCATAACCAAAGTTACTATTTTGCATAACAAGAACTCGCACGCATTGCTCAGCTGAATCTCTGAAGTGATATCCCCACACTGACTGAATTGGCTTGAGGATAATTAATGGGGCAGCACAAAGAGTGTTGAATTTACCTTCTGAGGACTTGAGCTGCACAAACACAAAGCAAACTCACTCTTGCAAAACGCCGCACAGCTAACAAAGTTGGCTAAAAAAAAAAAAATAAAATGACTAACATCTCCTACACTGGTACCACAGGGGACTCTGACCAAGAACAGAATCACAAAAAAATGCTATGTTTGACTGGCTTTAAAGTTGAACTGCTGCTTAATAATGTTGTAGCATCCCTCAGAGGGTTTATCTTAAAGCACCTTCTTTTGAATGGTCCATAATCTTTATCTAGAATATAGAACCATTGTTTAGAAACCATTATCATGTCAAAGTTACTCAGTGAAATAATGTATAGATCTCTTGCTCTCTGGAGATCAGTGTTCAGCTCTGCTTCATGTCATTACATTGAAGGCCCTGGGTGACTTTAGCAAGCATGATCTGTAGGAACCCTTGCACCTGTGGATAAAGGACTTCAACTTTGAATGTTAAATACCTATTTTGGGGTGTTTTTTCCCTCTTGAGCATGCATGCGTGTGTGAGTAAGTTGTATTTTGATATAGACAGGCAGGTAATTCATTTCACTTTTAGGAGATGAAGTAACGATTTTAGCAAATTACATTTGTCTCTTTAATCTTATATTTCCATGCACACTGAGTTAAATGTTGTAAAACTATCAATTCTGTCAAAACCTAACAGAAAGAAAACAAGAAACCCTGCAATCTTAATGTCCAAACTGACTGGTGATTAACAGGAATTAAATGTGCAGGAATTCCAAATCTTTTCTGATCGGAGATGTCTAGATGACTTTTGTTTTTCCATAATTGTATGAGGTTCATACATAGTATTTAAGAATCAATTATATTGCAATTGATGTAATTAACTCTAATAATCCAGTAAAAGTCAGTAGGAGGGCTATTCAAGTCAATAGAAAAGAGAGACTATATTATGAAGGTGTTATTAACCTATACAGATTTTTACTAGACATTTCCTTTTCTTACATAATAAATATACAGTGATGAGGAAGGCTGTCATTATAATTTAATGGGAACAATGGTTCATCACTTCCTTTCCTGTACAAGCCTTAACTAATTCTACATACAGTGTATAAGTAAAATGAAGTTAAATGAATCTCATAAATTAGCTATTAATCATCCATCAATCATCTGTTGCTCCATGATTAAAATCTGTGTTGCATTCAGAGCTGGGAAAGGTATTTGGGGAGTGGCAGGAGCTGCATGTACATCTTCCAATTAATTTATTCATGCGCTGCCATTTTGCATTGCCAAGGGTACTTACTGAAACCAGTCCTGAAGTCAGAGAAAGTCTCCTGAGGAAAGTTCCAGCCCTTCCCAGAATAAAGTAAAACTCTCATTTCCATATTTATAGGCATCGCTCTGGCTTTAAGCATTGTTGCATATAAGAACCTCATTCATGCTTCTCAATTCAGTCAGACAACTCTTTTTGGGGAAAGAAAGCAACCCTATGAAGTCAGGGAAAGTGAGGCAGTGGTCTGCTATATGCCTTGCAAAGTGATGAAGAGAACTCCTCTGCCCAAGATCCTAATCTTCTGTCTTATGCTCAAAGTCTTTCCCACTGCCCAACAAGGCAAAAATGAGTTCTGCCTGAATATGGCTATTAAAATCCAGCTTTTTAGGAATTTCTGTCTTCACCTTCATCAAGCTGAGAATAAGCCTTATTACATATGGAAGACTGGATTGATCTCATTAGCAGAACTGCTTGTCTTGGCAGTAGACAAAGATCAGTTGTCTGTGCTACTGTTATGCAATATATTAGTTGCCTTCTGAGAGACTGGCTACAGGTGATCCTCTTATCTTGCATCTTGGCAGCCTCAGTCTGGGCAGCTCTTCAGGGCACTGTGCATGTCTCTCACAAAAACTACACTGGACCATTGCAGGCAGCTCCAAAGCATAGCCAAGTACACGGGGACTTGGCGGTACACAGTGACCACTTTCCTACATAGAGCTGAGCTGATAAAAAGAGGCCCAGGAGAAGACAAGGGCAGTGTTTTAGTTATTCTGGGGTAATTTAAAATCAGAAAAAATATTGAATTACCTGGCTCCTCTGTGCAGTGTCACTGAATGTATGCAAAGAATGAGACTGAGGAGTGGAGTTTTGTTTGTCTGCTGTCAAAATACTTTTTCAAAGATCTTGGGAAGAGGGTACAATTTTTGAAAGCTCTTCTTATGCAGAGCCCTCTCCATCTTTGTTCCCATGTTATCGCCGCTTTGGGTAAGACGTAGTACGTGCACTCAACTAAAGAAAGAGGGAGCTGTGATGTTGCAATAAATACAACACAGAGGAGTCCAGTAATGCTTTGTAACTACAGTGCTGATTTTTTTTTTAAATCACAGCAGTAGGGCAAGTGCTCTACAGATATCAATAGTTGCACCAGAGCTGACCTATGTTGCACAGAATGAATGAGCTTTGACTATAGGAACACAGATAGGCAACCCTGCTGACTCCTGCTGAATAAACCTATTGTAAAGCTGGCAAACAGCATCCTTCCAGGGCTCTTGGACTTGTGGCTTCATCTAGTCTGGGACTCCTCAGTGTTTTATTCTCTATAACAGCATCATACTTTCCCATACTGCTAAACACAGAAGACATTTCTGATGTTCACATTGCAAGCCTCACTTGCGGTGTACTTGATTTGGTGGTGTTTGACAAAGCCTTCGCTTTAATTCAGGAGCCAGTTCTGTGATAACAAGGACATAGATGGAAAACCAGTGCTCCATGAGGCATTAAACCTCTTTTTTTCTTGTTGTGGGCCAAAGTGAAATGCCGACGGGTGTCGTACAGCCCCACATACCAATAATTAGTTCACCACAGCAGGTGTATTTGACCACAAAAGCCATTCTTTGAAAATGAGATCTTTTCTTTTGGGAGAATTGTAATGCCTAACTTCCAGGCATGGGAAGCAGTTGCGATGAGGTTTAAGCAGAATGACATGTCCTCTGCTGCAGGCATCACCCAGGGGCTGAGCTGAGCTGCCCTACACCTTGCCAGCACTACCTGAGAAGCACAGGGCTGCTTTTTGGGTGTCTTTGGAAATGCAGTGCCATGCAAACGAGCTGTGCCAAAAATGATAGACTGAGAACTGTTAAAGTACAGCAATTCAGCAGTCAAAACTTCCTTTATTTAAATCCCCAAACACCACTTAGTTATGTAATAATCTCAGTTCTTTCATGCTCCACAAGCTTGCCTTAAATTGTCTGGAGCAGCTCCTCAGCCACAGATAGTCCCAGCTCACAGTGGCACTGGGACTGTTCCCACCAGCTGCCGTTCTGCCTCGACTGCAATTGCATTTCACACACAAAAGATGACAATAATCTATCAAAAAAAACACAAAACAAAAAAACCCCACCCTCCCCCTCAGTTTGAATTGTCATCTGCAAGAAAAGATTCCAGTGTTTCAGCTTCCATGGAAAATCAATACTGTCTTATCTTTATTTTATTGCTTAAAAAAAAAATCTTGCGATGACAGTATTAGGTAGCACTGTGAAAAACAACTAAATATAGCAGTGGATCATAGTGGGTGTGAATGGAAAACAAAGGAATCAGGAGCCGAGCTCCTGCTGCTGTTACGTCACTATAACACCCATAATTATGTTATTATGTACACTGCCCACTTCAACTATATCTGGACACCACTTACCATGATAAAAATCTGATTACTAACGTGACATATAATCTTGGTTTCTTTCATGAGCGTTAACTTCTGTCTTCCATATTCTTTTTCAAACAGACAGGATATTTGTTTTGCCTCCCTTCTACAGAGAGTTTGGAAGAGGGAACATACAGGAAAAATTAAAAAAGGTGATTTAAAATTTCATTGCTGGACTCATTTTATCTTGGTATAAAAACATATCAAGCCACTTCTAAGGCGCTGCTGTGCATAAATTCTCATAAATTCTCCTCACCTAACTTTTATAAATACAATTAGCTCCACACAGAAATCCATCTGGATTTAGGGCATGCTTAGCTACAGAGCTGCTACACCTTTTTATGCTGAGCATCACAGCTTTCAAACTTAAAATGCCCTTGTATGAGGGGTAGGTGGTGTATGGCTCAGTTGGGGTGGCTCGGTGCCACATGGATCCCGTGGGCTTTATGCTGGAAGAGGATGTCCGGTGTGTCCACGAGGATGTCCAGTGGGGTGGCCATTGCTGCTTCCCAGCACTGGGCAGGATCCCTCAGGTGCTTCTCACACCCTCTTTCATTGCCTCTGCCCCAAAAAGCAGTACTGTAAATACCCACAACAGGACCAACGTGTGGACAAAATGTGGTGTTTTAAAGGCCTTGGGAACTCTTTTTCTTTTTTAGTATCTAGAAAGTGAGAGGGGGAAAAACCAAAACTGGCAGAAAAAAAAAACAAAACCCAAAAAGCAGTTCCCCTCAAGATGAAAGAATATTTTTTTTTTCCTTTAGCTAAATGAATATTGAAAAACATATATCTTATTATGTCTTCGGCCCCTGAGGTTATCCTATCTGGTTTGTTTCACAATTCAGCAGGAAAAACCCTCAAGATATTTCTAAGATAACTGTTAAATGTCTGACTTTCATCTACAATAGAGAAAATCTGTATTGCCAACAGCTCGTTCTCAGAATTCCACCTTAAAACAGTTTTAGTACCACCAGACCAGAAGGGTTTGATGCCAAAGAGCTGTTCTGTCCTATTGAAAGCAGAGAATGGCTTCCTCTGCAATATGTACAAAGAGCAAGGAAATTTACTCAATTAATGTGAAACACAAAATGGCATCTGCCATCTGGAGATGCACACAAAAGCCACGGGCAGTCAAACACTTCTTAAGACTTTGGCATGTAAAATTAACATATTTTAAGACTTAAAAGGACATGTGAACTCCGAGCTTGCAAGGATTTCATGTTTCTCACAGCAAAATAAAATACACAATAGAATATTTCCAATGTAATGTCCCGGAAATATCAGTGCTAACCACCTACAAAAATTTGCCTGTGACATCAAGGCTACCATTTCTATACTGTTGGGTGGGAATGGAGGGGCTGTTCATTTAAATATGCATTTTTAAACAATGGACAAAAATGTGTTTTCACTAAACTTTAGAACCACACTAAAGTATGGCCTTTTACTGAGACCTGTGTAAAAGCCTTGTTTCTTCTTGTGCGTGACACTGTGCAAACACTGTTTTCATTTTTCATTGCAAAAACAGAGTGATGCTGACTAGTCAAGTTTAGGGCAGATTCAAAGTGTATACAAAGGGCTCTCTTTTCTCCAAGCATTTTTAGGTATTCTCTTTTTGAATAAAATTAAGAAAGTTCAGCTCCAGTGTCTGTTCCCTTTTGTGTATTAAAAAACCCATCCTGGTTTAAAAAAACCATGACATATGGCATCTAAGTGGTCACCGCCATAAATTATTCAACTTCTGCTCACTCCACAAACGTAAATCTAACAAAACACAAAATCTGAGGCCTCTCTGGCAAACTCATAGTCACATGTCCCTGGAGGTGTCTTCAGCACACTTTTGGTCACACAGATCTGGTCACTGCATCCAAAATGTTCACCCTGGCACCCACTTTTTCACCTGCTTTTCACTCTACCTGCATCCTTCGTTCTGACACTCTCCAGGATCACCTGACCGGAGCCTCCTGATATTTTAGGGTACAGCCTTTTCCCCCGACCTGACAGGCACACACAGCACTGGTTCCACAAGCCCTGTTTTCTTCAGCATTTTGCTGAAGAAGAGAGAGTGACAAAAAAAGAAGAGAGAGGAGAAATCAAATCCATTCCTGCTTAAGGCTATGTGTTTCAGTAGCAGTTTCCCATGCAGTGTTGCTCAGGATAAACAAGATGTCCAAAAAAGTCTGCTACATGTGTCTTGCAAAAGCAACCTTAATTTAGTCATCTCCAACTTCACAGGGTTTTTTTCTCTATCTTTCTTCAGTGAATATTTTTTTCTTTTTTTTAAGGCACAAAAGTGAACTTTTCAGAATACACCAGAAACTTGGTTCACAGCCAAGGACACAAACCCTGCAAGTACTTACTCATGTGAGTTGTGATAATGTAGCCAGTGCAACACAATGGGATGATACACAGAGCATGCATTCAGATGTTTAGGGAAAGGGCAGCAACAGTAAGCTTAGCAGACCTGCAGTATTAATGAAGAAGTATCAGGTGAAAAAAAATTCTTAAACAGTGACCCTGTTACTTACTTTGCCAGTTTCCTTGGGTTTTATATTGACAATGATTTTGTTGTCTAAGGAGTAGTTTTGCTGCTTAATTTTTTAATCAAAACACTCTTAGAAGTAACACAGCCAAAAACAAAAAAAAAAGTTAAAGCATAAGATAAAAAATTATCATTCCAGTATCAACATCTACATGGCCCATACATTTTATACAACATTCTCACAGCAAATAGAAAAAAAAGAAAGCACCTCAAACTGATCAAACTGTACACTCAGCCAGAAGAAGAGGGCTGAAAATGCACTAAAGCAACATCTAAATTTTATTCACCAATTTCTTGATTTGTCCTTGCATTTTTGAGTGTGTGTGTGAGAGAGAGGACAAACAGAGACAGAGAGGGAAGAAAATGACTCATGCCTGACAATGTTACCATGAAAATGGTCATAGCTGTGGGCTTCCCTGGGGGAATTTGTAATACCACAGCAAAAATCCAGCTAGCCTGCAATTACGGTGCCGGCAGCGAGTCCCTCCAGCACGAGCCATAATGTCTGGCTACAGCTGGTGGGAGCACTCTGGCTGTGTTCCCCCACCAGGAACATCCTGGGCTCTGGGGACCAGGTGGCTGCTGTGGGGTAAAGCTGCTGGGATAGCCCCACACCTCCAGACAGGCAGAGATCTCCCAAAAACTCCTTCCCACAGAGATATTGGAAAAAAGAGCGTGCTTTAAGGCACAGGTCCCCTCTTAGCAAAGGCAGGCACATTTGGTGTAGTTTCCCCAGCCATTCCTTCCCACAGCAGAATCCCATCCTGCAGAAGAAACCCTCAGTGCCCCTGATGTGAAGGACTCTGGGTTAAAAATAAAAACACAGTCCTCAGCAAAAGCGAGCAGGGTTCCCGGGAGAGGAGCGTGAACCCATGCCAGTGACAGACTGGAAGTGCAACATGACGGAGATGCTGCTGTAACCGGACAGTTGAGGGATGAGCCGGGGTTTCCAGGCATGTCACAGGGATGACATCCCACGGCTCCGGGGGCCGGGGCCGCCGAACCTGCTGCCGGCCAATCCTTGGAGTGTCACTTACATGAGCTCCAAAGTAATCTTCTGGCCCACCCTTCAGGAAAAAGATAAGATGTCATGATCAGCTAATAGGAAGTGACAAGAAGAGATAAAATGGATGGGGAGGGAGGGAAGGTTTCGGATTGAAAAGGCATTATTCTTTCCTCTAATGCCAACCCTGCTAACAATAGGGCTGAGTTAATTAACGGGCTATTTGAGCACTTTCATCCATTTTTGCATATAGCATTAATTTTTCTACAGATACATATAACACAATTAACCTATAGCTTTTCAAACAATCAGACATGGCAATCCTTTCAAACTGGTGGGGAAAACATTGCACTTTTACAGAAAAAGGGGATTTAATTAGGGGAAAAGATTGAGAAGGGTCTTTGTTCCTCTACTCTTCCAGCCATTGCCTTCCATCTGGCATGGGAACTTATTACCAAGACATCTGAGCATCTTCCATAAAAAAACCGACAAGCAAACACACAAAACCCCCAAGTTTCTGGCTTTCCTCCCTCTTTAGAGTAGAAAATCCTATCTGTCAAGCTTAGTTCACTCGCAATTAAGAAATCTGCTTCACTCCCTAACGAAATGTTACTGCGTCACTTGACAAAGTCCCATTGAGCTCAGAGAGGGAGGTTTAGGCTGGAAAATGCTTGTAAAGTTTCTCCCCAAGTGCTGCTCCAACGGCACCTCTGACTGGGGGGGCTGAGCGCTACCCCCTGCAACCACCCGGCTGCACACGCACAAAGCCCCTGGTACTCAGTCAACTCCGAAAACTTCAACAAAAACCTAATCAGAAGAGCCAGGCTTTTAAGATCATAGCCCCGCCGTGATGTTAATCAGTTTGGTGGGGGAAGAAGCATCTCTGGTGGGTACAAAGCCGAGGGCAGGGGGCTGCGGTCTCTGCGCGGCTGCCGTAGGAATGACAAATAACAGCGGAGAGCTGCTGCCTGCGCCGCGGAGCCGAGCGCGCACGGCGGGCTCAGAAAGGGCTCCCTTTATGCTGCGAGGAATCCGCAGCTTAACCAAGCCACAATGTGTTTGGAAGCTTTTGCCAAAAAGTACAAAAACCTGTAGCCAGTGTAGCTAGGCATTTGATAACAGGCACGGTTTCTTCTGCTCGACATATTTTCCTGATGTATTTGTTTGTAAAGGTAGAGATAAGTATAGTAACACAATCTGTTCCTTAATATCATAGGCAAAGAAAAATCACTAGTCACTAGCTACAACAGTTTACAATCTCTCTGAGACAGCTGCAAGTATATGTTTATTCTTTTACTCTAAATATCTCAAATGGAGCCTGATCCCGAAAATCCTTCTTCCTCCCAATGATGCTCGTTTGCAATAATAATACTAATGAAAAGCAATTGCTGATGTAAGGAAAGAAAAGAAGGTGAGGCTCAGATTCCCTACCCAATGCTCATAATGGTTATTTTCACTAAAGATAAGAAAGTAGACTTGGATGTGCCATATCACAGAAACAAGCCTTTCTGCCCCTATCTATGATTTTTACAGTTATCTATGGAAAATGCAGACTTAAAAAACTCTTAGGAATAATTATTAGGATTCATAGCCAAAATAACATACATCAGCCTTGATTAGTTCCATGAAAAAGCAGCCTTAAATTGGTAGTTTAAAAACAGGAAAATTAGCGGTATGATTAAGAATGAATGGCTAATAAAAAGAATTTTGCTAAAACAGATTAAGGTTCAGATCAAGGTCACAAAAGGAACTGATTGAGGAAAACTGTCATTTTTGCTGGGACTCAGTAGCTGTTTTAGCAGCGTTGTTTCCTCTGAATCACAGTCTTGTAATGAGAAATTACACTGTTGGGGTTAATAAAGACTTTGCTTGTCACGTTAGTTTCCCCAAAATTTAATTTAAAACACTGTGCTCGAAGAAAAAGAAAAAATCCTTGTGTGCAAGTAGACAGAAAGCAATATAACTAAGCTAAGTAACCTCTAGTGAAATGCAGGGTGAATTTGTGCCATAGTTCCAGTTCTCATGTTTGTTGCAAATCCTCTCCAGTAAANAAAAAAAAAAAAAAAAAAAGGCAAGTGTCCCAAAGCCCTGTTTGTCTCCCTGTTTCTTCCAAAAGAAACAACTTCTGCTCGCAGCACCACAGCCCCCCATTAGCAGAGTCTGTGCAGGGACGTGCTCCCTAACAGCGTCTTTGCCTTTCTGCCAGCTTCACCACTTCTTGGCTGTGAGCAGCCTCCAGGGGGGTCTGTCTCTGCCCACCTTGCGTCCTGAGCTGTGCAAAGGCCTTGGATCCTTAGGTATGGTCTGAAATTCAGTGTTCCCAAGGAAAAGATTTACAAGGAGACTTCAGCCAGGCAAAGCCCNAAAAAAAAAAAAAAAAAAAGGCAAGTGGCCCAAAGCCCTGTTTGTCTCCCTGTTTCTTCCAAAAGAAACAACTTCTGCTCGCAGCACCGCAGCCCCCTATTAGCAGAGTCTGCTCTTACAGGGTCTTTGCCTTTCTGCCAGCTTCACCCTTCTTGGCTGTGAGCAGCCTCCAGGGGGGTCTGTCTCTGCCCAGCTTGTGTCCTGAGCTGTGCAAAGGCCTTGGATCCTTAGGTATGGTTTGAAATTCAGTGTTCCCAAGGAAAAGATTTACAAGGAGACTTCAGCCAGGCAAAGCCCATCTTCCTGTGTGTAGCGCAGTGTGCTGTGTGTGCTGTGGACTGAACAGTGCCTAGAAGATAAGGGCACAGCTAACCCCAGGAATTTCAGAGCAGGGCTAACCTTTTGAATGCAATTGCCTTCTGAAAACAACCCTATTTCCTTGTCATCCCCCTTGCAAGGAGCTGGGGTGATTGCTGACAGTGCCAAAGAGCCGATGTGTGAGTGCTACCATTGCCTCACATTTTCACCTGGTCCCAATGGTAGGAGAAAGAGGGAGACACCACGACCATTCCAGGGGTTCTCCTCCACCTTGTGTTCCCAGTCCCAGGAGATCTTGGTGCTACCAAGATGCATGGCAGCAGGTCAGCCAGCTGCCCTCCAGGGCAGGTTCCTTTGCAGTGTGCAATTCCACACACGTGCGTGGATCCAGGCTCTGCAGGGAGAACCAGATGGGCAGCAAGGAGAATTTAAGAATCAATGAAACTGTTCAGCAGCATCCTCTGCTTCATGGGTGGGTGCAATGCTCCAGTGAAATAAATCCTCATGTCTATAAATAGGCACTTTCAGAGGTTTGGGATTTTTACTCTTTGGGGCTTTTTTCCCTCCTGGGCTGGAGGAGCTGGCACGTCTAGCCCATGACGGGAGGTGTCACAGCTCTCCTGAGCGTGGGGTTGCTGCTTGGTGGCATAAGCTATTGTTGTCGTTGTCACTATCACCAGGCCTGATCGGGGTCAGCAAGCCAACGTGAGAGCTGTTGTATAACCCCGCAATAAAAAGACAGTCCTTGTCCCAGAACACACTTGGGCTGGTTTTCTGACAAGCTGTAACAGGTTCTGCTGCGGCACCTTTTCTGTTGCTAAATAAAGAACTCCTGTCTTGCAAAGCCTAAACCCATTGCTGAAAGATTGAAAGGAAAATGAACTAATAGGACAAAGGGGCTGCGTACAGGGTTTTTTAAACGCTTGTTTGTTTTGATCTTAGTCGCAAATAATTCACATGGAGTGAAGGGCAGAAGAAAATAAGTACTCAATTTTTGAAAGCACAGTTTCTTCAGACCAAACTGAATGCAAAAAATCAGAATCATCCAGATAAGATTACTGTGCCAGAAATCACATTTTTATTAGTACATAAAACACATGTCACTTGACAATGAGTATCTGCAGCATGGAGTGAAATAACCCTCCAGCAGCGAAGTCAATATTTAAATCAATATCTCTGGTAAGGAAAATATCTTACTCATTGATATAGATTGGATTTTTTTTTCCTTATGAACCTCTCAGGAGGTAAACAGCATATTTCTGTTGTAAAAGCAACTAAACAGTATTGCCAAACAGGTCTAATCTTTCCTAGAATTCAATAGAATGGTCCTCTGAAATTATTAATGTTGTTATAAATGCCATTTGACCTTTATGCCAGGGATGTATTTCCTTTTCATAAAAAGGCACCTACATTATTTTGGGCCTGCTGCGCTGCATGTAAACACAGTAACTTCGGTGGGAGCTTAGGGCACTGTGGGATGATTTTTTACATTATGTAGGTACCTAATGATTCAGCTACTCAAGGCTAAAATCCATAAAAGATGTTAGTGCCTTTATGTTAATTGCCGCAACAACCTCCATCCACTCCGGCAAAGCTGCGCAGCATTTCAGAAAGGCTCACAGATTGCTGGGACCGCAAACAGGCTCAGAGCATCATCACCTGGGCAAAGGGACTCACTCCCAGGCCCTCCTCCCCGGGCCTGTGCTGTGCTTCGCATTGCAGAGCCATTAGAGATGGTAAAATATTCAGTCCTGGAAGTAGTGTGTTGTTCCCTCCCAGTTCCCTGTTTTTTAATCATCTTTTTCACAAAGTCAGGCTTGCTTGTTTCTTCTCCTTACTTGTTTCTTCTATAGCCCCTTTCTGCCACTGGAAACAAACAAACAAACAACAAACAAACGAACAGCAAAGGAGGGGTAGGAATGATCCCATCCCACAGCCTGGTGGCAACATACTCTTTTAGAGAGAAGAGAGCCGTGACTTTGCACATCTTTGGAAAGAGGCAAGTGTTAAATGCCGATTTCCCACCTCTAGGGGAGACACCCTAACTGGTGGCCTTTCCTAAGAAAGACGGGAACTGACACCACCATGAGGACGCCTGGCAAAGGAAGCAGGGCTGGGCGCGGCTCTGTTGGAGCCCGCAGGTGTGGGGACAGCCGTGCCGCCTCCTGAACGATTCCTAGGGGTCCCCGGGTCCCTGCCCACTGCGGGATGGCTCTGGCGGGCACAGAAACAGCAGCGTGGCACCTGGGGAGCTCGTTTGCTGAGCTGGATGATCCACAGTGAGTTTTGGATATGGACGCTCTGCTTTAGGCTCCTAAAACCACTGGCTTGTCCAGGACCTTACAAAACTACCCAGGCACCTGGGTTCTATTAAAATTAACAGTATAGCACTTGTAAATGTTTAGAGAGGTTATTAGGTGACTCTCTGCCCCTGAAAAAGCTGTCCTTCAATGCCTTGCCAGGCTGGGTCCTTAGAGGTGACAGCCTGGATGCATTCTTCAGATAACAGGAATAACTATTGGAAAGTATTCTTTAAAAGGTTCCTAAAAGCTGTTGCTATATAATATAAAAGCCAAATTAATTCAGATCACAAAAAAAAAAATCAAAATTCTTTCCCCCAGGTTATAATCCCTCTACAGAAATATCTTCCTCTTTCTTAAAAACCTCGACCAATCAATAGAATGTAAGTCTATAAAACTAAATTACATTTCCAGCTTTGATTATTCAACAGGATAGGGTAGAGTTTTAAACCATCAAATATGCTTCCTTTTCTCCTGCTTGATGGTTTTAAACTTCTTAAGACTTTTAATGCAAGTACCAGGACAGGGCAGCACAAAGAATGTTTTAAATGTGCTCTTAAAATCTCCACATGGAGGTTGCTGAAAGAGTCCAGATCTTTGAACCTCGGTAGGGTGGTGCTGGCTAAGAGCTGTCCCTCTCTGGCAGCTCTTCCATCCAATATGATTGATAGAAAGAAAGCTGCATCAGTTTTTTACGGGATTAGTTTTTGTATGAGACAACAGAGTGCATCCCCCAAGGTCTTCACTCAAAAAGAACAACCTGGAAAGCTTCCCAAATTTTGTTTTTAAACTTTTGTCCAGCATTGCTTTGGCCCCCGCTGCAGGTAAGGTATGCTTTGGTCAAAAGAGAAGGAAAGCTATTCAGTGAGGTAAGGAGTGATTGATTTAACCAAACCCATACTGAGAATAAACCCTATCAGAGGAACGAATCAGAGCTGAAGCTAAAACCAGCCTCCACCTCACAGCCTTTCCTGTAATACAGTATGAATCAGAACTTGCTTCTGCCAGAGTTTGCACTGGAGTTCTCAGCAGACTCGGCTATTACACCTCCTGGAGGTGCAACTGCGAGTGACACCAGGAGAATTTGATGCTGACTGAGAGCAAAGGGTTTTCAGACTCAGGAGAGGCAGATCCTGCCTTGGCAGGGTTGATGTGACAAATGATCATTGCTTCCAGAGTCTGCTGTTTGCTGTGAATTGAGAACCAAGGGAATTCCCATCCCGGCAGTGTGGATCCAGCAGTGTGCACAAACATGGGGCTGAGACCAGCTGATGTGAACTGGGACAGCTCTGCTGGCTCTGAAGGACATCTGACATTTACTTTTAACTTCTGATTGAAGAATTAAGAGGAAGAGTGGGATGATATACCCATGGCACTACTACTTCAGAGAGGGATGAAAGGGAACTGGCAAAATGTCTGCTATCAGAGAAACACCAATAGTACCTCTATTGCCACAGAAGGATTATTCCAGGAATCTGAGAGAGAAGTATATACGTGGAGCTTTGCAATGTTTCTGGAAATGCATGGCATTTGTCATGGCAAGTCTTGCTGGACCCAGCTACTCAGGGCCACATGAGGCTGGGAGCAAAAGCAAGTTACAGCCTGGTGGCAGCGCTTGGATGAGAATTTCCTCATGGGATAAAGTGGCTGGAAGAGTTTTCCCTTTCCACCTTCACACCAACCCAGTGGAAAGAGCAGGTGGGGTAAGACCAAGGCCCTGTGTGAGAGAGAAACACATCACAGTGGTTTCCACTGGAGGCAGCCCACATAACTCTGACCCATCCTTTCTAAGGGACCTGCAGCATACTGGGAGGGTTCCACACCATTTCTGTAAATTCAGACCTCATTTACATCAGGGCGCTCCTTAAAGGCTGACAGCCAGGAAACCCTGATGAATCAGTGATAGCTCTCTGATTTAGCACTGACTGCAACGTTGAGCCTGGGAGGGTACAAACAGTTAATCTTAAAAGCAACCTGGCAAGAACGGGGTTTGGGAACCCATTCACCAAATTTACACAGTGGTGTTTAAACTGAGCAGGACATTAGCTGATACTCAGTGGGCAAACTTAATGGCCAACATCACTCCATCAGCCTTTTCCCATGAAAAACCTGCACCCTAGGTGCTACCAAGTGCTAATTTTTTAAGAAAGCCTTAATTGAGTGACAGTTAATTATTGACAGATTTGAACTACTTTATCTCTCAATCAAAACCTGGCTCTGGACCAGCCAGCAAGCAATTTATAGCCACTAAGGTAAATCTGGCCACGTGCAAGCTTATGCTGAAGCCTTATGGTTCTCCCTCCCCCACCCTCCTAAATTTCATCTAAAATTTCTCTCTGAAGGAGCCGATGATCTCCTGGTGATCACCAGCTCACGTCAAGGTGGTTACCCTGCTTAACCCCACTTGGCACAGAGTGGGAATTACCAAAGGGACATCCATCTGGAGCTGCCTGAGATAAGAGGTGTCCAGTGTTAATAAACAGGCTTCCTCTACACCTCAGCAGGGCCTTCCTTTTCTAAACAGCCTTCCTTTAATGTTGTAAAATGTTTTTTTCCATTTACTCAACAAGCATGCCTTTCCCGGTGGGGGAGGGCCAAGGGAAAGAGTGAAGGGTGGGAGGAGAGGACAGAGAAGAGAAGAGAAGAGAAGAGAAGAGAAGAGAAGAGAAGAGAAGAGAAGAGAAGAGAAGAGAGAGAAGAGAACTCAGCATCTGTTCCTAAATCACTGAGACACCTGCTTCTGAAACTAAATTTCTAATGTTAACATTTCACCGAGATTAGCTGTTTTTCTTGACATCTTAACACACACAGTTGAAGTAAGAAAAAAGAGAGACAAAAAAAGAGAAAATAGAGGAGAAAAGAAAAGAAAAGAAAAGAAAAGAAAAGAAAAGAAAAGAAAAGAAAAGAAAAGAAAAGAAAAGAAAAGAAAAGAAAAGAAAAGAAAAGAAAAGAAAAGAAAAGAAAGAAAAGGAGAAAAGAATTTAAAAAGCAAAAACAAAAAACAGGAGAAAAAGTACAAAAGAAAGAATGAAAGAGTGAAAGAAGGAGGAAGATGGAAGGAAAATTAATATATTACAGCAGCAGTAGTAGTAACCACAGCAGTATCACAGTCATTCACTGCAATATGTCTAAACATTCATAAATGTTTTATGCATCCTAAAATGCCATGTACAAGGGATATGGCATCCCACTGAGGTTAATGAATGAATGAGTTGCCCTTGAAGGTTAATTTGCACAAACAAAAGGTCAAGGGACATCTTCAAAACAAAATATTGATTAAAGCAAGTTAAATGTTTTGACTTGAAGGAGACATGAAGGATTAAAAAGCAAAATAAAGCAGTATGGATAAGAAAGGAACAGGAAAGAAAAAAAACATCACCCCCAGACACAAAGGAAATGGTAGAAAACATATCTGAATCAGCTAGTCATCTGCTAACAAGCTGTAAAGATTTCCAATGACAAGTTGTCACATTAGTTTAGTGAAACTGAAGCAGCACTTATCCCTTTTCCTGTGCTTAATCTCTCAGCGAGCTGCACAGAAACATGCTACCATGTTTAATAGGATTAGTTTAGTTCACTTTCTCCTCTCTGGAGGTTGTGACTGTTTTTGTTGTGCTGTGTTTTGTTGTTTTTTTGTAATTATTTTATTTATTTAACAATTCTATTTCCTTCAGTACCGGGTTCTTAAATTAAATTTCACTCTGCTAAATCACTTGTATTCATTCTCCAGGTTAAAGGTGTGTTCCTCCAAAGGTTTCCCTTTTGAAACGAGGAGCCAGGCAAAGGAAAGCAAGGAAAGGCTCTAAATCAGCAATTACACACATCAGGCACATGGTTCTCTTTCTCACACAGATTGATGATGCTTTGTTGATATCAGTATAGTTATTTTTAATTCACATCAGCAGAAAAGCAGAATCAGGCCTTTGTGGTTGTGGGGTGTTCTTTTTATACCCAAGAATACTTGGACTTTTCTCACCCCTGAAAAAAAAAAGAGAAAAGAAAAAAGAAAATAAAAAAGAAAACCTGATATGCATTCGTAGCCCTGTTCCCTCGTTTAGTTGGAACAGACACAGCAAGGAAAATGATCAAAGAAAAGTCAGTTTCAACAATATACCCCTGTCACTTCCAATTTTGTTGTCAGACTCCAAAGGGGCAGAGGAATCACCCGTGGTCATGGGCACACAGCAAAAGTTTTCCCAAGTTTCTTGCATCTGGTTTGTTTTTTTATTTCCCCTTAAAAAAAATGGATTGCAACCAGAGAAAGATATCAGCTTGTAGAAAAACTTTTCTCTTCAGAGGCACCAAAATTTGGAGGATTTTTTTTTTCTTTTTTTGAACACAGAAATGACAACCCTCCTGTCTGGAGGACAAGTAGTATTTTGACCTGAAGTTTGTGACACACATCAAGCATTAAGCAGAGCAGAAGAGAACCCACAAATGTGAACACACCCAGGCTTTGCATCCAAACCTTATGAACACTGATTACTTTTGTTCAGAGGCAAAACACCCGTAACTTAGAAAATAATCTAGAAATGGCCAAGAAGAGGACTAATGTCTACCTTATAGCCTAATAATTACCAGGAAAAAGACCCAAGACTTCTACAGGAGTTTGCAGACAGACTGGAATCTATGACAGGTCGCTAGCAGGAACCACAGTGTCAGGTGTTGACGGGCTGGAGGCAGCGAGGTATAGAAACAGTCACACAACCACACACACCAGCCAGAGGCTGCCCTGGCACTG
The DNA here is from genome assembly GCA_008694505.1 of Cyanoderma ruficeps. Taxonomy (NCBI): domain Eukaryota; kingdom Metazoa; phylum Chordata; class Aves; order Passeriformes; family Timaliidae; genus Cyanoderma; species Cyanoderma ruficeps. The sequence continues at coordinate 9,300,305 of VZDJ01007749.1, read as the reverse complement.
CCCAAGACACCAGGCCCCAGAGAAGGCACCAGGGATGCCTTTGTTTGCTACAAATCCTGAACATGAGCTGCTGACATGGACCTCTTCTGAGGAATTCAATTCTCAAGGGGAAAAAAGCTTTTCCTCCAACTCTAAAATTTGGGTGGTGGGTAGGGGATTACTTTTAATGCTGAGCTTTGAATCATCAGCTTGCATTCCTTAAGAGGCTGGCTGTCTATCCTCCAGGATTAAGAGGGTCTGGAGCACTCAGTGCCCGAGACGGCAGGAGAGTGGGAACTGTGCATTTCATTCCAGTTGTGCTTACTGGTGTGGCAGTAGGGCCCGTGTGTTTAGATTTGGAAAAGTTGCCAGACACAGGGCTGGAGGAAGGTAACCTGCAAGCAGCTACGGAAAGGAGGCAGCAGGGCCGGAGGGTAGGTGGAAGCCTGAGCACAAGCCTGGGGCCAGACTGGCTGCCACTGCTCTGCCATGTGACCTTGGGTACGTCGCTTCACTCCCAGAGCCTCAGTTTCTCTTTTGGGTAAATTAACAGTGGTTGAAGTTCAGGTGAGCCCCGGTGGTGAGAAGCACAGTGTCAGAGGCAGCTGCTCACTTATTTATTTGCATTTGCACGGTTCGGCTTCTTCTCTACAAGTATCTCGGTGTCCTTTAAAACAAAAAACCCAAACAAACAAAACAAAAGAAAGAAAAANAAAGAAAAAAAGAAAAAAAAAAGAAGAAAAGAAGAAAAGAAAGCGTCCAAGCGAGACATTCCCCCGCCAAATTTAGCCTATCTTTCCCTGCGTCCCGACACACTTCTGCACCCTTGTCTCGCAGCCCCGGCAGCACTTACAGCTACACCGGGAGGCTGAGCGTGTCACCCCGGCCAGCCGAGCCCCGAAAGAGCACACGGGGACCCGGGCCGGGCCGGCCGTGCCACCTCTCGGCGTCCGCGGAGCGCAGCGCAGCCCCGGCCGCTCCCCGGCGGCGGAGGGCCCGGTGCCCCTGTTCCGAAAGGTGCCGCGTTAAAGTAATCCTCGGCAAAGCCGTCCCGGCACTTTCGCGGGCCGGGAGGCCGCCACGGGCACCGGGCACCGATGCGGGGCCGCCCAGCGCTCGGGCTGCGGGAGCAAAGCGACGGCAGCGCGGCGTCCCGGGATGCGCCCCGTTACACCGGGGATTCGTGGTCACTCACAGCGCAGGGTTGGCCGGCACCGGCCTCGGGCCGGGGCTCGGAAAGCGGCACGGCACTGCAGGGCTTTTGCGAGGGTCCCCGGGGAGGAGCGGCTCTCGGTGCCACGGGGCCGGGGAGCAGCGCGCTCCGAGCGCCGGACTCCCCCGCCTGCTGCCTTGCGGGCCCCGACGGGCCGGGCGCCGCCGCCGCCAAAGGTTTCGCCTCGCACGGGTACAGGACTCTAGGGCGAGCGCTGCCAGCCGCATCTCCTCACGATCCCGACACCGGCAGGGACATATAATTTTTTTAACTCGGAGCAGCTCCCCTGCGACAGCTCCGGCAGTCGCTTCAGCCGGTCCCGTGCGATTTCTTAGTGCTCGGTTGCGGGTGGCTTGTCGCGTTACTCGTGCACCCGCGTTAGTGACCCCGCTCCCCGCCGCGAAGTCAGCGCGGAGCCGCCCCCCGGCCCGAGGCGGCGGCCAGCCGGGCCCGGGCGACGGGCAGAGAGGAGCCGACGCGGGGCACAGGCGTTTCACCCCCGCGGGCAGGGCACGGCTGGCCCCGGAGGGAGGGTTTGCTGCCCGCGTCGGCGCCCAAACTTTTGTCACGGAGGGCAGCCCTCTCAGCACAACCTGCCGTCCGCACCTAGGCGCGGGGCTCGGCGCCGCGGCTCCTCTCCAGTGAGACGGATCCTCACAGTGGAAGCGGGACTAGCGGAGCAGCTACCCGCCTCAGCGGCGGGACTAGCAGCAGGGCGAGCGCGGGGCGAGGCGCGGCCCGGCCCCTCGCCGCTGGCACAAAGTAGCAGCGCAAGCTTTCGTGCGCCTGCCCCGGCTGCCCTCGCCCCATTGAGGCTCTCCCGTCCGCCCGGGACTCCCTTTCTCGAGGGGCGGGCGCGGGCGGACGGGCCCGGCGAGGCAGCGCCGTCCTTACCTGTCGCCGAGCGCCCTGCAGCGCTGCGCTGCCGCCCGGCCCTCCGCAGGACGTTATTCCCTCTCCCGGGTGTATCCCCCGCTGTCCGCATGCCTGAGGCTGTTTCCCCCCGTTCAGCCTGGCATTCTCGCCGGCAGCGGCCGGGCAAAACTCCGCAGCAGCCGGGGCAGGGGTGCGGGTGCTCCCTGTCCCGCGCCGCGGAAAGCCGCGGTCAGGCAGGACAGAGCGCGCCCGACAGGTTTCGGTCCGGATCGCAGCCCAGACCTGCTGAGATCCACTTTTGCGGTTTTTTTTATCTCTCAGTTNCCCCCCCCCCCGCTAAGCTTCCCACCGGAGCCGGCCAGGAGCGGGATGGGATAGGGTTAAGTTGACCTAAACTTGGGTCGTGCTGCGCAGGGGGTCGGGGCCGCCGGCACCGAAAACCCGTGTCACAGTACCACCGGTTGTTCCACGCGCCGCAACCTGATGCTCGATTTCGTGTTTATTTCCTGCCTCCCACGTGGAAAATGCCCGCGCGGCTCAGGCTGACAGCCCCGCGACGCGCGGCGGAGCCGCTGCCGCTGAGCGGCGGCGAGGGACGGCGCGTCGCGGGCTGGGCGGCCGCGGGCCCGTTTGTCCCAAAGTTTGAGAACCGCGTGGGGCGGCAGCGCCCGCAAACGCGGCTTTGCTCCGCCGCCCGATGCTTTACGCGTGAAAGCGGCGCACCCTGGGGCCCCGACACTGCTCTGCGGAAAGCTTCTCTCGTGGAAAACTTTACCGCATGGGGCACCGCAGAGCAGCCCCCGCCCACGCGGGGGTGACTCTCCTAAAGTTTGTCACCCACCCCTCTCCACGCGGGGTGGCACTTGTCCGCCCCTTGCCGGTGCGCGGTAGAGGTGAGGGGGGCGCCCCGTCGGGCCGCTCCTGCCGGCGCTCCCGGCCCGCGTCCGTCCGTCCGTCCGTCCATCCCCGCCGCAGGTGCGCGGCCGCCGCCACCTTCCCGCGGGGGCGGGGCGGGGCGACCCTAACCCCCCCGCGCTCCCCTCTCCTCTCTCCCCGCTCCTGCCAAGTTCTCCCCGTCCCCCCCGTCCGTCCCAAGGAGCCTCCCGATTGGGCGCCGGGCCGGGCCCACGTCACTCCGAGTGTGACGTCTAGTCTTCCTGTTTCCTTCAGCTGTGTCTTAAAGTAAATCTTGTGGCGGTGCGGAGCGCTGCTCGGCTCGGCCAGCCCAGCCCAGCCCTGCCCAGCCCTGCCCCGCGCCGCTCCCGCCGCCCCCGCTCCGCGCCCGCCGCTCCGCTTCGCTCGGCGCCCGCAGCCCCGCGGCCGCTGCCCGCCCGCGCTCCCGCCCGCGCTCGCCCTCCCTCGCGCGATTATCATATTCATCAGCGGCGGGGCTGCCGGCTGCGCGCGCGTGTCCGCGTGTGCGTGTGCGGGGCGCGTGTGGTGTGTGTGCATGTGCGTGTGCGTGTCGCCCTTTCTCTCCTTCCACCGCCAAAAAAAAAAAGCCAGGCTCGGTTTCGTCGCCTTTGCACCGAGTAAGTACCCGCTCCCCCTCCGCGCCCCCTCCGTCCCTCCCCGCTTTCTTGGCCTTTTCAGGTCTTTCGGGTTTTTATTATTTTTTTTTCACCTAAATTCGCACTTGCTTGGGCTGCTCTAAATGGTCTGGGGGGGAGGGGGGCGGTGATGAAATCCCCAGCAAAATATTGATCACCGTTATCAAACCTGTGCTTCTTTTTCCAGGGGGCAAAATTGCAGTGACTTTATTAGCTGAGTAGTTTTAATTCCCCGGTAGATAAAGCGGTAAGGATTTGTGAGCGGTAAGGAGCCCGATGGAGCGCTCACCGTAGCCTGCCCAGGGCTGAAGAGTAAGTGACCTGCTCGTTGTTAGGTGATCCTCCCTCCCTTCCCCTTCTCTCTCTCGCTGCCACCTTTTGTGGACCGCTCTTTATTTTATTCCGTGGGTTGGAGGGCAGTTTTGCGGGGACGGAAAACGGCAGCAAGTATTTGGCTTCTTCTTGTTGTCCGAGCTTCTTTCTCTCCCCGTCCCCGCCGAAGTTCCCCATCCCCGCTTTAAACTCCTGCTCCGCTCCTCCGAGCCTTCTCTTTGTCCTGTTTATTATAGCTGCCTTGCTTTTTGTCTCTTCCAATTTGCCTGTCATTTGCATGTCGCTACTTCTCCTTTTTAACCCCAGCCGGGAAGGACAGGGACTTTTCATTCTTACTCTTCTTGCCCTTGCAATTACTTTTTCATTTCCGAGCGTGGGACGAGCTGCGAATCGTGGAAATGTATAGAAAATGGGATTTGAGTGGTAGGTAGCGAGCACATGAGAAGAGATCAAATGCAAGTCGCGGGATAAGAGCCTTGATCTGGGAAAAGATTAGGATTATTGGTACTTTCTGTTTGTTTGTTTGTTGGTTGTTGATTTTTTTTTCCTCCGGGGGAGATTTAATTCTTTCTTAGCCGTTGATGGAGATCTTTCTTGGCTTTTTCGATTTTCTGTTTAGCGGCTGAGTGACCCGGCTCACTTTGCCATGTGTTCGCACGGAGTTAAAGCGCAGGAGGGAGCGGTGTTGGGGGGCGTGCGGCCTGCGCGGAGGGGGCGCGCAGGGTAGCGCTGGGGAGAGGGGGGGCGCCGCGATCGCGGGGCCCGACAGGAGCGGGCGGTGGGACGGGCTCCCCGGGCACGGCTCCCCGGCACCGGGCACTCCGCGGGGGCGGAGCGGGGCCGCCCCGGGGCCCGCGGCTCTTTGCGGAGAGGGAGAAAGTTGCGCGGACCCCCGGCGGTGGCTGCGCGGCGTTTGGTGGGGCAGGGCCGCGGCGCCGGGGCAGGTGCGCGGCGGGGCAGGTGCGCGCCGGGCGGGGCGGCCGCGGAGGGGGACGCGGGGGGGTCCCGGCCGCCGTCGCCTCCCTGTGCCGGGAGAGCCGGGGCGGTGGGGTCAGGGGCGGGAAGCGGCGCGGGATCGGTGTCCGCGGGCCGTGCGGGAGGGCGCGGGAGGCGCGGCCGAGGCGGGATGGAGCTCCCCGAGGGGCCAGCGTCGCGTCGGTGCGGTTGTGCCCCGGCCGCGGAAGAGCAGGTACGCGGGATGTTAACTTGATGTCTTTGACAAAGTAGGGGATTTCGGTCAGGGCTCGCAAGGGACACAGCTGCAGACTAGAGGTGCCCTTGAATGTCGGGCAAAAGTTGTCAGGACGAGCTTTGGAAAGCCGCTAGTTTCCCGCAGGTCCTGACCGCTCAGGCAGTCCCCGTGGTGTTTGTGGCTGTGTGGTGAGTGTCACCCCAAACCCATCATCCGGGTCTGGGGACGGGTGGGGAGCACGTGGAACGCACCCACGCATCTGTGGCCGTAGCTTGGTGGCAGAAGGTGCCTGTTGTTGAGCGCAGGGCACAGAAACATGTTTGTGTCACCGTGAGGTGTAAAAGCTCAGATTATTAGTCACTTCCATCGCTTGTAGAGCTTTGGCAATATGCAGGATGAATTACGCGGAGGCAGTTTCCTTAGCTGTAGATTTGCATGTGGTACATATCCTTTATGTCTTCTTCTCACAGCTTTTCGCTGAGTTGCCATCAATCACATAAAGTTTACGACCGCTGCAACTCATTTTGCATTTATTTTATCTGCTTTTTGTCCAGAGCCTACCTTTAGCAGGGATATCACATACTGTGAAATGTTTATTAATACTCAAGAGTAGACAGAGTATCAACGTTTCAGGAGTTGAACTGTGATAAAAAGTACAATGTATATACTTTTCACTAACAGCTTCCTATTAAATTATTCTGTAAAGTATCCTGCATGACTGAATGGCACTGTTGGTATATACAGTTAACTTCCCTGCCAGTTGAACTCTGAGGCCTCCCAGTTTATAGAACTTATCTCCTTTATGATTACTTGATAAATTGAGATGTTCATAAGAATGGACACATTTTCAAATTGAAAAGTTTAATCTGATTCAGGGCAGAATCGTAAATACTGCAATCTGTAGTCTCTAAATAATGATTTATTCTGACTCGAAGTGCAGCCTAACTGCTAAATTAAGTAATTTAAGAATTGTCATTTAATGACATCTCGTAGCATGGAAAAAAATAGTATATTGGAAAACTTGGGCTGAATTCATAGTAGGAATCTTGAGAACCTTTCAGTATTGTCTCTACACAGAGGCCATGTAAGTTATTTTCTTCATGATCAGTGAAATAACAAGGACCAAACTGGCTCGAGAAGAGGAAAATATTTTCAGTTTTCTACTTCGAGCAGCTTGATTTCTTTCTCTCATTCAAAAGATCTGTTTGCTCAGGCAGTGCCGGGCACGGCTGCATGATGGAGGGCCCTGCATCTCCCCAATTTAAAGGCCTGAACTAATCAGATGCCGAATCCCTCCTGTTACTGAGCTCTGTAGTTGATGGGAATTGCGGATGTTTGGCATTCATAGGAATTGCTGAATACCTTGCTCTATTGGGCCCTGGGTATCACCAGGTTCATGAAACAAGGGTTGCTTGTTTCTTTAAGGCTAAAGAGCAAGCAGCATAATTTTGAAGTAAATCAGGCAGTGATTTTTGCTGCTGTTTCTTCTTATGGAGAAATCCTAATAAAGTAGTTTCTTACTGCCCAAATAGTTCCTCATCCTTTCTGCCTTCTTTCAAATTCCTTGATAGACATCTCGGCTAAGGGATTTGGATAACCTTTTCTCCCAAGATAACTTGTGTTATAACTGGACAAAAAGGTAGTACTTTCATCCAAGAAAACTTGTGTCAGAGCTGTACAAAAAGGTAGCACTTTCTCATTAGTGGCTGATGTGATTTTAGCACTGAACAGATATGGTGAACAGATGTCATCTGTTCTTCGAATTTTAGCTGTGGTTTTGTGCATGAAATGCTGTTGACTAGAATAATTTTCATCCTGTGCTTCCTGGCTGATTCTGGCAAAGCCATACCCTGTGTAGTGCTTTAGAGTGAAAGATCTAAATATTTCTATTAGCAAAAGCGTGTTAAATTTCTTGCGTGGTATTGGCATAATGGACTGACATGAAGCAGGCAGACACTGGACCAACGAAAGTAGTCGGCTTTTGAAAAGATGGGAACAATTTCAGCTGTATAAACTGATATCTGCCTGAATTCATCCAGGCATATCCATCAAGTTTAGCACTTTTCTGCTGTGTACTTAATGGCTATTTACATTAGGCTAGGGTTCTTCAAAGGGGCTGACGAGGGTGAGTTTGAATTTACATCTCCTTTGCATCCTGTAGGTGTTTGAATTAATCTAGGAGAAAATGATCAGCGTCTTTCTAGATCAAGATGAGTTAACAAAATTGATTAGAAAAATTGATTCATTCATAGTGAGTATGGTTAAATACCTGACATCGTGCTCATTTGGACAGACCATTGTAGCCTAAGGTTTGGTAACAGTAACTCTTGGAGACTTAGAAATTAATCTGTTTCCATTGTAAATGTCAATGCATATCAAATGGATATAAAATGAACCCATGTCTGTAGCTGCTGTGCTCTTAAGAGGTTATTCATAGCTACATTGTAATCATATCTCCTTAAACAAAAGATTTGAAAGTAAATGTGTAAATAAAATACTACTGCTGTGTTTATGGATGGACACAGAAAGCGCTGAGGCCCTTGGTATGATTTTTAATTCCATCGGCATGGAAAACGTTTGGTTTCTGAGGAAGCCACGTTGTGCGAGTTGAGGCTTGAGATGTGGCCGGCGAATTTAACATAAACTACACTTGGCATGCGAGGAGTGTCAAAAGGGATGCATAAACCAAATTTAACCTTTGAAAATTCAAAACTCTGTAATTCGGAAAGAAATGGTGTTTCTGGAGGTTTCTACGTAGATCTTGACAACCAAAGCCTATCTCGCCAGCTCTGTTTTTCTGGAGAGCTGTACAGAGACTTTAGATGTATAAAATATAGTTTTGAGGCAATTTGCAGCCAAAGCACTGGCGACTGTGTAAAGAGTGCACACTTCCTAATTATTTCTCCCCCTCCCCAAGATTTCCTTATTTATTCAGTTCTAATCTAATCAGCCTTGAATTCTGCCTGTCGTGGCTGGGATTTTGCATCCCGCTCTACGTGCCATTCCACTCCCCTTGAGGTGCAAATTGGTTTTGGTCCTCCGAGAATGAAATATTAACTGGCCATTTAATACCCATTCTGTTTTGTCGGGCTAAAGTAGAACTATTTCTCATATTTAAGCCGAAAGGCACGTAAGCCTTAAAGCTGGCAGCCTGTAGGCTCAGGATAACACCAGGGCAAATGGGAGATGTTGGTTAATACCCAGGTTAAGTGTACGATAACTCGGATGCTTTCAGTGTCCATCGAGGGAAGGAGGGGACCTCGCTCTGGAGCACCTCCTGCCGCGTGTTTGCAGTGGCAGAAATGGGCTGTGGAGCAGCGGCTGGTCAGGGGCTTGGGGAGGGAAATGGACACTGCGGAGGAAGGATGCATGGCAATGACCTTCCAACCTGGTGCAGGACAGCCTATTTCCTGAGCTGCTGACTCAAGGGTACAGCAAGCCCTCCCCATGCGTGTCCTTGGTTGGGATTGGGCAAGAGGGAGGGAAACAGTGGTCAGGCACCTCGAATTTTCTGGGAAATGTGCAAAACTTGTAACCTGACATGAGGTTTTTGGTGTGAGTCTGGGAACGTATTGCTGGCTCTCAATCAAGCACAGCTTGACTACAGAAAAGGAAGGAAAAGCGTGAAGGTTTTCGGTGTTGGTGGGTTTTGTTTATGGTTTGTTTTCTTTTCCTATTGGCAAGTAATATCTCTACGGTGGATGCCTTCAGAATGTCTTAGGTGAAATAAGCAGGAGCTCTTTCCGTTGTCTTTCAATTAGTTTAGATTGCTTTCCAGTGAACACCACTGGACTGAAAGATCAAACTCGGCCCTGGCTTATTCTGTGCCAGTGTCACCTTCATAAAAACCCTGGTGGTGGCCACCCCTTTCCACCCCCCTGAGGACTTGGCCAATTCTTTACAAAAACAACCCTTCTGATATTCCTCAGGTTTTGTTTTGTTTGGTGATGGTCTAATTGTATGGCCTGATTCTGCCCCCTGAAAAGCTCCATTTGCATCAGTTGGAAGAAAGCAGGAGACAGTCTTTTACATGCTGCCAAGCAGGGCCCTACCCCTCACACATAACAGGATTTTGATATCCCTGGACTCCAGGGGTGTTGCTTGCAGGGTGGGATGCTCCTTGGTGTGCAGGTGGCAGAATTGGGCCCCTGCAACAGAAATCCTTGTTAATTTATTATTATCGTCATGAGGTAGCCAAACTTAACTCGCTTAATGTAGTTTTTGATAAGAAATGATCTCTGAAGA
>VZDJ01007749.1:9283417-9285917 GCA_008694505.1 Cyanoderma ruficeps | reverse complement strand
GTTACCACCACTCTTTGATCCACCTTGGGTCTAGTCTGAGTTGGGGTTGGTGCTGTTAAACCTGTTTGAATAGTCCCATTTCTACAAGGGAGTGTTTTGTGTTGGAAAGCATCTTCTTTAGGCGTTAGTATTTGTGAGAACCAGCTGGTAGTGCATGTGGTGTTTGAGGTACCTCTTCCCCGGAAAATGATCTTGTTGAGCGTTGGTAGCAGGGAAATCTTCTTCTCTCCATCCTTACACTCTGTAAGGCAAAAGACAGGAGGCAGTCTAGATGCAACATCACTCAGAGATGGGGAACTTGGGGTGTTCCAAACCAAAGATTTCTCCTGCATATTGAAATGCATGTGCAGTGCTTGGAAAGCAGTCCTGAGGTCAGCGGGAGCGGCAGCTGAGGGCAAGACTCAGGCCAGGGCAATTAATTTCTACCAAACAGTACAGTGGCATGCTAATTGTTTTTGTATAAAAGTAGTTCTCCCATCCTGGGAGAGCAGTGAGGAGAGGTGAAACATGCCAAGAGCGTGAACTGGGAGTAGTTGTAGGGCTGCCCTTGACCCTCACCACCCGTGGAGCATGTCTCCCCCACCCCTCCCACTTCTCCACCTTTCTCCTGCTCGTTCTCACTGGTGCTCACTAATGGAGCTTGTTGCTTCTGCTGAAACAGGCGTGCAAGAGTCCCCTGCTGCTCCAAGGGATAGCCAGGGGAAATGCCTGGTGCTACAGTGATCCCTGTTCTTTTTCGCTGCCCCGCTTCTTTCCCTGCCATTCGGAAAGCACTCTGACTTTCCCACCTAGGCACTAGTGCAGACTGCGGTTTGTTCTGAGTTTAGCTACAGACCAGATTTATTAAATAATGCTTCTACACGTGTACCTGCTATACAGCTCAGCTGTTGGGATGTATATTTTTTTTTCTAGCACCATCTCATGTCCAGGTAGCTTACAATTTTCCAGGGAAAGGCATGGTGTGGAGGTTGGTTTGTTTCTGGCCAATTATATCGTGGCACTTTTATTTTACATGGTTGAATGTACACGTATAGGGAATAAATTTCTTGAAAGAAGCAGATCTTTCTTCCCTGCAGAAAGTAACATCTGTTTTCCTGGACAATGCAGCCAGGATGAGAACATAAGACCAGCAAATACAGCCAAGTTCAGGTTTTAGTAGTAACTTAAACACTAAACTAGCCTGGGTTTTGTTTTCTTGGATTTTTTTTTTTAAACCAACGGCTGTAAAATGTATCTGATCATTCTTTGCTGAATTGCAGAAGGAAATGGTTAATGTTTGTGTATGTTGCTAAACAAGATAAGATGCACCTGCAGTCTGAATTCCCATCTTGGTCATGAATGCAGTCTGTATCTTTGCAAACTAATCTGTTTAATCAAATATTAAGTTTTATTCAAATTCAAAAAGAAACAGACAGTGAATTGTTTTTCTGCATGATCTTTCTTTGTCATGCATCCTCTTTGCATCTCAAGAAAAATAGCCTTGTTCAGTCACAAAACATTTGCATAGATCAAAATTGAAGCACAACAGCAGTTTGTGTGCTGTTAAAACATCTGTAAAGGTGAAGAAGTTTAGCGTTTTCTCCCTGCCAGGAGGGCTTAGAAACATTAGTGCAACTTTCTACAATTTTATTTATTTTTAAACAGAATTCCAATCCAACTGGAATAAGTTTCAAAGTCCCAATATGCAAAAGCTATAATTAGTGAATTACAACATTTTGAAATGAGGAGTTATTACATCTGACTAGAATTAAACTAATTAAACTTAAAAAAAAGAGGAGAGATTGTACAGCAATCTTGATAACTCTGTGCTATTCATAAAACCTGGGCCATGAACAAATGCTTTGCAGCCAGCCAGCCCTTCTTTGGAGGAACTTGAAGATGTTTTGAGATGCGGTTATTTGGAGCTTTGCTGATTAAAAGTACCTGAGGTGTAACTTTAGGAGCAGCTTGGCTTTGCTGCTGCAGATTTTTTTTTACCTGATACAGCCTATTCTTACCACTTTTCCTTCAGCTCAATGCATGCGTGGGCTAGAAAAGCCTGTTAGAGCATTTGTGGGGGCTCAGGCTGAGAGTAACAGGAGTGAAAGATCATCTCTGCTGAAAAATATTTTTGTGAAAGAGGAGCATTACCTAGGAGGAGGATTGAAGTGCAAATGAATCAAACGCTGTGTAGTGCCACCCCTGTGCTTCTCCTGTTAAAACACACGAGAGCGTGTATGTGTTTTGTCCCCATATGTTTCGTTCCCAGTTTTTCACTTCCTATTTCTTAGGGCTTTGCCATTTTTCTGCTGCTGCTGTGTTAGGTGAGGCAATGTTGTACTGTGTAAACCCACAACTCTGAGACTCTCAGGTTGTTTGAACACTGCTTTAGGTTCAGCTGCAGTACACTGTTCCTCTGATCTTTTATGTTCCTGAGCAGATGTCTTTCATTAATTTATGGATTTATCATCTTTTCTTTCTCTCCTTTTTTTTTTCCTTTCCTTTTTTTTTTTTTTTTTTT
>VZDJ01007749.1:9278568-9283324 GCA_008694505.1 Cyanoderma ruficeps | reverse complement strand
CTTGTTTGCGTTCCATTCGGCACCCCTCCTCCCTTTACCTCCTTAATATTTATTTGTGCTCGTTTTCTTTCCTGGCCTTGAATGGGGCTTAGCTCGTGTTCGGTACAGCTGTATGTTTACTGAATCTATTTCATCATGAGTCATTGTGCGTGTGTAAGTATCCTGGAAACAGCTAGTGCTTTCTTGGAAGAACAGTTGCTTTTCAGCCCAAGCACTTAAAAAGGAAATTAAGCAATTGGTCAGTTTAGTTGTTTTTTGTTGGTTTTTTTTCTGAAATAGCAGTGGGTTATCTAATTCTTAGCTCTTAAGTCTGTCATTAACTATTTTTTGCTAGATTATTACGGATCATATCTTTTATCACAGTTAAGCGTTAACCTTAGGATCAAGATATACAGATTTGTTGCATATTTGATATTGCTTTAAGGCTGCCAAGTGCTTAAGAACAAGTATAATTTTAATAAAAAATGGATTTCTGGGAATTTGAGTCTCAGAGCATCTTTTAATACATGTTTCATTCAATATCAATATCCTCTGGCATTAGAGCAGAAAATATTTAAAAATCCTAAATGCAGAAGGAATCCAAATGCTTAGACAACTGTCTAATATGCTTAAATCCAGCAAATATGAGAGGGTTTTTTTGAAGTTTAGGTCCATTCTTGAGCTTGCATTGAAAGACAATATACACCAAACCCGATGTTAACATGTTGTCGGCGGCAGAAGAATTGCAAATTAAGGAGACTCAGGATTACCTTTTTTTTTCCTCTCTCTATTGGAGTTCCCCTTTGGACCCCCACTTTCCTGAAAGGATCGCGTAACAAAATGGGTTTCTGGCATAGAAGTTTTGATTTGTCTAAAACTCTTATCACTAAGCAATAGGTGACAGCTTGCTACTATTATTTCACTTACGTATTTTGACAGATGGCACTGCAGAGTGTAATGCTCTTTTAGACTTCTCTATCAGTCTAATGGAGGTAACTGGAGGTTCTTTCAACTCTTCTCTTGGCACAAGAAGTATGTCAGTCATAAATTATCTTCTTTGTAATCATTAAGCATCTAAAACAAAATGCAAGTTCAGCTGAGCCATTTTCCATGTACTTCCAGATAATAAGAGGTTTTTAAACTAATATTGTCAATGCCTTTTTTTTAAAAATGCTACATTTTTCTAATCTAAAAATGAACCTTGTAACTGAAATAAGGGGAGAAGGTTTCAGCAGATTTCAGGAATTAGAGAAAAAGGCATTTTGCTGAAAAAGCCTAGCTAATCATCAGTAGGCTGCTGATAAAAATTAGTCTGGGTTTCCCGTCTCCAGGCCTGGAGTGGGATGCTCTGTGCTGACGTGCACCCGGCTGTAAGGCAGAAGAGGCACCTTGGCTGCAGAGCATCTGTCAACTCGGTTGACCTTCCCCCTGTAAGGTGTGAACTGAGTGAAATTTTCAACAATTGTGTTTAGGAGAAACAGTCCTTAGAGAAGCTTCTGGGAAGAACCCTTAATTGACCTTGTGGGGGCCACATTGATTTTCTCCACGTGCATCTTCATTTCTGATAAATTATAAAGCCATTAATTTGCTGAGGAAATGGCAGGGCCAGCCTGCGGCACAGATGTGACCAGAGCCGTCCTATCACGCAGTTCACAAAAGGGAGCCAAGAAGCTGGGAGAAAAATCAGCAAGCTGAGATTGTTATGGTTAGCTTCACATTCCCTTGGGAACTCTTTTAGTTGCTTCTGTTTACAGATCTAAAAGGTAATGATGTTTCCAGGATAAATAGGCTGCCTTATAGGGTAAGTGGCCATTTATTGATCTGCTAGCCCACATGTGTTGATTGGTTAGCCCTAAATACAGCTCCGTTCTCCAAGGAGTTAACTGTGTAAATCAGGAGGCGACAAGTTTGTGGCAGAGGGATTCAGCGGCCAAGGGGCTCTGCCTACTACAAATTTCACTTTGATTTGCAGGGCAGCCACCGGAGCAAAGCAACAGCGGGACTAGAAAGAGCTACCCAAGGTGTTAAAATTTATTGACACGAATGGAACAGGTGAAATGTGCTGCCTGTGTAAAACTGTTCGAAATCATAAGGTGCCTCTGATTGTCTTACATGTGTTGGTTTTACTGTGTGCAAGCAGCACAACAGCGAGAGGAAAAGAAACTTTAGCTGGCCTTGCAAAAGAGAAGGAGAAAAAAGCTCCCGATAAGTTTTCTGCGGCACATGCTTCCTGCATTTGTTTCCTTAGCAACAAGTGAACGTACATATGGTACACAATCCGTAAACTTGCAAGGTCCCTGAGACCCAGCACCTAAACTGATAGGAAACACAGGGTTTAAGTTACATGGCCTCTCATCCCATGTTTGCCTTTTTTACAGAAAATTACAGCTCAGCAGTTCAAATATTAATACTTTCTCCTGTAGTCTGGCGAACCGTAGAGTGTTCAACGGGGCACTTTGCTAGCTCTGTATGTTCAGAAACAGCTTTCTCAAGAAAAGAATTTTCCTTTACTAATTCAATCCTACATGCAGGAAGGCTTGTCACCGAATCACTTGAAAAAGGCCAAGCTCATGTTCTTTTACACCCGGTACCCAAGTTCCAATATGCTGAAAACATACTTCTCAGATGTAAAGGTAAGAAAATCCCTTCTCCCCNCCCCCCCGCCTCTTTCTCCTTACTGCATGCTGTATTTTCTCACAAAATGGTATTGTTTTATCATGTTGGGGATTAATAATATTTCTGAGTATATAAAGGTTACATCCTGACCTTATTCACTTGTTCTTCCTGTTGAGGTGTACCCTGCTTGTGCCTGGGTGAGGAAAGGGAATGTTTCTAAATCTAAAAAAAAAAAAAAAAATCGGAATTTTAGAGCAAAGTAAGGATAATTATTGCAGTAAATTTAAAGGGTCTTCATCATATATCCTATTTAAAAAAGGAGATTTTTGTGGTGGTAGAAACGTACTTCCAAGAACATTTTGAAGCAGTTCTCAAGTGCCCCCTCATTGTTTCGTTTCGGTTGGTTTCCTCATATTTGTGCTTACATAAGCAGAGTGTAGAATCCCTTTCTTTCTGTCAAAAAGAAACAGTACATTGAAATTCTCCATGCAGAAGCTGCTTAAAAACAAAAGTGATGATTGTCTCTTATTTACAACTTAATTTGTTGTTGATGCAGAGTACACTGAGCATAAGGAGGATGAATAAAGTGACAGATTCAGGCCACATTATTCAAATGAGGATATGAAAGCTGTCGACATACAGCTGCATCCTCCCTCATTCTACAGAATATTAGGACCTCCTGATTTTTTTTCTAAAAGTAATTGTTCCTTCACATCAACTTGATTTTGTGTTAATCATCTAAGTTTTTTTTTAAAAAAACACATAGATTGTGTTTTAATGATTATAATGGTATGCATGGTGTCATTATCCAAGTAACTTTATAAACATTACATTAGCTTAAATTAGTTTGTTACATATCGTTTCCCCCCTGCATGTCCTGCCCCAAACAAATTACAGAAATCTTTCTTTTAATCACTTTTCAGTGATGGGTTTTTTCAGTCTTAGTGGAAGATTATCCCACAGGTTGTGAACTTGGCCCAGTTTCTGCTGACCAGTTTTCTTTGGTCAAGTTTCTTGGCAGTTTTTCCCTTTATTTTTTTTTCATTTAATGTTGCTTGCACATCTCAATACGCTCCTGCCCCTCACAGCCGTGTCCTTGGAGGTTCCTCTATTCAATGCCATGTGCTGAGCGGATGGTGACAACATTTATAGAAAGGAGGGGGGGAAGCAATACAGGTCCTTCCTAGGCTAAATGGCTGGTCAAGAATCATTAAACACACACAAAAAAAGCTGCAAATGGCACAGCGGGCCAAGTGGAGGGTTTGCTCTCGGAGTGGATCCACCTGGAATGGAAAAATTGGAGGGAGCGTTTCAGGCAACACTGCTCCGATGAGGTGCCACAGGCAGATGTGGAGCTGGCAGTGCTGCTCAGGAGGGTCTGCTCTGGGGCTACCCTGTGGCTTTGCCCCTGCAAGTTCACACAGCCAGGTGTGCTGAGGAGGGGATAATTTTTCTGGCGTTTCTGCTTTTTTTCCACTTTTTAAGAAGATACCATTTGTGTATTTGTGTGCCCACGGTGACTTTGTCTTCTGACAAAGTTGTGTAAAATACAGAAATTTACTTTAGTTCCACCTAACATTTATAGAGCACCAGGAGAAACCCAAAAAGGCATTACAATCCACCAGTGTGGGATGGAGTCATTTTTCCAAAAGTGAATGCAGCCACTTCCCTGGGGACACATGGTCAGCAGCACCAGAGAACCGGGGATGTAAAATCAGATGCACTAATCTTTTCTTGAGTTTTTCCATACCTTTAAATGCTTCAGTGTGCTTAGCATGTGTTTGCAGTTTCTAGAGCCGAAGGATGCTCTCCGTTTAGCCCATGTGCAGTCCCATTAGCTTCACCCCTCCTTCTCACGGAAGCGAGAGGACATAATTTTGCTTAAATGGAGCCAGAACGTCCTTGTGGTTTAAGCAGGTGTCCCTTACCAGTGCCGATGGGGACAACTGCTTGCCACTGGAACGCTCTCATCCATGAGCTGAGAACACATATGTAAATAGGTACCCTAATGAGACGTTTCCATGTGCTGCGCTGGCCAAATGTTTGGTTCTGGAGATTGTGGCTATATTAATAAAGATGCATGCGTAACGTGTAATACTTGAAGCAATCGTATTTAATTTCATTACTAATTGCCCTTAAAAATGAAAAGAAACTGTATTAG
>VZDJ01007749.1:9268568-9273568 GCA_008694505.1 Cyanoderma ruficeps | reverse complement strand
GGAATTTCCTAGAGTTCAGGTCTTGGTTTTGCTGAGGATCCAACAGTTATGAGAACATTAAGCTGTGTGGTGCAGTGTTTAATGTAGGCAATGTAACTTTTCCTGATAAATGCCCATCCCCTCCCCCACAAGCTGGAAAGCAAAAATGACAAGTACTGTAATGTTGAAATTGGATCCAAAAGGATTTAGCAAACTGAGCATTTGCCATATTTAGCATCATCAAAGTTCCTTCCTCTCATACTTCAATGATGCTTTGCTGATCTTCTGATTAGCGTGATATGCTATTTCTCTTAAATCACCTACACCATCATTCCTAAACCCTTCCGTTTATCTGTTCTTGGGTCAGATTCATGCATATACTTCATGCATATAGGCCTAAACTGGCCATTAGGAAAAAAATTCTAATGTTAGAAGGTGTGTGCGGTCCGTATCAGGCTGTGTCATTGATTTGTTCAAGAATTTGTGATTCTTTTCCTTTCCTGGGCATTGCCACTGACAGCTTGTAGCACAGTCAAATAAGATGTTTAACAAACCACATGTCCTATCGTCTTTAGCTTTGCCATTGTACCCCTGTGGCTGTGAGCCAGAGATAGATCCAAGGCTTCCTCCCATGTGGTACAACTTTGCCTGTGTTTTGCGTGTACATATGTGTAGCCAGTTCCACATTTTTGTCTCTTGCAGTAGGGTTAGCTGGAGAAACGTGCTGAGCTGAACAGGGCAATTAGGGGCTGAGTTTTGAAAGGGGGAAAAAAAAACAAACCAGTTTGGGATTTTTTTTGTGGAAGGTGAAGGTGCTTCTTTATTCTGGGGCCGTTCCTCCAGGGAGGAAGAAGGTGAGCTGTCCTGGTGAATGAAGGCCACAAATGTCAGTGTCCCAGCTCAAGTTGGTCAGAAAGAGAGGACAGCTTGCTGTGCCACTTGATATGTGCCTCATCTGCGATGTTGCCATAGGCTTTTGAATGCCAGCTGCAATAATTGAAGTCAGGTATTGTTGCTATGTATTCAAGGAAAAAGAAAGGGAAATAAAAGTTAAATAATTTCATACCTCTTTTAAAATCTGCCCTAACATAGGTCATCAGAGCTCACAGTTTTGACTCTGGCAGGGTGATTGAAAACCAGGGGGATACCGTGCTTTGAGTTAAAGTAGAAATATGGTTGAAAAACATTTGTTGAAGCAAAGATTAGTTTACCATGAGTTAAAAAATATAGGCAGAGGGTTTATTTTCAGATTTATGTACTTAAAAGAACCAAAAGAAACTGACCTGAGCACAGTACCTGAATTTTAGCCTTGCTTTGTCTCCCACTCTTTCTCAATCATCCGTATTCCCTGGCATTTTTTACCAGTTACTGTCATTCTCCACATATTAACGCCTCCCTGCACAGTGCCCATTCCTTTTCCTAGTGGGCATTTGACAACTCAGCCTCCATTCTAAAATCTCAGGGTGTCTCTGTGGTGGCAGTTCTGCCCTGTGCCCCCCTGCCTGCTCCTCCTGCTTGCCCCGCTGCTCTGTGGGGTGGGCAAACCAGAGCCAGCCCCGCATGAGCCATCTTCCTGAGCTCAGCCCGCCCGCTGCTTCACGGGAACTTGCCCGATCCTGCAGATGTAGTTATTGAGAGGGATCACAATAGTGAGGCGCCTGCCAAGCTGCATTATTTGCACAAACACACTCTCTGCAGTTTTGGTAGAGTGGGGCTCAAGGCGAGGAGTGCCTATCACGCATGGCGTTACCAAGGGGGAGAAAATAATTTTTAAGAAGTTTGCCCTTCTTTTTGCAGAGGAAAAAAATATACTAGTGGGAAAAACCTAATTAAGACCAGTTGTACTCAGGTCTTAGCAGAATGTTTAACTTAAGGCACTCAGAGTTAGTCCCATAAAAATCAATGGGATGATGTAAAACAAGTCAAAGAACACCACCTATAAAATCTAAGTAATAACCCAGTCACGTAAGCGGCCTACAAGCCCTTGAGAGGAATGGAGGCTGCCAGCATTTTCAGAAGTGATGATGATTTTAGGTCAATTTCATTTTGGGATACTCAATAAGAGCCACTTTGTCAGGAGGTCCTCAGCAGTCCATTCCTTGAAAATGAAGTGTGCCCAGCACTGGATCCAAAAATTAAGACACCCTAAATTATAAAAAATGCTGGCCACTCATATGCTTATTTTAGGAACCTGCATTCTTCCCCGGTTTCATCTGCAGGATTCATCTTGAACTGAATTGGTGTTCATCAAAAGGAGAATTAAAGTCCTCAAACCTGATTCTCATTTAAACTAAGGCCACTTTTGAGTGGTTTTGCAGCGCGTAGGCACTGTAAAGTACAGTTTATAATCACCCTAATACTCTGGAGCAGTGCACAGTGGCCTCAAGAGAAGTGAAAATCAAGTCTGTAACCTGCTAACTTGCATCCCGAAGGTTGCTCTTTCCATGCAAACTGCCCTGCTGTGGCAGTCTCCACGCTTCTGGTGGTACCAGCAGTGAGCACAGCCCAACGGGACAGTTGTTTGTTTCAGTATTCCTCTCCTCACATTTCTCCCTCAGCTGTATACTTGCTCCTTCAAGGGCTTTATTGTTGTAGTGTTTCAACATCATTCTCAGTATTCTTAAAGACAGAGTTGGAAGGCTGCTGTCTGCTGATCTGCAGCAAGGGGAGTAAAGCTGCTCTGGCAATTTGAGAATAACAAATATAACTGTCCTGTGTCCTCTGAAAGCAAACTGAAACATAGGTGGCCAGATGGTATTTCTTTTTCACTTAAAAATCTTGGTTTCAGGAGACTTAATTGATGCCCTCTGGGCTTTTTCCTTTTCTTTTTTTTTTTTTTTTTCCCCTTCTAATTTTGAAGAGGGTCCCTTGTGGAACAGCAGAGCTTTCCTTGAAACTGCACAGGACACGAACCTGATTTTTAATCAAGTAACAAAATCCACGGCTTGCCATAGAAGGTCTGTGCGTTGCACGTATCAATTAATGCTTATTAATCAGTTTTTGCCGTTAGTTGAACTGAAGACCGTAGTTGGAAGCTATTAGGGAGAGAGTTGCGAGAGGAATACTATTGCAGCACTACACCCGGGTGTGCTGTTTGTGTCCTTTGGAATCAAGGTGTTTGTATAATGAAGTTGGCATGTTGATATATGATCTATTTTTTAATGTCATTACAATTTTAGTTCCCTCTGCCTTTTTGTCATTGGGTTGCATTTAAGCACAGCAAGCCCAACTTTAAACTTCCTTACTCAACAGCTTTATTAGTTATAACGTACCGTGACCTTTCTCAACATTCTTAAAGAAAAAGATACAGTGTAATGTCACTTTACTTTGCTTATTGTTCTTTGTTGTGGTGAACAAAGCATTTTCTACAGTGGCTATAGCACATAATTATACAGCTTTCAATAGCGGTGTCTTGGCACATATCAAAGTTCAGAAGAGCCTTTAGAAAAAAAAAGATGTTTTGTGGCAGCCTAGGGAGGGTCTCATCTTTCCTTCAGAAAATAGTTCAAGGCTCTTCTGTCAAGCTTCCCTACTTAGAGCTTTTTCTCCTCCTGCTTCATAAAGTTTAAAGGGGATTCAGTGGAGTTCTATGATCTATTTCCTTTGAAAGATTGTTCCTTTGCACAGAGAAGTCCTTTGACTTCAAGAGTTCACAGATTCATGTCTTTAGGTATCATATGTCTGACCTTATCAGTTACTCTATTTAATGTAGGAGAAAAAGTCTCAACTCTTTGTGTTTGTCTGTTTTGCCTCTGTGAAATGATTTGGTGAAAAGACCATCCTTTTTAACACACCACTGAGAGGCCGTTTCTGACTGTAACCTACCCTGTGGTTCTTCTAAAAAAAAAAAAAATTGTCCTTGTGTTTTGTGTATGGATGATTTCACAGTGAGAATAGAATTATACAAGGACAGACACACATAAAAAAAATCTTTTGCTCTTTTTTCCTAAATGATCTATTGGCTATTTTGGTGGCTGCTACTCTGGTTCCCCAACAGGCACAACCATTTAACAAACACAGAGATAGCGGCTGGAGTGCTGGGCCAGCAGTAGGTTTTCCCTTGCTTCGACCTACCCCAAAGGCCTTCATAATTAATTGTCCTTCAGAGATGAGGAAAGTTCAGAGACAGTGTGTGTAGCGATGTCTATTGTCTGACATTCAGTTCTCCTTCCCTCAGCTCTTTTTCTTCATTCCACAAAGGGTTATCAATAGGAGCAGGGAGCAAGCTCTCTTCTAACAGCTGCTGGTGGTGGCTGTAGCTTTCTGTGGAAGGTATCATTGTGTTCAGCCATCTATGGATTAAATGGCTGGAAAAGTTCTAACAACCCTTTCAAACGAGCATGTTTATTTCATCTAGATTACACAGACCTATTTAGCTAATTAAAAACTTTCTCAGAACCTCTTCTTTCCTATTCAAGGGAAGGAAAAAAATTAAAACACTGCTGTAATTATGAAGAATGGCTGCAATGAAACTTCGTTAAATAAATGAAAAATTCGATCTGTCAGCTTTGATCCAAACGCACCCAAATAAGCACAGGCTTGTTTGTTGAGTTGTTCTGTGGTTTGGTTTGTGGTTTCTTGTTTTTTTTTCTTCGAGGGAAACAAGGTGCACAGTAGAAAAAGCATAAAAGAAAACATTGATATAAGCTGAAAAAGAAACAAACACTCGCCCAATTTAAAAAACTGCCACAGTTCGTGCTGTCTCTGCTCCTAACATCAAAGTGCAAAGACACTGGAGTTTGCTAAACAGATTATTAATATTGTTGTGCCTTCTGTGATTAATTTAGAATCCACTGTGGCATAATTATTAAACTTCATATACAACAGAACAAAATTATATACATGCTTCCTTGTTTTCCCTGATGATATGCTAAACAAAGATATGGTGGGGTTAGTAGATAGGCAAGAAGTACAGTCAAATTAGAGCTGTTTATTAACAATTGCTGTGTTACTGCTCCAATTAATTGGGCGAAGCCAAAAAGGACAAATACAATCATTCTTCCACTGAACAGTTTAACTAG
>VZDJ01007749.1:9249728-9268508 GCA_008694505.1 Cyanoderma ruficeps | reverse complement strand
CCCCCCCCCCCAAAAAAAAGAAAAACCCAAAAAACACAAAACCAAAACAAAACACCACCCAAAAAAAACCCCCAAAGAAAAAAAAACCCTCCACTATGGACCTTCACCTGCATTCTTCACAAATTCATCACTTTGCAATGGGAAGAAATAATCATACAAAGCATTTTCTAGGCTCCATCTCACTTCCTGACTGTTAAGAAGGACTGCACAACAATCAAGATCAATTATTGTACTGATTAAGTTATTATGTCTGGCATTTTGAAACAGGTTTTCTGTGTTTAAGAAGAAATTGCATACAAAGTAGATGCAGCTAATACAGTAATGCAAAAAAAGATCATAAAAAATTAAAGTTATTCTTATGAATCTTTCATTAGAAGCAATGAAAAGGGACATTGGTGAAGCCAAGTGCTTTGTTCTTCTGAGCTCCTCTTGTAGGTCCAGATCCTGCAAACAATTAAGTACTTGAATGTTCCTTCTGCGAGAGTTCTGTTGGCACCTTCAGCCTATCTCTTGCTCTTTCACAGTTTGCCCACTTCGGCCTGTGGATTACTAGCAGCATTGTTCTACTTTATCAAACAGATGTCCCCTCTAAAAATTGACAAATTTCTTTAAAAAAAAATATATATATACCACAAAATCACACTGCTATAGGGAGGCAAACGCTTTTATGCAGGAAGAGCTGTTGTGAAATGATTTAAGGCTACTCAGAGCTTTTCAGATTACTCCCCACCGCAAATAACATGTTAAGTACTAAATTACCCTAAGTGGTGTTTTATTACTGATCAATAAAATAGTAATCTTGTCTTTTAGCATGGAAAAATATTTTAGCGGGGCTTTTTCTGGTTTAGTTCAGGGATAGCTGTAAACCAGAAGGCAAAATCCTCACTGCTCTCCCTGAAAAAAAAAAAAATCAAAACAAACCAAACAAATCGAACCCCATCCTCATTTGTTTCTAGCTTTGCTTTGAGGGAATCCTAGGATTGTTCCAGCTGAATGGTATTTGGTTTCTGTTCCTCTGTGTGTGTGTGCTGTGTTTTTTTGGGGGGGTTTTGTTTTTTTGGTTTTGTGTCTTTTAAAATTATTTACCCATACTTATCTTTATTGCCCCCTCTTCTTCTCAAACAAACAAACAAAAACGCATTCCCCTTCACTGCTCGGAAAAAAAAACGGAAAAAGAAAAGGAACCAACAGAAACAAAACAAAACTTGGCAAACTCTTCTGACTCCTAGTGCCATTTCATTTTGCATTCGACAAGGGGTACTGGGAATTGAAACGTCAACTGGAGATCGAGAAAAGCACCAATTTATAGTGTGTTAGCCTTGCACAATTCAAGATTTCTTTTGCTAGCTGCACACATTATACCCAACATCTCGCCACTCTCTTGTGGCAGTTGTGAGGAATGGCTATTCCTTCCCGTGTGTGTACTACAGGCCTCTAAAGACCCTTATTTATTCTCTCCCATGTCACCTTGTGTACAGTCTGGTCTGTGACACTGATGGTGATTATGTCATTATTTTGCTCTGGGGGCTTTGGCACATCTGCAGAGCTGATGCACATCTTCTTTGTTACGCTGGCATACGTCCCATATCGCAAATGCTTCATTAGCCTTACTGCCTGCCTCCTTGCCAGACAAGAATACCCAAATCCAAGCTTCTTTTTCCTCTGGTCTTTTGTGTCTGTGATGAGCCTTTATTCATCTTCCTAGTTCTTCCCTGTTTCCTATTTTTCTGTGTAAAACCGATTTCCAGATGTCCGTCGTTCTCCAAAATCCCATCGTGGATGAGGAGTGAGAAGCAAGGTGAATTTTAACCCATGTCATCCCTCACTTGCTTAGAGTCTTATCCCTTTCAAGGTGAAATGCTTTTTCTTTCATTCTTTATCTAGCAGGAATTCGTTAGGCAATTTTAAAACTTGGTGCTTAAAAAAATTTTAAAAAAAAGGAAAAAAAAGAAAACAAAAAGGAAAATAAATCAATGGTAACTCTTACCATTTTATAAATCCTAGTTGTGATAATGGGTAACATGCAAGCTGCATGCACATGTTTTTTCCAGACTGTCTTCATTTCTTTTAGACAACATAGCTAAATTTCTCACTCAGAACTTTTGGAGGAGCAGCACTGTCTATTGAAGGCGGAGGGTGTTCATGAGACCTGATCAGCTGAAATTTCTTGTATCCTGTTTTAATGTGTCACATTAGAAGGTCATAGAACATTTTGTACTGTGAAAATTGATGAAAATGTTTGATCTTCTAAACTTTATCTAAGCTCTTCTATATAAATGTCATATCAGAGAGATGTGAAATAGCGGGTTAGCTTACTAGCTTGTAAGATTTTTCTCTCTGTTTCCCACCCACCCCATGCTTTTTCTTCCTGACAGTGAACTAAATTCAGGGCTAGATTCTCAGTGTCTGGTGTAAATCAGCTCCAGCAATCATTGCAGCTAATTAATATATGTCAGCTGAAGAGCTGTCTTTTGTTGTGTTACTATACAGTAAAGTGTGTGAATATATTTTAAATGTTAATTGGAAAAAAGTTTCATTTAATTTTTTTTAACTAAACGTTAAATGCAGCGCTGGATTTGGAGTCACAGAGCCATCATGTTCATGGATGTGGGGTGGAGGGGAGGGTGTTGTTTTTATTTTTGTGAGGCATGCTTGCCAAAAGAGGAGGTCCCTGCCGATCCTGTCTCACAGTGCAGGGTCAGGGCTGTGTGACTGACTTTAACAGAAGTCTTACAGATAGGATTGCCCATCCTATAGGACTTTGAATAGGTCACCTTCACGCAGAACACTGTTTCCTTGATATATTCAATGTGTTTTAAAATGGACGAGAGTCAGGCTCTCATGATGTCAATTAGCAAACTGTCAAAATACTTTGGAAACCGTGGGAGAGGTTTAGCAGCGCTGTGACCCGTGCTGGTTTCTGGGCCAGCTTTCTGGGGTCCTGCCCTTTCTCAGAGCAGATATCCCTGGCCTGAGAGAGCAGTGGCAGCACAGGTCTGCTTGCAGGCAGACCTTGCAGCATTGATGAGGAGCTCAATAGGGGTGCTGTTCTCAAACGTACCTAAATCTGTAAGTTCAAATATTGATGTGGTGCAGAAGTGGTAGCAGGATATTGCAAGGATCCCTAAGGACTCTGTCCTTCACCTGAGTGAGACAAAGCAAACCTGGGAGCAAAAGGAGACACAGTTTGTAGCAGTTATAGTATTAATAGCACAAAAGTGAAGGAATACCATTCAGTCCAAGTGGGAGTCAGTCTTTGGAGCACTGGATCCTTACACAGAGCCTGTCACCTGCAGCACTAGAGTATAGCTGAATTTTGTGTACAGAGAGAGGCTTCCTGCTAGGTAAGTGTGGGTGGGTGAGAGGCAGAAGGACAGCCAGAAGGTATTCAGTGTTTTGGACATGATTTCTCCCTTTAGATCTGAAAGGGGCAAGGTTCAGCTTTCTTATCTGCAGAGGGGGAAGGTACACGGTGGGCTCTGACTAGTTTTGTGTGCCTTCTGTGGGAGGGCTGTTTCAAGGCTCTGGTGGAAATGTGCTATCAGAAGCAGCCCTGTCCAGGTGGTGGTCCAGAGTGCTCAAAGAGGTGGCCTTGAACTTGTTTCTCTAGTTAGTGGAGAGGCTTTGTAGAGAGCAGCAAACCAGGGTGGCAAACCTCTGTTGCTAAGCAGACAGACTGCTGCGATTGGGACTTAGGTAGAGCTGTGGCATAGACATATAAATGCATTTAAAGCAGTAGTCTGCAACTTCAAAAAGTTTTTAGAGGAGAAGGGAAAGTAAGCATTGCAAATGAAAGGTCTTTAAGTGCCAAATATCAATGTTCAGCAGGGTGGGGGGAGCAGGAGCTGGAGCAGCTTATCTCTTACAATGGCACAGAGGGCTGGCTCCATCAGATGAGGCCCAGCCTCGAGGTTATCTAATCCAGTGCTGTCTGGAGTCACACCATTTCCTTCCACAAGGGATAAAGGGGAGTCAAATGAGAGGGAGCTCAGTCCATTAGGATGTAAGACTTTGTCTTCTGGCCTCACAGGCTTGTGAGTCTCACCGGTCCCTAACAGCTCCTGCACCAGAGCTTGAAACAGGGTGTTTGTAGCCCAGTTTGGCCAGCTGCATGGCTCAGGATGGCATAGATGGAGCAGTTTATCCCATCATGATGGGCTCTGGATGCTCATAAAAACATGTTTGCACTGGGAGGAGATTTTTCAGAATCATTCAGTGGGAGCCTAAGCTGGTAGAGACAGCTTTATTTGCAACACCCCTCACCCATAACCATGCACAATTTCCTTCCCCTGCCCCTACCCTCTGCCACTGGAAAGAGGAAAGGAGGTACCCTCTGCCAGAGGGCATGCTTGCCACCTTCATGACACCCCCAAAAGGACCCTGGTGACAGCCTGCTTCCCTGCCAGACTGATTAAACACCACCTGCTTCCCATCCTTCTCCCCACCTCCCTCCTCACTCTCCCCAGCCCAACCCATGCAAAACGAGGAGGGAGAGGGCACAGTTGGAGCTTTTCAGGGCCAGACACAGAAGACAAAGGTGATTGCAATGCAGAGAGATGGGAA
Organism: Cyanoderma ruficeps; assembly: GCA_008694505.1. Lineage (NCBI taxonomy): Eukaryota > Metazoa > Chordata > Aves > Passeriformes > Timaliidae > Cyanoderma > Cyanoderma ruficeps. The sequence goes on along the minus strand of VZDJ01007749.1, from coordinate 9,263,945 downwards.
GAGTGTGCAAGAGCAAGCAACGCCAATTATAGATGTTGCTGTACTGTTGCAACATTTATATATATATATATATATTTATATTTATATATATATGTATATAAGATGTATTCTAGTTGCACACACATTTTAATTATCACTTCTACTATAGTGTTAGTGGTTCACCTATGGAGGAAAATTCTACTGAACATAAAAAAAATCCTTGCAAAGTACAAGTTCTGTGAGCCACTTCACCTCTATATCCATGGTCTAGCCAGCAGTTTCTGCCTGCCTGGATCTTTCACACATGGAAATACGCCATTAAAGCAGAGGAGTTGCTGCTGGTGGAAGGCATAACCTGCTTATCTCGGTCCAGGTTCTGCTTTCTGGTCCTTCTGAGTAACACATCACGTTCCCATCTGGCTGATGTGTCCAGGAGGGTATGCAATAACCTCTCTGCTGAGCCAGAATTGGGTGGTCATCCATGTACTCACTTTTCTGGACAGGTTTTTTGTGGGCGCCTGTATGTGGTACCTGCCAGAATTTGCAGCAGGGTACATAATATGCTGCTTGGCGTTGTAGGCAGCCTCTTGTAGCAGATTGCATTTCACCACAATGGTCTGAGTTAAAGTTAGACTGTTATTGTGTGAGAGTTTTATTTCTCCTTTAGTTTTTGTATGAGACAGCTTCTGGGGTGTGACAGTAACCCCTCCAGTGGTTCTTTCTTACATTTCCCCCCACACACTAAATGCCCAGTTAGCATAAGCTGTAGGAGCCTTAGTGATTTTTCCATTCTGTGGCACTGCCACTGGCAATGCAGCAAGTTAAGGGCAATCAGAGTTTCCATTAGAAGCCTCTACATCTCATGCAGTTCTAATTCATCAGTATGGCAGAAGAGGAAATTTAACAATCTTCCCAGTAAAACACCGTTGATGATTTTTGAGGACAGAGGAGGGAATAACTGAATTGCAAGGTGCAAAAAGTCTAAACAAATTGGAAATGCTAAATCCTTGTTAATTTGTCCTATCCCGCTCTACTCCCGAGTCTTACCAAGTTTTGTGTTTGGAAAATAGCGCGTTAAAGCCATAGTGTTTGCATGCCAGGGTAGCTCTGTTTCTGTGATGGAATGGCTCATCCCCTGCACCGTGGGCGTAGCAGTTCTGGGGCAGGGATCCCACAGGGTGCAGTGCTGTGCGTGGGGCAGGACAGGGAGATGGGAAGATGGGTCCCACCAGGGAGCACCCCGGGAGGCAGCAGGGGTGTGAGCCCGAGCGAGCTGCGGCAGCGCCGTTTGCGCTCCAGCCGCGCGGGGAGCCTGCAGAGTACTTCCCAGTCTTTATTTGTGGAAAAGCTTAATTGAAATGCAAGTGATTAAATCTAATGTATCATGCAGTATCCATTTTCACTGCACTACCACTTTCACTTCCCTGATATTATCAGGCATCTCAGCAACCCCACTGTCAGGTTTTTTCCTTGTAAGAACCATGCCCATTCTCTCTCCTCTTTGTGAGCTTGGTGGAGGAGATAACAGTAAGCCAGCAGTAGGTTACTAGTGCCCCAAACTCTCCTCATGGGATAGGGGATCTTTGCTTTATTTTAAACAAACACTTTTAAAATACATCCTTAAAAAATAATTTTCCAGCTTTTTAAAAAGAGTAAAAAAACCCTACTCTGCAACAGTAAATGCAACAAACAATCTCTCTTGTTTGCATAATTTTTCTCTTTTGAGCCAGACTTGGACAAATGCTTTTCCCTTCCCAATATTAGTGCTGTCCCAAAAGAGTGGCCTTCTCTTTGTGTGGCACAGTGGGAGAACAGACTTTCCCAAACAGGCATCCAGTTTCTTGTACATTTTTTTTCTCTTTCCAAAAAAATCTATTTCAAAGAGATTTGTACAGCAGGAGTTGTGAGAGGAAACTTGAAGGCAAAAAATGAAGACACTGGTGGCACCAGAGAGCTGCTGCTGTAGCCAGGGGCATTGGGACACATGCAGAGGTGGGCAAAATGACACCCTGCATTCTAGAAAGGTGCTGGTTGGGAGAAGAGTGTGTTGGCTAGAGCATCCAATAGTTGAGGGTTTTTTTCATTTGTGTTTTTAAAATAAAAGCATCCTTTCCAACTATTTCCCGCTCCTCATAAGTGATAATGGAAGAGGCATTAGCCTTTCCATTGCCTGAGCCAACCTGTTTTTTTTTTCTAAGAGGTGTCCAGGATGTTCAGCCAATTGAGTGATCTAATTAGCTGAAAATTGTTAATTTCCTTTACCTTATAAAGCACCTAACACAGAAACTGTTAAATAATGTTAAGTGTCAGACTTAAACTGAGAACATTGGGCCATATGCTGCCGTGGCTTTTGCGCCAAAAAGTGTAGCTACTTACTCCAAAACCTGCCTCCAATTCCTGTGTAGAAGCCAAAGCCTCCTGCTTGATATGCTGCCACACCAACTCGCAGTGCTAAGATGGTCCCACACAGCAGCTCACTGCACTGGGGGAGCAGGGAATGTGTGTGAGGGAAGGGGACAATCTAGATGAACGTGGCAGGAGCCAGGACACGGGTGAGGTGTTGCAGATGCTGCCCTTGCAAGCCTGGGAAAGCCAGTGGTGGGGCAGTGCTGCTCAGGGCACCATGGAAAAGGCACCAGATCTGTGCCTGCAGCTCCTGATTGCAAAGTCCCTGTTCTGCAGGGGGCCAGGTGCATAGGTGAGCTGCCTGGAAGCTCCTTCCTAAAGCAGTGGGTCCCTGGATTAGTGGAGTGCATGCAAGGGAGGGACTGGTCTGAGTGTCACCAGCCTCTCTGAGCCCTCAGAGAAGTAGCTCCAGAGATAGTGTGATGTTGTACTGTTAGGGAGGGATGCATAAGGGCTTGTCCTTGATAAGTTTTCTACAGGACATAGATATGGGAATGTGCTTTTAGGTGCCAACTTTCCCCCAAAACCCACAGACTTAAATCTTTCTCCTGTGAGATGAGGTTCAGAGCTATGTGTGGGTGTCGCAAACAGAGTTTCTCAATCATGTCCATTAAGTAGGTTTCTTTTTGCCCCCAAAGCTCACCTTACTGTGACTTTGGGAGTGGGGGGTGCCTGTGCCAGTCTAGTTTGTGCTTTGTATGAGGTTTTCTTGGCAGAGGTATTTCTCCTGAACCGCTTCTGCTGTCGCTGTATCTGTGTTGGTGTGGATCGCTGTGCACACACACTGAAGCTGTCTGATCTGGAGCTACCCATGGTGAGACTGCGACCCCAGCAGTGGACTCATCATCCTGGAGACGTTCTCCAGCACCTGTCTAATAGGTTCTATTTATGCCTTAGCCTTGAGTTCCCTACAGAGTTCCTCTGCATAACCACTGTCTAGATTATCCAGCAAGAAGAGTGATCTGGCCTTGCCCCTCTCATCCCCTCCAACCTGTTTACTCCCATCACCACGACCTTGTGCTTTGCAACATAAGCAGCCTTCACCAGCCAAAGACCTTTGATCCTAAGTCCATGAGAGATTTTGGCTTTCCTATTTGGTAAGGTGACTTGTTGCCCACCAGGTCAACATGAATAAAGACTTTTAAAATCCATAATGTTCTGCAACTGGAAAAATTAGAAAAAACATCTTGAACTGTCTGTGCAGCATTTCTTTGTTTCTGCTCTTAGTTAGGATCAAAAAAATCCAAAATCACATGCACCAAGAATTCTACCTTATATAAAATTTGAAAGTAAAATCAATCCTGGTCCAATCTTATCATTTTTAAAGTATGTTTATCCAGCTTTGTAGTAGGAACAAGCAGACTGTTTGAAGGCCACATAGTTTTCAAACCTTGGTTGCAACACGTTACCCCATTTTGAAACCGTCTTTATCTAGCCGAGAAAACTAAAATCTGTTTGACAAAGTAGCACTCCAGCCAGTTTATCTTGCAATATGGCTTTAGCTCACAGAGCCTATTGATTTCCTTAAATTAATGTTTACAGAATGCTACTGAATTTCACTCAACGGGACATTGTTCTTTTGAAGCTTTGTAAAATATGATACAGAGTGTTACTGCCATTTGTTCCTTTGCTAAGACTGATGAAACATTTATTTTTTTAAAGTGCAGCCTTGAACTATAGCTGTTTCCTACAAGTGTGTTTACTCTTGGAACATTAGTAATACAACACACTATCAGACTCCAACACAGTACCACAGGGAAAGTCTGTAGGTACGCTCTGGCCAGCCTAATCGTAGAAATAGAGCTGAAGTTTAACACAGATTAGACATCATATGAGAAAAGGTTTCGAGCTTAGCCCAGCTGTCCCTGTCTGAAGGATCTTCAGATTTGTGTGCTACAGCCAAGCAGTTGTCTGACGCTGTTACAATATTAGAATGATTGCGTTGGTCTTGCTACTTCTAAACATGGGACCCCGGACTGAAAATTACCATGTGATCCTTTCCCTTTGTCCCCCTAGACAAGGTGAATGGCTTTATGGCCACCTTGTTCCTGGGTTAGAGGCTTTTGATCCAGTCTCAGGACTGCTTTCAAATTTCCTCCAAGAAGCATTTTCATTACTTATGTCCACCCAAACCTGGTAGTTTTCTAAGATGAGGTTGCAGTTACGTACTGCAGAAATTTTACAAGAAATCACGGCCACCAATGGCTTGACAATTTTGCTACTACATTCTGCACACATTGTTCCAGTAAATCTTCACTCATTGCTTATGGGCCTAAACTGGGCACCCTTACATGTGTAAGGGTATGTATTTTATGCCACAGGCATTAGAGTGAACCGATGAACTTGGAATATGAGTAGGGAAAATGTGCTCCTGAGGATAATGAGTCCCCCAGCCCAGCACAACCAGAGGTGGACCATCCACAGGCAACGTAAACTCTCTGTTGAAACCAGTGACCCTTGGTAGCCTCCCACATGTGCTCAAGGAGAGGGCCTTAAACTCCCCAGTTATTGCATACAGTATTAATGTGTCAGCTGGCAAGAGAGAAAAATATAAGTCATTTGAGCACCCAAGATGTGGGCATCTTGCTTTGTAAGACTGTGTCTGCGGGCAGATGACTTTTCTTTCTATCGTGGAGGTTCCGTGTAACAGAGTCCCAACTCCCTGCAGAGGGGAAAGGAAAGCCAGTTCTGACTTCTTGCCTCTTTATCTAGTAATCTCTGTGTGGCCTTCCTAAAGCATCTGAGTTTATCCATTTAAGTCCACTCTGTCTGCAGTACAAGCCCCCAGCTTGTGCTACTGCTGTCAGGAGATATGTCTCTCCTTGATCAATATTTACTTAACAAACAGCAGGGATAGGAGAGTTTGTTTAGAGGAATCATGTGTGCACAAGGGTGAATGAATGCTCGGTAAAGTACTTCACCTGTTTGTCTCCTTTCCTAGGGTATCTTTTCTGCTCCAGACCTCATGCTGGGCTTTGCTACCATTGCCCCTGTGAACATGCTCAAAGCCACCCTGCCTTAGGACGGTTTAGCAATCAGCCGCAGAAAATGAACTTCTGAGTAAATATTTTATCCCCTGTTCTAGGAAAGTTGGAGGGAAAAGTTTGGGAACTTTGTAAAATTATTTCTATGGTCAAAAATACTTGATGCTTAAGTAAAAATAGACTAGCTTCCCAGAGTCTTGCACTTACTCAAGAAAATATTTCAAAGATATTTTAAGCATTTTGTTGGGACAAAATATTTCAAAATTGCCGCTGCCAAAAATCTGAAGTCTTCTAAAGAAAAAAAATTAATGCGTAGGTAAAATTGCAAGGAAAGGAGTATGCTTAGTATTTTTAAAGAATAACTTTGGAAAGGTCTGTTATTCGTTTATCCAACTAAAACAGTTGTTTCTGATGCCTGAGGTCATTGCATGCAATTAGCTTTGAGGCATCTGAGTCTAGTTTGGGGGGGGTGTATTTTATTTTGTGAATCAGAGTTGTAAAAGCCATCTGAAATATTCATGCAGAATTGTCTGAGAAGCAGTTTCTGTTTTATTTACTGCACAGTAGAACAGCCACAGTGGATTAGCTCTACAATACCCGTAACAAAAGCACAACAGCTGATGCATGTGATGTTAGGAGGTGACAAAACAGTTAAAGTATGCTGCTGGCTACAGGCAAGCAGTCAGCAGATGCAGACAAAAGGGTTTGTGACAAGAATAACTCTCTCTCCAAGGCGAGCAGTCAAGAGTATCCAAAATACCAATACCCTTTTCTCCTTGACATTGTCTTCTTACACTCAGCATTTTATTGCCCTTTTATAGTAAAAAAACAAAACACAATTCTCTGGAATATCGGTTTTAACTTGACTTTCACAATTCTGTGATCTTTCCATCTGTATTGCTTTTCCTATCATCTAGATTTACCACTTGAGCAAGAATTTTTGAAAGTTTAAAAGATTATCTGTATAGAAGCCCACCCTTAATAGGATTAACCACATGAAATACACGTATAAATCTTAGAGCAGACTGGTGATTTGTTCTGTCATTTGGTTTTGGTTGTTTTCCCCTTTTCTATTAAGAGAGAATTTAAGCATCTTATTTTGCTAATGAAGAAATAATGCTTGGGTAGAAATTAAAGGTTTGCTCGACAATGGGAGAGATTTAAGAGCTGGAAAAGAACTGTGAATGAGCTGATGTTTATTTCAGAAGTGTGAAAAATCAGCTTATATATCTCCAGGAAAAGCAAAAGAGAGAGAGAGAGGGAGAGACTGTCTTCTTTCTAACCTTTGTAATTCCCCTTCTATTCTCTGTGACATTCATTCAGCTGCCAAGCATGTTTGGCAAGGCTTGAGCCAGCGAGCGCACTTCCAGTGACCGCTAACCTTGGTATGTCCTGACACTTATGATGAGTATCTGCAGGACACAGAAGGCAGGCAGGCTGCTATGTCAGGCTTTTATTATGTACTGCAGAGGCTGGGGACAGTCAGTTTAATAAAACAAATCATCCTTGAAGGTAAAGCAACTGGGAAGAGGAGGAGGGCTCGGGAAGGGGAGGAGATGAGAGGAACGGGAGGAAAGGGAGAAAAAGTCTTTGCTGCACAACTCAAAGAAAACAAAAAATAATTAACTGATAAAAGATAGAAGATACAAGACAACCTAATAATGAGAAAAACAGTGCAGGATCACTGACCACCAATTTAAGACACACACCTACTTTTAGTGTGCCCTCCTTCACAACAATGATTTTTAAGGTCCATCAGAAAGAGAAGGCTAATTCTCTATTGGCTTAAAATCAGAGTTGCTTCACTGACTTTCCTCAGGCAATGCTGACTTAGACCTGCTGAGGAACTGCCCTCACCTTCTCAACCCCCAGTTCCTTCTGGGTAACACTTTCCTTGAAAAGTAATTCAACAAGTATTTGTAAAGCTTTCTTCAACTGTGTGTGCTTTTGTGTGAAAGAAGAGTTAGTTAGGTCTGACTTGACTGCAACTTTTGAGCCATTGGAACTATACTTTTGCTCCCATAGAAGTGGTATGTGTTGAGTATTTTTAACAAAGCACTCCCCCACAGTGCTAAGCCAAATGGTTCAGCATGATAGTTGCACATGCAAACCCAAGAGTGAAATAGTTCAGGTTTGTTGTTCAAGCCAAGGAAAATGCCAGTAGTTAAAACAGCACAAATAGACAAGAGCAGATGAGAGCTTTAATTCCCTCCCAGTTTTCACAGACAAAGGGGATGTGTTAACATGGCTAAGGCTTAAGAAGGGGCACCACGGAGGTTGTTGGGCTGAGTTAGAAAGTACAGAACCGATGTGTACCAGGTGTAAATTAGTGGAACTGCACTGAAGCTGGCTGATTTACACTGGCCCAAAGTCTGGCCTGTGACTTTTTCCCTTGGCAGTGAAGTTACGTTGACAAAGCATGCAGCACAGTGTGATTTCTTTCTAAATCAGACTGATGTGGAGGCTTCAGCCTGAGACCCACCTAGACTCCCCTGACCAGACCTCATTTTGTTTCCTCCTGGTGAATGCACAGTGTGATTCTTTGATTGACTGCTGCCACCTGATGCTAAGAAAATGCCCTGGGTTCATACTAGGGATTGTTGGTTCTATTAAAAGCAATGTAGATAGAGTTTATTTGTCACTGAAGCATTTTATGCAGATGTTCCTACTCCAGAGATGTTCAGTCAGTTAGGTGTAAAGATGCGCTGAATAGGTCGCCATCACTTAGGGTCAGGGAAATGCCACCCCCAGACACATAATTAACATGGCTGACTGATTAATTGCCCACTGAAAAATATAACTACCCATGCATTTAAATATTTATTTTCAGGCTCTGGACTTCACTAGTGTTCTCTTATCTAAAAAAAAAAAACCCAAACAATAAAAACCACTGCAGATACTCTTTCTAGAAAGGAAAAGTGTTGGCTGACTTACCATCCTGTGGGATTAATCACAATGGCATTCACATTACAACATGCAAAATAACGTGTGCAATCCAGTCTGACATGAAAAATTGTTAATAACATCCCAAAAGGAAAGAGCTATGAATGGTTCTAATGCCTTACGAGTAGGAGCGATCTTTAGGAACTCAGCATTACAAGGTGAAGCCTCCAGAGGAAGAAAAAGCTGAAAAGTTGGGTCTCTTCAAAGCCCCCACAGGGCTTTGTTCATTATTGGGTTTGTTCACTGTTATGTTTGTGGGCTGCTCTCTGCAGCCTGTTGTACCAGGTTCAAAGAGGCCTGACGCTACAGATGTGACTTGGGTGCAATAAAGTTGGACCTTAAAAGATAACTCCCTGTCTAAAAAAAAACCCTGTATGTCACTACAGCAGTGGAAGGCATGGAAGCTACGGGTTCAGGGGTTCCACACTGTCTACTCCCTGGAAAAGCAGCATCCTCTACCTGGAAAACTTTCAAATGCACAGGTAGAAATTGAATGGCAAAGGCCCAACTTAAAACCCAGGTTGTCATTTCCATGCTTAAAGTTGTCATGGGTGTAACCATGAGGTAGGAAGATGAGGTAGGACTTCGTGCATTTAGACTTCATGCTTCTCATGTAGGTGCTTGTAATTGCTTCTATCTCATCTCCAGCAGCTTGGGAGGGAAGAAAGACATCTAGTGTTTGTCCTCTGGAGTGGATACCAAAATCAAAAGGTTTTCCTCTCGTGAGCTAACATGAGTGTCTACTCCATAAATTTGGTTATCTACTCCTTTTCCTGATTTCTAATATCATGTCATCAGAAACTCCTTCCCTTGGTTAGTGTCCAGCAATACCAAAGGTGATGAACAGTGTGTGAGCATTGAACTGCATGAACAGAAAAGCATGTCAATTTTTTATAGCAATGCAAGAATGAGAAAAGCATGGTATTTTCTGTAGGCGAGTTACCAAATTCCTGAACAGCTGAGTGATTATGGGGAGTTTTAAGTCATTTCTTTGAGCTGGAGTAAGTGAAACATAATAGTTAATTTCTTCTCTCTTAATTATTGCTGGAAGAGACCATCTGTATAGATGTGTCTTTCTGTGCACCCTGTTGAAGGAAAATTTTCCACAGATGCTTTTGGAAGCAAAAAATACCAAAAACATGTGGGGGCTGGATTTCACTCTCAGAGACAGAGGACTTCTCTGGGGCTTCTGGAAGCAGAGTTGGTCAGCTGGTGTCAGGGGGAGCTGATCTCATGCTTATCTGATGGCAGAACGTGGCTATCAAACTGCTGGTGTTTCCCTAACAATGATAGGTGAGTGAGGCTCCAGGGCTCTGTTATATCAGATTGATCACACACATTTCCAGACAAGTTTTTTGAATGTGGCTTCCCAAAGGACAAGAAGAAAAGCCTGAAGTAGAGAATGAGGGGCTGGCCTTGATCTGGCAGTGTGACATGAATTCAGTAAATCAGTGAGAGCTGCCCGAGTGTCTGTTTGCCATGGGAATGGTACAAGCGGCTCCTAGTGCAGGTCGGAGAACTCTTGCTGGAGGGGACAAAGACCAGCAGTGAGGGAATACTTGTTATTATAAGCATGCTGGCTACTGGCCGGTTGTGTATTAGCAGTTCTGGAGCTGTGAAATCATATTTCCGTGATAAAAGTGGAAAATAATACCTTTTATGGAGATTACCTCAACCTTGCAACTGCTCTGCAGTTCATTAGAGCGATTGCCTTGGAATCATTTAAGGCAAAGGGTGAGGAGGTGGTGCTAGTGCCTGAGACAACTACTTAGAATGAATTACTGAAGTTTGGAGGTAACTGTGTGGTTTTTAACATTCACCCATTGTTCAGGGGCTTCTGAGAGTGGCATGTTCCTTCTAGCTGGGTGTTTGACTTACCCATGAAGTGGCTGTGACATTTAGAAACCACAAATGAGTTTAAAGCATCCCAGCTCAGAAGCCACTTGGAGCACAATGTGCCCGTTAAAGAGGTTAGGGTGGTGTTTGTGTGCTCCTGAAAAAGAAGGAAAGACCATCGTGTCTCCTGAGAAAGCTGTTTTATGGGGTTCTGGTGCATAGCAGACACAGAAGCAAGCCACTAGCTGAAGGCTTTCCTGCCTGGTTGGTTTTAAACTACAAACAACATGCCGAGATACCCCATTTCTTTGGCTGCTTTCAGCACTGGTTGTGACCAAAGTCAAGCACAAAGGTACAAAGGGCTTTCTGTGCGTGCATAACTTTCATATTAGTTCTTACATGGAGAGGGGAACGTGGCCATAAATGCACGGGTAAAATATCAAGCAGAGATTTCTTTCCTTAAAGATAATTGTGCTTGTTTCCCCTCCTGCTAATTATATCCTATAAATCCCCTACTCTCCCAACTCAGACAGTAACATTTTGTTACCTACATTCTGTCAGTAGACTTTACAAAGATCTCTAACACATGTTATAAAAGTTATTGCTATAGTACTATATATAACAGCTTTGCATAAGAGAATAGAGGGCTGCCACATTTAGAAAATGCAGGTGCTATGTAAGCCCCTTTCTGAAAGAAAGAACTTAGCTCAGTTTCCTTTGAAGAACCAGAGACTTGAAATTGAAAACTGTATTAATGCCATTGTCTCCTTGTATCAGCAGGTTCCAGAGAGATTCCTGGAAGTGGCTCAGATCACGTTACGGGAGTTTTTCAATGCCATTATCGCAGGCAAAGATGTTGATCCTTCCTGGAAGAAGGCCATATACAAGGTCATCTGTAAGCTGGACAGTGAGGTCCCTGAGATTTTCAAATCCCCAAACTGCCTACAAGAGCTTCTTCATGAGTAGAGAGTTCAGCAGCTATTTATGAATGTATGAAAGTAGCAGTCCCCTTCTGATGCCCAAGTCATGTGTGTCTCTATTTTAATTTCATATATATGTGTATGGCATACATATATATATGTATATGAAATTAGACTGATCCCTCCTGGATATAAGTTTTCGTTCAGTTCCAAGGGGATGGTTATTTTACTTCAGCCTTTGGTTTACTTTTGCCCGAGACCCTTAACATTTGAAGAATCAACGGGGTTAATTTTCAGGGAGAAGAGTTTGGAAGCGTGTAAAAGCCTGTCTTAGCAAGTTAGGGCATTATGTTTAAAAATGCTTTGTCAGATTTATTGCTTGCTGCAAAGTGGCATTTTGTCTTGATGAGACTAATGTCATGGCACAATACTACAGACAATGAACTTTATATTATGTTTATACTGCTAAAGGTCTGAACTCTGTGGAGTCACTTCATAAGCTTTGAGCTTTTTTATTTGTATTTATATACTTTTTAATCAATAACTAGATTTTGTTTCATACTTCAAAAAAAAAACAAACCCATCTGTTTTAGGTACTCACTCCAAGAGGTGACACCCAAAAAAGCAAACCCTATGCTTCATGTTTTCCTTACAGAAATGACAGATACCCTGCACCAGTAACCAACATGCCAGGTTCTTGTTTCTCTAAATTGCAGCAAGGGACGTTTGCACAAATCAAATACTGTTCTTGCAGGGTTAGGCCAGTAATTCATGCACAATATTGTAACAACCACACTAATTTTGGAATATGGTCAGCTTACTAAAGCGGAAGCATTTCACTCTCCATAGAGTAAAAATGAAACCTTCAGCATCATATATTGCCATGTCTCGGTCTTTAAGTGGCATTAGTCCCTAAATTTATTCTTTTCTTAGTCCATTTTGCCCCACAAGATCCCCTTTCCAGCATACAAAGTTTCCTATCCATATTTGACATCTGTCCTGAAAAGCACTTTTTGAATGATCTTAGATGCAGTAGAAGAGTCTTCACATCACAGTGCTGAGGCAAAGGAAAGAAAAAAAAAGAAAAAAAAAAAAGACTTGTTTGTAGCTATAAAATATAATTAGTCTTTTCCTAATCAGAAGAATAAAAATTACATTTTCATAAAAATCTAATCAAGCATTATACAAAAATCACAGTGTCCTCCTGGCTATGCAGGGTTCAGATAGACAAATTGGATTTTTAAAATTACAGTAAGTGCAGCTTTAAAAAAAAAAAAATTCATTTAAGCAATGTGGCTGCACTCGTCTTCTGAAGCTGGAGCTAGCGGTGACCAAAACCTGAGCTACAGTGTAAAGTCCCTGATGGATCTGGGTTTGCCTGAATGCTACACCACGATATGACAGAAAGAAAGCAAGCTAGCTGCTAGTTCTCATGCTTTCTTCAGTGGCTCTCCTTTTCTCATGTTTTCAGAAAGAAATCGTCTCCAGAAGTTTGGGGGAAGGTTGAATATGCTATGGCACACTGTATTTGTCATTTTCTTTGTCGTCTTTTGTACGGATGCAGTAAGAATTTATTGTTATCATCAATAGTATTTTCCCCTACGTAATACAGTTTAATCTAGAGGAAGTTCCTAATTAGCCATGAATTATATTTAGACCGTTGAGGATATTGGTATCTTCTTTATTTTAAAATTACATTTTGACTTTGGAGAGTGAAAGTTTACCCATGTGACTAAAGAGCTGACCTGATCATTGCAATTTCACTTCATTTACAAATACTGCTGATAGACAGAAATGTATGAAAGCAATTATTGTTAGCAGAAAGCCTTAAAAACCTGCTGACTTCAAATTAAACAGCACAATCCTCCGATTCCCTGTCATTCTTTTCAAGCACTGGCAGTATCTGTGGAGTATAGGCAATGCAGACAATAGCATGGGATGAAGTGCCAACATTTTCACTATGCATTAAAAGCAAAACAAATCTTGATCTTAGACTCCCTGAGAGTACCTAATACTGTACGTATCCTTACAGTAGACAGGATTTTTTTTCTTTATTTTATTCTCTTACATTTTGTTTCATTTTATTTTGTTTTCTTTATTTCCTTTTTCCCTTTTATTTTTTTTTTCTGTGTGTGTGCATGATTTGGTAAACATTACACTTCATAAAGATTTAACTCCAATGAATTCTGAGTAAGAAAGGATGAAAATTGTGTTCATGCACTTTTTTTGATTTATGGGAAGAAGTGGCATAAAATGCTCAAGTTTTAATACAGTAAGTTCATCATTGGCATACCATCAGATGCAAAAATATTACTTTGCATTGTCACCTTGGACATAAGAAAGCAAAGCCATACTTTAATCATACTATGTGAACATACTACTAGCTACCATCTCAACCTGTGATTTTACCGTTGCTTTATATTATTATTATTATTCTATTATTATTATTATTATATTAATATTATTATTATTTGGCTGCAATGGGATTCACATAATCTAAATAAGTGAAATTGTGTACTCAACACTTGATGTTGTTGCATTTATTTATTTATTTATGGGTAGTATAATCTCAATAGTAAATGAGGCATAGGAATTAGGAATAGAAATTTCATCTTAAAAGCAAAATAAAAACCTCCTTGGTCTGCAAAAGGAATAAATGATAATTTGATAATTTCAGTTATGTGATTTTTCTGCATTTTATAGCCATATTGCCTTTGTGCCTCCCAATTCACCTGAAATTACAAATATATGGCATAGCTTGTACTAAATTCTGAGTAGAATCCAATCCAGTTTCTTTTAAATTATCTCAATATTATTTCACTAAAAATGGCTAAAAGGCAGGAGGCTACTTTAATTGTAATGAAAGGTTTACATAGGAAAAGGATTTCAAACTCCATGTAGAAACCCCATCTTGTCATTCATTTACTGCTAATTCAGATTTATTTCTGCATATAAACTTGAGGTTATAGTCTGTGCCTAGACCTTAAATACACCAGCGGAAGGAAAAAAAAAATCCTTCAAAATACCAGTTTTTCCCCCACAAGTACAATTGTTCTTGTGCCTTCTGTGGCTTACAATTTTCATCTTTTAAACTTTATTTTTCAATTACTACAGCTGCAATAAACACTGACTTCTTTTTTTTTTTTTTT
>VZDJ01007749.1:8618904-8647662 GCA_008694505.1 Cyanoderma ruficeps | reverse complement strand
CTCTTTTTTGCTTTTATCTTATCTTTTTAAAAAATAATTATTTCTTTAAAATTCATCAAGCATCACCAAATGGCACCTTCTCAAAAATGTATTTTCATCTGTATTTGTCTAATTTCTACTAAGAAATAATGAAACCCAAAAAAAGATTTATTTTTCTTCATGACTAAATAAACCAAATAAACCAAAATATCAATGACATGACATTCCACTGTAGGCACCATCTAGAGGACGATGTCAACATGTTTTCCTAACATTAATATTTTATCTCTAACAACACTCACAAGACCTACTGTATAATAAACCATATTTCACCTTATTTTCCCCCCCATATTTTTCCACTTTAAACCATGTTTATTAATCCTCACAGTTAGAAAGTGAGGCAGAAGGAAAGAAGCAGCTCTTTTTATAAACTAGATAGATGATGGGACAGTTTCCCATAAACTTTGGGTTTAGTAAGTTCAAAGCTGACATCACTACTTATCCCAAATGGTACTTTTTGTGTTCAGTAATCAGGTTGAATATGAACAACTAGACTAAGTTTCTCTTCAAAATAGGACAGGCTACATCTAAAGGGTAAAAAAAAAAAAAATAGTACTATTTGAGACACAATAGAGCATAACATAGGATACTTGAATCCCAACAAAAAACACATATGTGTCACCCTTGGAAAAATGTGCAAATCTTGTATGTCCTGATCTTTAGCTGAGTGGGGCATGCTTTGTGGAGAGCTGGTGGGAGTGAGAGAGGAGAGAGCAGCTTCATCAGCAAAGATTTCATGGTATGTAACATGCAGCATGGTATTAAAGCAATGTCAAACCCTACAGAATTGAGCTGGGAGATTTGTGTGCCGTTCCAAACTCACACACCACATAACATGGAATCTGCATAAACACATCAAGGCTGTGCAGAACTTGCAATCTGGCTTGGTGATAAGGGGAATAGGAATGAAGCATCTTTCAGGTGGAACTTTATAATCTGGGGTAGAAACATGTCTTCAGGGAAGGTAAAAAGCTAAGAAAGTCAAGCACACAAAGCCTGGTTGGAGTTTGTGCCTCCTCATTACTACTGGTGCACTCATCCAGCTGAACTCCAAGATTATGTGTAACATAAGTAGCACATGCAGTGCTCCTGATGAGCAACGACTTTCCATCCACTATTTGTTAACATTTAGGAGTGGGGTTTCTCTCATGGATTTATTCCACAATGTCTGTAGACATGGCAAGAGAAAAAAAAAACCACTGCTGCTGTCAACAGCAGCTAGAGCCTAAGGGCTCAAACCTGCAAATGGTAGGGGGTGCATCCTTAATATGGAGCATTAGGGGGTTAATGTTATATTTTTTCCTAATGCCATAAACCGTATTTTCCATTTGATATTTTGGCTGATGGCCAGAATCAGAACAAACAAAAAATCTGGACTGCCACATCAACATCACTCTTCTTAGTCTCTCTCTCTCTCTCTTTTTTTTTTTTTTCTTTTTCCTAATAATGTCCAGAGTGGTAGCAGCTTTATCAACCAAGGTAATGAAATCATGAATGTTTTTGCTATCCATAAAAATCTGGTAATTTATGTCCATGAACTTCTCAACTCAAGGTATCTTACGGCACTCAGTTTTACTTTGTTGCACAAAGAATGAGCTTTTGTCATGACCAAATATCTTGCCTTCTGGTTTCATTTGAAGTTTTGTTTTCCAATAATTCACATTAACCCTATTACATTTTTGACTTCAAATATGTGTGCCATGAGATGCCTTCTTTATCTCCTTCCAATAACATCTTGTATGATAATGTCAGGAAAAGTAGCTCTGAACACTGTAAAACCTTTTCCATCTGATCTTAAAATTACCTGGGTGCAGTATCTCAAAATTTCTCTTTCCAGTAGAATTTGAAAAAGAGACTTTGGCTGTAGTTTTGGTGAATGGAAGGCAGAGGAAAGACTTCTTGGTTTTCCCCTATGAAAGCAATTATTTTCAATTTTTGCCTTTGCACAGCTCAACAGCCGTAACAGGGAAAGAGAAAGGTAAAGAGAAAAAAAGAGTTTGAAGGAAATCTTTAAGGGGACTTGTACAAGGACAGTCTGAATCTTAACACAGATTGCAGGTGAACTCCCACATCAGTTTCCTTGAAAATGGCACTGACTGTCAGTTGTGCTCCATAAAATTAGGACTTTGCAGTTATATATTACTTTTCGTCATAGGATCTCACATCATGTTGCAAACATTAATTAATTAAGTCTCAGGATATCCTCCTGTGTTCGTTCCTGTGTGCAGCTTCAGGAAACTATAGTTATTGGTTTTGATCTCATTTTACACAGGTACAATAGAAGTGTCATATTATTGCTAAATGCAAGCTTAGTTTATTCCCTTTTCTCAATCATTCTGAGTCCTTGTCTCTCTCACCCAACACATGCAAAAAAGAGCAGTTCTAACTGCAGCTAAGTAGAGGAAGATAGCACAGCCTCCAGGCAATTCACAGCTTTAAATCCCTGCTTTCTGCCAACACAATGGGAAATAAAAGCAGCATTTTAAAGGAGACTAAAAGGTTTTTACTTCCTATTTTTTATTCCTTTTTCTTTGCCCTGTACTGAACAGTCCTAGCTCTTCATTCAAACTTTGCCTGCTCTGCATGTAATCACTTCTGAGAGACATTAAAAGGTAAGCATAAACAATTTACTTGGAGCTCCATTATAAAGCCCAAAGTTTAGCCTGAGTATGTGACTGAACTTAAAATGTCACCTTTAAAATGAACTGGGTGTTTTAAAAAAATTAAGGGCTCAGAAGTACAAACCCCATTTCTCAAAAGGCTTTTTTCTTCACCAGGTTTTCAATTCCTTTCCTCAATGCTTTACACTTCCCACATGAAGATACCTGCTTTCCAAGCAGAGACTGGCTGAAAGTAAAGGAAAGTATGCAGGTAGCCATTTGGGAAAGGTGCAGTCCAATTATGCCAGTATAAGCCAAGAAAAAGAGATTTGCTCTGCACCTTTTTGTATAGAGCAGGCACCATTAGCAGAAGGCCAGGAGCACACAGCGTTTATGCAGGGAGGGATGACTTCTCTCTTTTCTGTGCCTGGAGGGAAGTTCAACCTATTTTCTGAATAGTAGCAGGAGATATTGATCAGACACACATTTAGGTATACACTTCAGAAACATATTCCTCAGCAAAGCACAGCTTCCCATCAAAATACTGAGAGGTTGAGCAGAGATCTGACACTTTCCTTCCAGATGTTCCCCCAGCTTTGGAGTAGGGGATTGCTGCAGGGGATCTGTGCCGCTTCTGGCTGCATGAGCTAGTGGAGAGCCTCAGTGAGGAGGCTGAAAAGCTCCCATGTCACATGAAGGTAAAAAGGAACACAAATCTTGTTTTCCCATTGCAGCTGCCATGGACTGCCCTGTTGATGAAAACAACAAGGTCCAGTAAAGAACATGTTCTATATTTCTGTGTCCCTTTGCAGCTGTGTCTTGCCATATGAAGGCTTGGAATCAACTCCACACTGAGGAAAGGCTTGAAAAGGAGACAATAAAAAAGAGTGGTTATGGAGTTTGGTAGAGCAACTGGAAGAGAATCTGCCTTCACGATTGAAGTCTTGAAACCAAGTAAACCCAAATGAACGTGGATGGATGAACATCCAGATCCTCCTAGGATCACATGTGTACAATTCCCTCTACTCCAAGCTTACATGAAAAGTAAGCACTGTGGGGAAGAAACTCACCTTGACACAGCATATGAAGCTGTGTCTGCAGACTGCCCATTCCCATTTTCTATGCTGTCAGGTGAACACTGTGTTCATATACATACACAGAAAAGCAGACAGCTATGTCTGCTGCATGGGAACAAGGGAAGCAGCTAGCTAAGCTTCACTTTGAAACATTAATGCCTAAATAAAACAAGGACTTTCATCATGTTCTTTCATTACTCCCTCCTAGTGTAGGTTGGGCTTCTCAGCGAAAAGCTCCTGCCAAAAGAGAAAAGTCTGAACTGCTTGTGCCTTTCACCAGCCAGACAAATTAGTTAGGGAAGAGGTGAAAAATGTAAATACTGAAATATTACTTGAAAACTGTAGCATAACAAGTTTGGTTTGGATTCTGTATTTTCCTTGGATATTTAAGTTACTTGGGGAGTTAAAATAGATCACGTAAGCTTAGTAAATAACATATTGTGCTGAATTCTGAATTGAAAATGTCTTTAAAGCCCATTATTGACTCCAGCATATTAAGTTGTAAATCCACTAGTTTCACTGCCTCATCTATTGATTAGCTGCATGTATGCATGTTATAAATGAGCAATCCAAAGAGAAATTACTACAATTTAGTCATTTTGGGACAGACTTGCAAATGTATTTAAGTGCCCAAATATGAGGATAGGCACTATGGGAAAGAGTCACAATGTTCTCCTACATTCTAACCCAAACCTTTTGCTGCTACTGTCCACAGTCCTTCCTACACCCTGCACAGAGAGAAGGTGGTCTCTCCAAAGGGAAAATCTGATGTTTAAGCTTAACCTCTGTTTTGAATGGCCTGTTGGGAAAGCCATACTCTCTCTCATGACAGATTAGACAGACTAGCCTACATGTGCCATCCAAAGTAAGTATATAGAATACACAGTTGTGATTTTTTTTTTCTTAAATTTACTTAAGACTCAAAGAGAAATAAAGGCAGCAGCAATATTTTTAATCAGCACATAGCAACAGACCATACAGGTCTGCTCCTTCTTGTTTCTTAAAATGAAACATGAAACCATTCATAGCTTCAGAAGTTGAGCAGCAGCAGTTTCCAAAAACTTCTAAATCAATGTAAGCTTCCATTTGCCTTATCAAGGATGCTGGATGAGGGTCTTCATAAGCAGAAGAACTAAACTGCATGGTGAACGTAGAGGGAACCGAACCAGAACAGGGATTTGCTTTAGTTAAACTGAAGCAAATATCTATTTAGTTCATACTGAAGCAAAAGTCCTCCTGATTTCCATGCACAGGCCAGCATGTTGGATGTGATCTTCAGTCTGAGATCATGTTACTCAAGTGTGGTTCAAAATTTCCATTGAAAAATTTCCATTTCCTCAAACGAAATGTCAATACAGGGGTTTGTTAACAAAGTCGAGGTGTTGCAATGCTTCTATGCAGGACCAGAAAGAGAAAAACTGCAGTATGATAAAGACCTATTGCAAATTTTTGTCTCAAAAAAGTCTTATTTTAAATGCCACATGTTCTCAACTCTGTTTTTTCTCAAAGACAGTACTGTATTTGACATCAGGGCAACTAGAGCTCAAACTATTTTGTTACCTGGTGGGAAAAGGTGATGTTTTCTTTCCCACTTGCTCTCAGGGTCTCTATTCAGTCATTTTAGACCTGGACTTTCCAGTAACATTAAGCACAGTACTTAAATATGTCACTGTCCTAAGCTACAACTATAGTATAAATCTCATGATCTATTGGTACATCATCGGTCTAGCATTTCTAGCAGACTAGTATTAGAGAAAATCTAAATTATCATCTGTCTTGAACCTCTGAAGAGAAAACAATAAAAAATAATTTTATTATACCATAATGACAAGAATAATACTTCATCTGGGAGAAGATGTCTTCTGACTTCTCATTAATTCTTTTTTAAAGCCTGTTGAAATATAAGAGCTCTGCAAAGTTTCATTCATTTTGTTTGTACAGTGCAAAGTTTTCTTTATAGCAAAAATACAGAAAATTTATGACTGCAAGGAGTCCACTTCCCTCACCCTCTTGCAATATTAAAGGTGCATTTGCAATTCTGATCTTGTGGGACAATTGTAAACTTGGTGTCTTTTTTTTTGCAGCCACTAGAGTAGCATCTCCACACTGAATGGAATATTTGTCTCACACTAGGAACTCTGCTCTGGATGGGGAAAAAGTAAATTCATGCATTCAAACCTGCAGGATGTGGACTTACAAAAATACTTGGAGCAAAATTCAGAACCAAAACAAGTAATGATTTGTGCTATGCCCCAGTAGGTTAACTAGATCCTTGGACCTTTGTGCATCTTCCCATTGTGAATATACTATTCCTCAGTGTCCTTTTGGCACACAGACAATACACTCCAGAGGTCTCACTGGGATGGGTCAAACCCCAGCAGTCACATCATCTCCACCTTAGCGTGGTGTGGGCACAGGACTGTTTAGAGGACAAACAACATAAAAGAAGAAGGTGGAACAGTCATAGATTAGTTCAAAGAAGGCAGACACAACTGCAAAGTCAAAGAGCTTGAGGATGTTGTACTGCAGGTCCTGCTGCTGCTCTTGCACCAGCCATAGGATGCTTTAAGTGAACATCTACATGGTTGTCTCCCAAAGCTTTGCCTGTGTAGCCACACAGCCCCCACCTTTAAAGGACATTGCCTAACTGAAGCAGAGTCCTGCCTGTTGTAAGGACTGTAGGACCCTCAGAGTATATGGAAACGTAAACAAGTTTCTAACAAAAATCCGAAAAACACAGAAGCTGTTTTCTACTAGACCCTCAGGATGGAAATTCCTGCTTCCTATATCATCATGGTCTCTAACTGTGCTCTTAGGAAGGAAGGCTGGTGAAGGGAAAGAAGGGAGAAAGGAACAGTTTCCACAGTTTGGGTTGTAGGAGTAGAGCAGCCTAAAGGTGCTAGAGGTGTAACAGGTGATATTTGATATCCTAAAAGCTGTAACATGGCACCTAGTAACATTTCTCTGAATCCACCAGCAACTTTGGCTGGGGTTCTTGCAGCAAGACCTCTGCTTCATGGGTAGGAACCTTCTTTCCATGCTCATGGTTTTTCTTGGCACTCATAAAGCAGTTCAGCAAGCATATCCTTTCCAAATCATCTGGCCTGTCAGATGCTGATGGAGGGACATTTGTATCAATCTCTCTCTTTCTATAAAGACCAAAGAGATTTTCTTTAAAGAATGCTAAAGAAACAGACTTGAGAATACAATACAGTTTTTCCAGATAAACAATAAAATCCATCTGTCATGGGTCCTTGTTAGTGGAGTATTAATACACTGGGATGCTCCAGATCCCAGTTGTCATGCATTTCTGTAACTTTGGTCAGGTTAAGGTGCTGAGAGAAATATTTGTGGTTTATGAGGGGATAAACTCATAAATTGGACTTTGTTTCTTCCTAATAGAGATTATATATGTAAACTACACCCACACATTACAGATAAGTTTTCAGACTACCATCCTCACAAGAGTCTACTATTTTTTGCCTTCTGTTTCTTTGGAAACCGACCGACCAACCAACCGACCACGAATTACTTATGTTTGGATGTTTTCATTCGTGATTGTACTGGCACTGAGAAGCAAGAAGGACAAATACAAAGACTGTTGTGAACTTTATTGAATCTGATTAACTATCTGGTTTGGGCTCAATTTAAATTTGTCAAGACTAAAAGTCCGCTGTCATCTTCTCCCTGCTCCACACACAAATGAGATCTTCACACAATTCAAAAACTGTGCTAAGTCTGAAGACAAATACCAGAGCTGCCTGTCAGCTCCTTCACTAGCTAACCAGTCCAGCCAGCTAACTAGCAATCTCCCTTCCCTGGTCTCTCTGACATTGCTCAGTTGTGCTTTCAATGTTGTCAAAACGCATTTCGACCGGCGTGAAGATCCAGCAGGAACTGGGTGCCCTTGCAAGGGTGTGGAAGTTCCTGCCTTCAAAGGGGCATGGGAGGGGGGAGCAGCAGCTCTGCTAGCACAGCAGACCCAAAGTGATGGGGGCAGAGGGAAGCAGGGGTGGCAGCTGTGGGGCTCTGGATCCCTTGGTTTCCAGCACCCTCCGGGGAACAGCTCCAAGTGCACATTCCCTGAACAGCTGATGTGCACCAAGGCAGCCTCATCCCAAGCTGGGAACGTGGCTGTGCTAGGCTGTTTTACCAAAAGGGTTGGCATATATGAACTACTAAAATCTGCACATGGTTTAAAGCAGGAGGAGTGAAACTCAATACTCCAAACAGCATTTTTTATAAACTTCTGTGATTTTCCTTCTTTGAATGGCCATCTCAGAGATTTCCCTTTACAAACTTAGTAGCTGTATGACTAATTTTGAAATGAAATTATATTGGCTAATTATTCAATTTATTTAATAACAATTTAATTCCCACCTTGTATGAATCACCAGAATCAGTCAGTAATGCACCTGCTGACTGGATAATCACTTTCATTTTGCTTTTTGTTTTTCAGCTATTTTTAATAAACTAATTTTTAAGAATGCCAACTCTTAGTAAAACTTCACAGACCTTTTGAGCTTTGAAACCATTTTAACACACTACAATTCTCCCAATAATCTGAAAAACAACAGAAAGTCCCATTATAATCCAAAAGAATAAAAAGAACACTGTACTTTGAAATGAGAGTCACATTTTGAATTTCTTTTTCATACACAGTTAACTTTATATACAGCTACAGTATAATGTGATAGTAAATTTATACCCCTCCATTGTCACTAGGTTCAAAATGCATTGGAACATTCAGGGGTTTTTTTTCTGTTTCTAAAGTCTCCATCAGAGCCTGTGTGAGAACTGGAATAAATAAGCAGCCACATTTTCCCATACTGGAAAAGTTCCAGAAGGGAAAGGGCTCTTGACAAAGCTAAAGGAGTTTTCAAGACACTTTCTATTTCCATAGTCGTTCTTTTGTATGCTAGGTTGCCTGCCATTATGTTTATGTAATTCTGACAGTGTTCTTAATGACACACTAACAGATTGTAAAACACGCTGCTGGCATTTACTTGTTTTTTATATTTTTAAAACAATGTCCTTCATGTAACAGTAGTTAAGCGCGGCAGAAGGACATCATTAGAGCCATGGTTAAACTGTAATTTACACCATTAGGAAGGCAGGAGCAATTTTTATTGCCTGGCAATTTTCTTGCTGAAATATTTGGACCATATGGCTCAATTTGTGTAATAACCTTAATTTCAGCACCCTTCAGGTCTGCCTCCATCTCCTACGGAATGGTAAAATGCGGTTTAGCAGAAAAGGCAACTGTCTATACTTAGAGAGTTGAGATTAATAACATGTCACGTCCTGTTTTTGGTGAAGGAATTCGAACAGCAGCCAGATGGTATCTCTACAAATAACTGTCAGGGGTCTTGATCTAATCAATACAATGTATTAATACATCTCCCTTCGCTGCTTCTCGAGGGGCTAGCGTGCAACATCTGGAAAGATTGGGGGGACCGCCAAGTAGAAAGCTGATCCTTTTCAGAATCAAACTGAGCCCAATTAATTTTTCATGTATACTTGATAACTGTTTCATAATGAGCTATGCGTCTTGACGGAGTTAGGGTTGGCGGCATGAGCGGCTTGTGCTTCCTATCCCCATTCAGTCCACTTAGAGAAACCAACCCATTAATCAAACTATCTGGCATAAAACTGAAATCTCAGCTCAGCAAGAGATCAATAACCATCCTTAAAAAAAAAAACAACAACACAACCAGAGCAACAACAAAGACCCCACCACAGAAAAGAGTTTAGTGGGCAAAAGTATCCAGGCATGACATTAGTAATTACTTTAAGAAAAACCAAAACTCAGAGCCATGCACACCTGACAGGCACCTAAACCACAGAATTTAAAATTAGCTTCCTGTCAAAAAGTAACATTTAAGTCCATTAAAAATACACTGCCATTTTGCTTTCTAGATATAGAGGCCATCTGGCCCCTATTCAACATAACTGCTATTACAGTCTCAAAAATAATATTTATATAATGCTGTAAATTAACAGACGGACACCCATTCCCACTCCCAAAGAGCTTTCTACTGATAAACTCATCTTTGAGCACCATGCAGATATTAGGCTCTTGCTCCCTAAAGAAAGATGGGACAAGATTATAGGCAAGATTATACATGCATTCCAGGGCTTTTTGTAAAGTCTGAAAAGAGGAGAGAGAGAGGTCACTTGGCAGGCAGAAAATGGGAAACTGCAACAAGCGTAGGGGAGATGAGCTTGAATGAGGCTGTGAAGCTGAGTGATGGGAATGGATTCAAAAGGGAGCAGTAAAGAGAAAGGACAGGAGGTCAGCTGAGAATACTAAACTTATCTGGCATAGGACACCCCACGGGTGTTTGATGAGAATGACTTTGGTGACTGTAGACCTGGATTAGATTCAAACGGAGTCCCCAGTGGTATGATGCTCTATGTTATATTACCAGTTCCCATGAGTCCTATGGTTTGCTTTTGCTGCCTTTCTTTTCCCTTAAAAAAAAATGTAGGATTCTCTGTTTATTAAAATTACCCTTTGCTTGCTAAAATTCCCTATGAAATCTAAGCACATGACATAACACTTCTCAGCCAATTTGAATAAAAGACCTTATCTGTGGAGGGGAGTGGGGCTGGAGGGTAGGATGGGGGCTGGGGAGTGGCCTTTCTAATTATCAGCTGAAGAATTCCTGTATCTGTAACTGTTGGGCATGACCCTGGGGATTTTAGGAAGATGCCCTATGACTTCACCAACAAAGAGCGTTATCTTGGAGTTGCCTGATCCATCCACTTAAGAATGTTGGTTAAATGTGAATTAAAATCTAGTCAAATCCAATTATGCATTTTTAAACAGATATCTAATTTGAAAAACAGCTGTACATATTACCCAACGAATTTCTGCCTCCTCCTTCTTCATTTTTATTTTCTACTTATATATGAAAAAGCATCTGTAGCTTGCTAAAATGTTGCTTTTTAAAGCTGATTTAGTGCAGTCACATTACTAGGCACAAAGGGAAGAATGTCCCCATATTACATCTTCCTAACAAATTATGCTTAATAAGATGAAGCTTTGTGGGGGTTTCTGTTTTGTTTATTTGGTTTTTACAAATTAGAAAACATTCTGTCAGTGGTGTTTTTCTACACTGCCTGGTTAGCTTGGTCTTATTCTCACAACTGAAATGCAAATACAGAAAAAATCACAGAGAAAAGTATAAATATAAAGCATATATAAAAACATATATAGAGAAACAGCACACGGAGCATTTATGCAATCTCATTTTAGTCATCAGCCTTTAGGCTTTGTCATGTGGTCAACTATTCTCTTATGGCTGCAGGTGCACAGAGAGTAAAGATTACCACTTCCAGAGTGCTGCCCACCACCATCTTTCTGCCAAAGAGTGCCATCTTTTAAACCTGTCAAACTGCATCATTCCATTGTGTGGGTTAAGAAAGCCGAATAATGAGTGTAAAACCAACCACCTTTTTTGAGTGACACTTACCAGTAGTGGCACACAAATGAACCACAGGAAAGCAGTCTCATGTGAACAACTGCAGCCCAAGGATGGGAAGTGTCCATGCCTTAGATGTTCTGAACATTTCATGGTGTGTAGAGGACATTCATGCTCTTAACTAGGTTACGTGTCTGAAGTCAGGCATTATAAATATTTCTCAAAAGACCTAGTCCTACATGTGTTTCACTCATCAAAAAAAGACTATGCAATGGGTGAAAAATGGACTTTGCACAGGGAGAAGCCCAAGGATAAAATACTCCAGATTTTTCCAAATAGGTAATAATTTATTTATAGAAGAAATTGCCTATTGATCCGGGCACTCTGGCCTGGTCAATCTAGACTGTGGTTAGGTGTGGTCAGACATAACTGTATTAGTGTCTTTACTTCTATCTGGTCCAAAAATTTACTGAGAGACAAAATTATGTCAGCTTCATGTAGCACACTGAATTAGGGAGAAAATGCGAAAGAAAAGCAGAAGGGAAACAAACTTCTTTGCTGTAACCTTCACTAATTCAAACCACCTGTTGCCTGACAACATATTAAGACCTCACAGACACCAGACAAACCTTTCCTTCTTAACTCACAAGGATTCTTTCCTTCCTGGCAGGGTTCCAGCAGTGTCTAAAACTGTTTCTGTGGCTTCTGGAAACATCCAGGAGACAGTGAAGTGGCCTTGTTTATGGCAAGGATGGTATAAATAGAAGAGCTGAAGCCCTCTCTTTCTCTCTCACCATTCTCCTACAGTTCTATTACCACAGTACTTTAAAATCATCAAAGTTCTGCAACAATCCATTTCATCCTTTCTGCTCTAATTAGGCAATTCCACATATCTGTCTTGATAGGTGAGGCTTACTGAAGCACTTAATCAGTTTCTGGAGGGGCATCGTAGTGCCAATCCAAATGCTTATTTAAACAGAGCTGTAGTGCCAAATCCAGCATATTCTGCAGCAGCATGGAAACAACAGAATCTGTGAGACACAGATTGCCTCACACACGCTTTTTAAGGCAGCCTTCAATGTGAAGGGGCACTTGTTCTGTATTCATCCTGTGTAAGCTTAACAGGTCTAGAGATTAAAACATGGAAAGCATTTTACATTACTGGGCTTTCCTGGCAAATAAAACAATTAGAGCAATTCCAGTACAAGTCCTTCCTGAAACTGTGCTAACAAGGCTTTGAATCTTAAAAACTGCATTTAAATCAAATCATTCATTTGCAAACCCATCACATACAGCACACACGTAGTAGGTGGGGATCATTTCATTGAAATTAGAAAGCAAATGTCTCTATACATGAGAGGTCACCAGTTGTTGTACATTAAAATCTTTTCACTGTTAGGCATAATTAAAATACTCTAACAGTGGTTTCAGTAATTTAAACATTGCAGTATTGTTGTAATATTTTTCCAGGCTTCAAGAGTTCACAATTGTTTGGTCCAATCAAATCTGGGAACACTGGAGAAGTTATCACCCATCAAGGTAATTACTTTCAAGTTGAAATAATTACTCCATCAATGTTAATGGTCTTTCAACTTCAATAAAGCACTCACCTGCCGATAATCACAGCTAACCTCTTGCTCTCATGCAATTCCCTCTCTATTTAGCAGGTTATATTACAGCCGTTAGAGTGGTCACTTGTCCTGAACAGCTGCTGAATTTCACTTTGATCGTCTGTGAACCATAAAAAAATTAGTCATCTGTGTATGATTTCCCCTAACCCACAAGCCCTTGCAGAGCTGAGGAGATGATCTTTTGGCTGCATTAGGGCACTGCTGAGCAGCCATCTTGTTTCTGGTGGTGGCCACTTTCCACTGCCTAACAGCAGCACAGTAGCCTAATTAACTTTTGCCCTCCACCGCCATTTACAGCTTTCACTCATTGCTAAGTAGCACATCTTCTGAATTTATGGCATGTGCAGGGATTCCTTCACTTACACTCATCCTGTTTTCTTAGGGTACACTCCATTTCCCAGGCATCTGCAATAGGCATGTATAAAAAAGTTTCACTGGTCCCTTTCCTCGGCGTATTTTTTTTTCTTATTCTTGTGGTTACAACCTTCCATGAGATTACAATTACTTCCATGAGAAACTTGCCATGTACAGCACTGCATGCTGCATTACTGAATAGTCTGTGCAAGGAAGTTAATAACTATGTGGTATCTCATCCCTAATGCTGCCAAATGTTCACAACTCTATATGAAGGAATAGAATTGAAGGACATGAATGTATTATGTATTTTTAAATGTAATTAATAGAAAGAAACTTTGGATACATTATTGCAGATTTGTAAAATCCTGCATAGAAGGCATGAATATATGGCAGTACTGGCCACTCAAAAATATTTCTGATATATTATTTTTTATATGGAGTTTTTCAACAAGTAAACTATACTTAATATTCTGACTCAGTTTATTTGATATGTAAATTCTGTCTGCTTATAACAACACAATCATGTTAGCCAAAGCCTCATCCTCCTACCAAAGTCTTTATTACTGCTATTCTGCAATATGTCTACAGATTTCCCTGTCACAGCACCTGCCAAGAGAAGCTTGGCCAGTGCAGTTATATACCATCTCCCCAAATAATGCAAGGGAAGCCAATCTGTGTTCTCAACTGTTAGCACAGCTGCATCCAAACCAGAGGCTTTGCTAGGGCAGTGATAGCAGCTAAGAGACATGTTAATTTTTTTCACCCCAAGCTGGCATGGTTATGCCACAAAAAAGCCTTTAAGGATAAGTTTGGCCTGAGGGCCTCGCATTGCAAAACACATTGTGAGAAGACTTGTGCACAGGTGCACAATTTCCTAGGAATAAGGCCTATTACACATATCTCTTGCATCCTCTAACAAGCACATTGCACTTTGATCTACACTTGGCTGAGGTGAATGTAACACACTGAGACCTTGATTCTACATAATAATAATAATTGAGGGGCACTGTGCACAGGAGGCAGTTTTCCTTTTTAACCCTCATCTCTGGATGCTTTTCTTTCTCCAAGTGTTTTCTAACAGACACATATTTTTTAGTTTTTTACTCATCTTCCTGGCTTTGAATTCTCCTGCTCCTGATAAACAACCAAACACTTGATATAATTGTCATGGGAAAAACAACATTACACACCCACAAAGCCTCTATCAAGAAATGTCCAAACCTACCCACAATTCTCAGAGCAACATTTGGAATACAGCGGTTAAAGAGCCGTGATGCTTTGATGACATCTGGCAAGCACTCATTGGCTTTATAATGAAATCAGCTCTGGGGTCTGTGTTCACAAGCTTAAGTCCTAAGTTCACAAGAGTGAGAAGCTTGCTTTGACAATCTAGTCACTTTATGCAGATTTCTGTAAATGAGAACCTACTGCCAGTCCATTCCCCTTATAAACACATGTGTCTCACATTAATGTTGTCAAGACACTAAATATGATTCCTTCTTTAGAGGGTTAAAATGAACTGCAAAGACATTGTGGGTCTGCTGCAACCAGTCTTGACTTGACTTTGCTCTGCAAATAAACCAGAATGTCAGTTTAACTCGCTGTCACCTAACATCTGTCACTACGCTCCTGGCCAAACAAGCTAAGGAAATGGGTGACACTGCTCTTTAACTGGGAAACATCAAAATGGCTCACGTGTATGTCACTTGCTTCTAAAGGTGCAGGACACCCTCCTTTCATTTCAGGGGTAGCAGCTTATGCTCTGAGAACTGAATTCTCATTTTTATCTCCACAGGCAGTGTAAAATTTCAAGGGGTCAGTGATAACCTTAAGGTACCAGAGAGCCATACCTTTGACATATTAACTTGAATACATACTAATTGGGAGTAAATAGCTGGATTTGGGGAAGATACATTGGACAAGTCTGTTAAATTGTTTGACAACCCAGAAGATGCTTCTCATTTGGCTCTGAAATGGATGGAAATGAATCTATCATATAAGAAGAGTGTTCAGGGACATTAGCAAAAGCTTAGTTGGTATGCTGCACTGTCACAAGGATTGCATTTCTACTCTAAGTTTGGGTCGAGCATTGTGTCCTGGGGCAGGCAACCAGGGTGCAACCAACAAGCACAAGGGTGGGATCAGCCACTGTGATTCTAGCACTACCTTTTTTTTTTCTTCTGGAATAATCTAATGGGATAAGAATGGAGTCTAACAGATTAAATAAAGGACCAAACTCATTGCTTTCTTAATACTTTAAGTCTTACTTGTAACATGAAAGCTTGTGAGAGAGAATGACTAATGGCATATCCCAAGAGGGAGCTCCAATAGAGATGCTTTAGGAGATTAAATGATTTAGCCTAGTACTCGTGAAGGCTATCTTTTAAAGGGGCAGAAGTTTAATCATCGGAATTCTAGTTCCTTCAATAAAGTTACATTTTAATTAAACTATCTCATTCACAAAGCTAAAGTTAAGGGTATATCAGCAGTTTCATGATAAAATTCTGTTTTTAAGCATTTAGAACTTTGAAAGTTGGTGTCCAGGTTTTTGCCTGCTGGGATAATTGACCTAACCTCCTGCAGCTATCTTTGATAACAGGACTCCATGCACTTAATGTCAATATCTTTGATTCAAAGCTTTAGCTGTTCTGCTATGTTCAGAAGAGGTAGGATTCAGATCTCAGGTCCTTGGTATAAATAAGCAGCAATTCTACTTCAGCAACAATTCTACTCAGTTAATGCAGCTGCAATAGCTTAGAGTGCAACTGATGGAGATGTGCAAATAGATTTGTCTCCAAAGGATAATGTAATATTTTGAATAAAAATGAGTAGAAAATACCATAATTGAACCATGTTAAAGACAAAGGACAGTAGAAAAACCATGCAAGCCAGCTTTGCTGCAATGCTAGTAGAACAGCTATAAATATGCTGCCAGAGTGTCATTTTGATTCACGATAGTGTTTGGGAAAAATAAAGGATTTTGGAGCTAGGAAAATACTAATTCAGTAAATAATAGCTTGTTAATCTAAAAGGCTTTTAACTGATGCTGTTAAAGAAATGCACTGTGGCAACATTATTTAAAATACCATTTTGGTAGGTTTTATTGCCCACAGTATAACCATCTTGGACATTTTCTGTTGTTGTTGGCATGCTTAGAAGACATTGCAATGCATGACCAGCCAGGTCAATTCTGATGCTCAGCAACACACTGCATGCTGCTGAAGCAGAGTAGTAGGAGAAGACCTGGCTTTTCACTGGTTTTAAAATCATAGGTGCATCATCACAATTATGATGGTGGTAAATTCTCTTAAAAGAAGTTAAGGGAGCTAAGTACCAAAATGCCACTGAACTTTATAATCCCAATCTACTTTATAAAGCCTGGCATGCTGCAGAATGTGAATGCAACTGCTTCGGAGGGCAAAAGTTTTGTATTATTTCTATAACTCAGTTCAGGATCTGTTCTCCTTTTCAGAAAAAAATATATTACAAACTTAATCCATTTAGGAAGTTAGACACAAAACTGCTCTGAAACCCTATGATCAAGGGTATGTAAGATTACCAAGCTGGAAACTTCTTCTACTGTATCATGTAGAAATTTATCTGAGGAAGTTACTCAGAGGTTACTAGCAGGTATTCCAGGGAAAGCTTTTTAGGATCCTACTTGAATTGTCAACCACATACTTCAAAATTGGGATAATAAATGATTCCAGAGATTTCTGGTGTTATTCAATACTAACATGGACTATGAAGATAATTTAGGGAAAATTCTAGGTTTATGAACTGGACGTGGCACTGCTGAGGAAATCAAACTTTATTACAACATCCTTAAACTTTTAAAATTTATTTACAGAAGACAAGCAAGTACACGAGCTGTCCTAACACACAACAGTTCAGTCAAATTATCTATGAGCTGTCTTGCTATAGAAAGGCTAGAATGCAATATTCAGGGGGGAGGAGCAGTGTTAAATGCACAAACACAACCATTTCTGTCATTGGTTTACACAATGTTGTTAGTCAGCTCACAACACAATTCCCTTTTCCAAATCTATCCCTTCAAACACTGAACAGAAACAGGAAAAGAAAGGGAAGGGAAGACAGATCAGCAGTGCAAAGTAACATTCTAATATAAGTACGCGAATTGGAAATAAAAGTGGAACTGCTTTTATTACTGATGAATTATGAGTTGAACATGCAAATGGCTCGCATATATGAACTATGCAATTACTAATTAATTCATTCACTTTATGATTCCAACTGAAATAAAAAATAGACTTCTACACAAGTAGGAGTGATATTGCTGTTCTTTGTGCAGGTCCTGTGAAACTATTTTGTCAGTCAGACAAAAAGTTCAGGACAGTAATTTCAGAGCAAGGCTGACAAATGCATGTGCTTAATTCCTCCAGAATGACACATCCGTACTTTTGAGTAATCTGCTTGCCTCTACCAGAAATGCAATATTAACCTGAAATGTTTCAGTCTGCATTGGGCCAAACACAAAACTTAAATGAACAAAACGACAGGCAATTGGAAACCCCATTTTTCTCACTAGTATTAAGGTAGATTTTAATATACAACCCCACTTTTCTAACTAGTATTAAGGTAGATTTTAATATACAGCCGATACCAAAGCAGAGTAAAAACATCTTAAAACTGGTTTTGTGGTCCAGTTCTTACCATGACAGTGAGTGCTGTGACAGCTGGGGTGCTGAATGTGGGGTCGCTGTGTTTTTCCTGATAGACCACTCGGTACAGGGATATGACACCGTTGGGGGAGACCGGCTGGCTCCAGTTCAGCCGCACCGAATACGCGCCTGTGGCTTGTGCCCAAGGGGCTCCCATGCCCCACGGGGAAGCCTCCAGAGTCTGGGTTGAAGCCCACAGGCTGTCCACAGACCCCACAGAATTTTGAGATCTGGCACGATACTCATAGAGAGTGAAAGGCTGGAGAGCATCGGACGCGTCGATGAATTCCAAAGGTCCTTCAGTCCAGATGAACAAAAGCAGCTCTTCTTGACTGCCCACAGGACGTCTGAAATTAAATCAAAAGCAGTGTGTTTAAAATAAAAATAGCTTCAGCAGTCCCATAATAGTTGATCCTAAAGTTCCAAGTTCAACTCGTATCTCAGAAAAATGCAGAAATTATTTTACATTACATTACACACACACAAGGAACTGACTACCTATCTTTTCATATTAAAAGCATTTCCCTGAACTTGTGTTAGGTACTGAGCAGTGAAGAAAAGACTTTTGAGACAATCAATTAATCTCCTTTATCTAGAAGAATACTATAAAGCATGGCAAACAAGTGTGTTGTCATGGTCCAGGGCGGCAGAGTAGCAACACAACAGCATGTTGTCCTCTAGGATAGAACACACCACAAATGAGACTTCCAGAACTCAGAACATAAAATTTTAAATCTATCTGTAGTCGCTATACAATGACTTAAATTGCAATATGGGTGCAAGTTTTCAGCATTTCTGAAAATCAATCAATTTACAAAGGTACTCACCTCAGAATCCCTCATTTATGGAAAATTTTTGACCAATTTACTGGAGAAAAATGTTACCTGGTGAATAAGGGATAAATATTCTATCATGCCCTCAAAAGTAAAGCTGTGCACTTTCAAAATCTGGTTTGCTCACACTAAATATCCCATTTTTTCTTGCAAATTGAATAAGTAGTCCCTTGTGCATAAACTTAGCTGAATTTGCAGCTCCACCACCAAACCTCATTAAAATATCACACGTAGCGTTTTCTGTAATAAACAATGTATTCATTCCAACACTATTTTTGTTTGAAAATGCAAACCTAAGATATATGAAGAAAATTCACTTTATTGGTTTTTGGCACAATGGGGTTTTCTTTTTGTACATATATGTATATATATTTATGTATATGCAGACACACACTTATCTATACATATATATGTATATATATATAGCATTACGACTGCAGATGTACTTGCCTTGGACCTGGTGATATTCTGAATACCAGAGATTACAGATGATCCTTAGCCCATTTGTAATATGGCCCCTTCTTCCATATAATTTACAACAGTTTTAATAAGCTGAGCACTCATCTTCAAAACAGAGTTATCAAATCAATTCTTTCACTTGGCATAAAAATGTTTGTGTGAAATTAAGTTGGTTACATTTAAACACTGTGATAAATCTCAGTGATGGTTGGGCTGTACTGCACATGAATTTAAGTATTTCCCCTACTCTTCACAGGAACCTTGGCTTTTGCAGAACATAAAAGCTCTTTAACCCTCCTTGCCAACAACAAAAATCCAAATGACATTATCTACCACTTTTATTGCAAGTAGGGCAAATTTGCAGAAGTAAAATTGGTTTGTCTGGCTACTGGGTGTCATCATCACTACACACACACATGCAGAAGCTGAAGAACATTTCTTTGGCACGAGAAAATCTGTGTTTCAAAGAATGCTGTTGGATTTTATCTTGTTAGGTCAAACTAGGAATTAATTAAAAAACAAAAAAAAAAGCATTGATTTTTAAAAACTGATAATCTTAGCTGCTTGTAATAATATATTCCCAGGTATTAACATGCAAATATGAAGAACATAATGAATGCAAGTCTTTACACAGCTGTTTATTCATCCTTGGTGTATAAGCATACATAAGGCAGGAATGAAGACATTATTTTCTCATACGATAGTAAGTAAGTTTTGCTAAATTCTGAGATAAACAGATTATATGGTCACTGTTTAGTTTACAAGGTTCAAAGTGTGATTTTTTTTTTTTTTGAAACAGAAGAGTTTTGAAGTACAATGTCTCTATCATAGTGAAATAGGCAAATTGTAAGATATGTTGATACTCAATGTTGGTTGGCAGAACTGGGCAAAGATTGGCAGGTAGAAGAAGCAGGAAAGATTCCCTAGAAATTCTCTGTCTCTATGTAAAAGTCAGGGTCCAAAATTTCCCATTGTCTCCAAAATTCCAGCAACAATTTTTTATACAGTTGCCCATGCTCCATTATAATGGCAAGTTAAGCCTCCTGCAGAACACTCCCTCGAATGCTGTTCACTGACGTAATGCAAGACATGTAATTTAGAAAGGTGAATCATTACTATGTCTTTCTCCTGCACCTAAAAATATAGTCTTTTCTCTGTGTACCCAAAAACATGTCTAAAAAAATCTCTGTAAATAAGGGGAAAGAGAGTACATTTTAATGCAAGAAAGTCACATTTAATGTGTCTTGCTGACCAAACAGTATGGGACTCAAATGAATACATAAATTTATGTTTTATAAATATTCTAAACTCTGTGATAAACAGTTTTTTCACACTGAATGATCAAATATGCCACCAACTGTAAGCTGATTCACAGGCAAAGCTGTACAATGTAGCCTGGTTAAGTATTTAGATCTTATTACTGCTGAATATTTAATGAATGAAACTTATGGTTAGGTAAATGGTTCCATCTGTAGTGCTAAACCCCAGAATATCTTCATGTATGAATAAACTTTGAACAGAAGTGGTTGAACAATCTGTAATCATTTCAATCGTCTTAAGATTTAAGATTCAGCTGCTCATTTAACTGGAAGTATTTCTTGTGTACAATGAGCTGCAAAGGAGAATAACATTTCCAAGGGCTGGAAGCCGTCTCTTAATCTGCATAGTCTGATTTGCTGCTTACATTCACTTCAAAGATGTTCAGATAGTTATTTTTATAAGGGCAAATTCTCCCTGCCCCAGTGCCAATCTGAGGCGAATGACATAAGGAGGAGGATATAATCTCCTTTGTGACAGATAACTCCAGAGCTGTGCTGCAGCAACGCCGACTGCAGCGCTCGCCCCTCGGCTTCCCTGCGTGCGTGGTGACGGTGAATCCCCGAGTTCTTGAGGGTCAAACCTCGAATTCTCCTCACAAGTTTACCTTTCACCACACAACTTAATTACATGTTTTAGTAGTGCCTGCTGCTTTCCTTACCAGAGTGGTAGTGAGTTATTTTTAGGAGCACTAAGACATCTTGGGGTAAAATTCAAACAATCACGCTGTCAAACATGGGGAAACAATGCAACATTAGCAGTGCTCCCCCTCTGCAGTTTCACATTTAATTAAACAAAGAAACCTCACTTTACATTTGTATTCAACAAATCTACAGTAATGTAGCTTTCATGATTTGTAGTATTTTTTTAAACATAAGTTCTAATGCAAAAAGAGAAAAAAAAGAACATAAGGAATTTGAAGTTATTGCATGTAATATACTAGTTTAGATCGGGTATTAGATCAATTACAGTTAAAAATAAAAGCCTTCAGGAATTCTTGTATTCAATGACATAACCATCCATAGGGATTCCTACATTAAACCATCTAGTAACATATGTTCCTTGGAAGCTGTCTTGGGTACAACTCATGGCTAAGGGTATACGGTTAAGCAATGAATTAATCATAAAGAGTCAGTCTGGAAGCCTCTCCACTGCAAGTCACGACAGCTATTGAGACATGTCTTCTGTCTTAAATTGCCTCGATTTTTCTGCTACATTTTCACCAACAGGACTGCTCAGCTAATGAGAGCGACATTTCAATCTCACAAATACACTACATAATAAAATCTTATTGGGCAAGACATAGACAGTTTGACAGAAAAATTCAGACACTCTCTTAAGGAAGCTACCAACCACAATACTTCTAATTTTACAGGCAATATGTCTGTAAGGGAATCTCATGTGCCTCCTACACAGTGCAGCCTGTTAATCAATCGAGAGCAGTTCCATTAGCTCATGTGACCTATAACTTACTAAAATGCAGCAACAAATATATATAATCTGTTTTCATAATGTTATTTTTTTAGAGTAGCAACTTCTGTGGTTGGCAGAGGGATGTTATGTCATGATGAATGGGAACAGAGCTAGATTAGATGATTATCTCATGAGCCAGATCTTTTCTCATTCACAAGCTTTTCTAACTTGTGGTCCTTGCTAGAAAATTTTAAAAGCTTCAGATCTGTGTTAAAAGCTGCTTTATGAATTAAAAAAAAAAAATCACCATCTCCTCTATCATAAAATAACATTTTAATTTTTTGGTTTCTAGAAAAATGGCTGCAAACTTGAGAGTAGTTTTATGATGCTAGAGGAAAGCACGAGTCCTGCCACTTTGATGTAGAGATCTGCACACTCACTAGGTCCCCAAGCACTCCAGGTTTTGAGTTAAATGAATTTATTTTGGTGGTGATGCAGTAAGGAAGAGGCACATACTGAAGAAGAAATTACATTCCATAACCTCCCATAGAAATACTGCAGTCTTGATGCTATAACAATGTAAGGCCATGTGTGGCTACAAAATGAAAAAGAACTATGTGCTTACATCCCATTTCTGATTTTTTTGCAGCTATCTGAGAAAGATTTGATATTGTTGTTGTCTAAGCACATTTAAACTTCAGCTGAAATAACTGCCAAGTGATTCATGCCTATGTAGGTGAATATACCGATTGTATCTGGAGCCCCAGTGCGCCATTTTCATTTCACTTTAAATAAAAAACAAAATGTATCTATGTCAGTCAGTGCCCTTCTGCTGTACTCAGAGGTATCAAACAGGCTACAATTATGATTGTGAAGTGATTGTGTCACATTGGAGGAAGGTTTATTGCTTTTGAGTCTGCTAGGCAGTAACACATTCTGTTTCATATTACTCTTTATATCATTGTTTGGCTGTGACTAGAATAATCAAATGCCATCAAATGCTGTCAAATTCAATTTACAGTATTTTTCACTGAAGCAGGCTTTCTGCATTATATTTCCTGTTTTCCCTTTCTATGGTTGCCATGGAATAGCAGGGGTAATCATCAGCTTTATTTACAAAACCAACAGAGTGAAGACATGTCTTGGGCTATAACATACACTTTATTCCTCTTTATGCAGGGGAGGGACTTGGGTTTTTTGATCAGACAATTAAAAAAAGGCAAACAAAAGGGTATTTCAAGACAGCAGGAATTTTTAGAGACCTCTAACATCTTTAAGGCAAAAGTGAATTTATATTAATTGCCACTGAGGATTCCAAAAGGTAATTGGATTTCTCATCTCCTCAGTCACATCTTTAATACAATAAAAAGTCCCAAACTGTTTGTGGGAAGCTAGGATCAGCCCAGCATGTGTTTGCCACACTTACTTAAGAGTTGGAAAACCCAGGAACTTCAGAGTTTAAATCCCTTTCAAATACATAGTTTGAGTTTTATATTCTCTGACTTCTGAAGCCATTCAAGAAGGGTGCTTCAACGAGCTTTTAACAAAGGGTCAACAGGCACAGCAGAGATTGGTGCTCTGCTAGTTTAATACTGCCCTAAACACAGCTATCTGTACAGAAAAATCCTCACACAGGGCTTAGGAAACTCCTGATCAGAACTGAGAATACATCAGTCAACAACCTACACAGGGCAGATGAATACAAACACCAAGGTACATGAACAGATGCACTGTAATCACTGTCCAGACTATTCACTTAGGAACATAAATTATCTTGGAAAAGTGATGTGGTTTAGGAGCCTAGATACCTTTTTCTGCTTTCAAAAGTCTCAGAATTGCTGAATTATTCCTGTTTCCATTACAAAATTCTCAACTGTCTATCAGAGAAGACTGAAGTTGGTACCTAGTGGTCTGGGTAAGCACAGTACATGTATCTATCCTTCCAACTTCTTCAAGGATTTTTTGTTCCCTTGAATTTTTAAAATGTACTTTCACATGCTTTTTGTAATTTGTATTTCAGGAAGATGATTCCTGTTTGAGTTCATATTTCCAATATGGCCATCCATAGATCAGCTTCTTACCTTAGCATTTGAAAGGTAATATATATATATTCATGTGCTTCTACACCTTTTTTCACTGCCAAAAAAATCAAGGAATAAAGAAAGGAGCTGTTAAGTAGGACTAAGAATCAGAGGTGATAAGGGCATTTACCTGTAGATAAAGTAGTTAGTAATGATGCCATTTGGTTTCCTGGGTGGTGCCCATTTCACTTCTATGAGTGCAGGTCCAATTGCTTTAACAACCGGTGGGCTCAGTTCTCTGGGAGGTGCTTCAGCAGTTCTTGAATATGTTTGACCACCCACTCCACACCCACCTACAAAAACAGAAGTTTGTGTAGGGATAAGAGCTTTTTCCTCAACAAAAAAATACATTAAAAGCAAACCAATGTCAAGTAAAGAAGCTGCTGGTGGAAATGGTGTCTCATTTCACCTCATTTCATTGTTAAATACTCATGTAAATTACCACAACTCTACTGATGAATTACTCCTGATTTTCAGCAATGAGAGTGAGGAGCAAATTGGTTCAAAATTGTCATTTTAGAAATATTTTTTTCAAAAGGTTTTTGAAAATTTCCCTTAAAGTCAGGGAATTTCTAATTTTTGGGCTCTTCTCTCCCATCTTTATGATCACCACTTCTTGTTGGTGAGAAGTTACAGAACTGATTCAGTCTGTACATCCATTATCAAAGGTCTTTAAGCTGCTTGTGAAGAGCTTTCAATAAAGCTGCACATATGACCCAAAATATATATTTTAAACCTCCATTTGATATATTCATAATATATGGAGAAATACATACACAATACATGGAGAAATATTTAATCCTTCATCCAGTGCTAGGCTTTCTTTTTATTACATAAACATTTGACTCCAGTGTAAAAGAATTTCATCCGTTTTGCAAAGCTGAATCTACCTGGAAAATCCCTTGCAGTCACATAGATGAGGGTTTTAAACTGCCTTACCACTCTGGCATGCTTGTATTCTTATCTCATACAGGGTGTAGGGATCCAGGCCATCGACAAAGGCAAAATGTGCTTGTCCTACCGGCTTCACCAGCAGAGTGGGACTGCTGGCATTTAGTAGGATGTTGTATTCCAAAGGCACATTGACAATGAATATCCCTGTTGTGAAACAGAGAGGAACCAGTGATTATCTGAAACACTAACAACAGTGCAGGACAACTTCAAAGAGCCATTCATCACATGCAATTTTAAATGTAAGCCCCCTCTGGAGGTTTTCCCTACTGCCTCTTTTGAAAACTACAATCATTTAAATATAAACTGAAACAGATACATCTGCAGATTATAAGTGGAAGACAGACATTATGGTTCTTAGGTAAGGATCAAAATTCAATTCAGTCAATGTCTGTTTTGCAATTGCCACTTCTGGGAAGACCAACCTTATGACTTGGAACCAGGCGGCTTTTATGTATTTTGAAGGACTCACAGCTACTAAGCACTGCTGTTTGAATAGTCATATGATGAAACAAGTGAATTGCAACCATTCAGCAAATTATGCCTTTTTAGCCCAATAGCAGTAGCTGAGTGTAGGTTCTTAGCCTGCTCCAGAAATAGAGTACAATACAATAGCTTGAGCCAAGAAACATATAATTTAAAATGATGTAAAAACAAACTGTTCAGTTTTTGTTAAAAAAAAAACCCTCTCATTTTTTAGTATTTGAATTCAAATATTTTCTACATCTATTCCTACTCCCATGCTGTCAGCCCTTAATTTTCCAGTTTTCTTGAGAAGCTGAAAAACTCAAGTTCCTTCAGAAGAACAAGCTCAGTCAGCCATATACAATCCATTTAGAACAATAGGCAGATGTTCCTGGATATTCTCTTTTCTTCTTCCACATGGTGTTTCTAAGGGTTTTGGTTGATTGGTTGGTGGTTTTGTTTGATTTTTGGCTTCCCTTGGTGGTATTTTTAATTAGGAAATGGGCTGTAGGTTTTTTAATTTTTGTCCACTATAGACTAGTCTGTGCAGATAGCAGCAACTTCATAAAACCAAGAGAACAACCAAAGAAGAGTTTGTATTAAGTGTTTCCTTCATTCTGCAGTCACATAAGGAACAGCCTTAAGAAAGGACAAAGTACAGACTAGACAAGGTTCCTTTCTGAGATGAGTCAAGATATATCTGATTAGTAAAAGCACATTTCTCTTTCAATACAACACCTGCTTTAGATGTCACAGAGATGTCTTTGTCTCTGCAACAAGGACCAGATGCCTGTGAGCAGTTCTGAGACTTGTCCAGACCTTGAGAATCATTCCATTTGTAACTCTGGAAAACAACTCAGCTTTTCCCCCTAATTACAATTTTGGTCCTTTTCTGATAAAGCATCTATATTGATACTATTACCCTGAAGCTACAAAGAGCATTTTTTCCACTGTTGTGCATCTGTTAGATGGGTTTTTTAGCTAGGTATGTATGTGAATATATATAACTAAAAAACAAAAGTTTGCAAGAAATCAGAGATTTCAAGTTGAGTTGTGGTGTTATGAACAACTGATGTACTTTGAAAGGTCAGAAAAAAATCTTTGAAACACCATGTTTTTACAATTCTCCTAAGAAAAAGAGAAAATAAAAATCCCAAAGAAATAACATTCTGCTGCCTGACTAGATGCTACACAAAGAAAATGCCATTACACTAAAAAGCTGAAAAATAGCCCTGAAGTAGAGGCATGACTTCAATCTTATTCAACTGCTCAGCTTGCAGGAAGAAAAAAGATGTTAGGAGTTGTTGGAAGAGGTGAAGGGAGAAGGAGACAAAAAATGCAGAAATTCCTCTGTAAAATTTTCCTTCTTCAGTGTAAAAGTTACAAGCAAAATACCAAGATTTAATCATTATGAATGGAATAACAGAAATACAACTTTTTAAATCAAGGACGATGTTACGGAGTAAACCTCTGAGAGGTGATCTTGAGGTAAATTGGTTTTGTATCAAAGACAATTATTTTTTGCCTGATATATGGAAGATTAAATGCTCCAGAAGAGTGCACTTGAGTTTGCAGTGTAAAATTTTGCCAGTAATTAAAAATACATTGTTAAATATAAATAATTATTATTATTAATAATATTAGTAATAGTAGTAGTACTTCCACCCTATAATTGGAGGGTCTGTAAAGAATACAGCAGAATATCTGAAAGAGTTTAAAATGGTACAGAGCACACCAATAGAAACCTTTTTTTAATCTCCTAGTTAAGGCCCCCTTCTTCTCCAGTCCTGAAAACTGACCAGATATTTCAGCCAGAAAAATCCATTCCTTCATGACAGTGATATAATTCAGGTTTTTGCATCTGATCAATGCATTAATTCTAGGCAAAAATCACCAGAAACCTTTGAAATTGAAACTATTCAGAATGCTTGATTTCCCAAGGAAGATTAAATACAAACAAGGACAGCTGAATCCAGCCATCAGTATGCAGCAAAGGACACTTATTTCAAAATAAATGACCTATCCAAAAACACTGGACAGTGTTCAGTCTATACCAGCAATTATTAAAAAAAAAACCACCTCATACCTGAAACACATCTTAAAATCCTGCTAAAAGTTGCACTATATTAGGCATGATACCAATAATAAATATACTCAGGAGAAAAAATGCTCTCAAGAAGTGAAAATGAAATTGTAAATAAAATCACATATGCATCCTGAAAAATTCCAATGTCCAATGGAATCTTTCTACACTTTGATCAAATTCATTGACTACGAAGATCAAAGGATCACTTCCTAATCTGAAAAAATATAATATATACTCTTACAACACAGAAACTTGTAAAAAACCTCTTTCTTTCAGAACAGCCTTCAGCATCTGCAGCCAGTCTGAAACCACTACCTTGTGTGCTCTGATGACTGAAGGAAATGAAATGGGCATATTTGTTAAAGTCATCTGGGAAACCACACGACTTGGTTAGTTCCAGAGTTCATAAATTTATGTCAGAATAAAAGGAACCGTAAAAGCACAAGTGAACCAATTTACCCTAAATGCAAATGGCAGTTTTGTTATTTGGTGTCAAAGTTACCATGAGCACAATGACAACCTGCCATAACACATTTTCATGTTCACTAAAGAACAAGGATTTAGTTGGTTAATATTCCCAGCAATACTCTTTTTCATAATTTACAACAACTAGATGCTGATAGGTTATTTAACATTTATGAAGTTAAGATGTAATCAGAAAAACCCTGATTATCTTTACAAATAAAAAAGCTAAATTATTCCCCCCCTTTTTTTTTGTGACTTCATTTCACAGCAGGTGCACATTTTGCAATGGGATAAATCAATCAAATGAAACCCTGGGTTTTTGTGGGTTTATTTGGGTAACATTTAATGAACAATTCTGTGCAAAACTCTGCAAATTAGGTTTGACGGTTCTATGTACTTCAAAACTAGGCTAGGTCAAAAGTAGAATTTGCAGCACAAGATGCTTAAAATTGGGGGTAAAAAGCCACAGACTTACAGACTGGTCACCCAGAATCTGTTTGAAGTTAATTGCTGAGAAATTGTTTAGTATGATATGAAATCTAATCACAATTAAAGCAAAATAGTTAAACTTTTTCACTTATAGGAAACAAATACTGAAACAGGAACATCATGTCTTTTAAAGTTATATCTTAATATTTAAATTAAAAAAAACCCAAACCAATCTATTTGTCTTCCTGAGAGTAACTATTTACATTATGCTTCAAACATCCAGATGTCTCAATCTGGTTGCATCAAGTATTCCCACCAAGACTCTGAAAACAGTAACAGCTGGAGATGCTGACTGTTTGCAAGATACAGAACTTTGGATATTGAGCTCAAAAAGCTTGTCCTACAGTGAGGTGGAACAATCAACAATTTACTCAAAAAAAAAAAAAA
>VZDJ01007749.1:8569003-8618879 GCA_008694505.1 Cyanoderma ruficeps | reverse complement strand
AGAGAATGCAACATTGGCTTATCAAAAGTCCCATTTGCTAGTCCACAAGAAACCAGGTTAGTTGGGGAAGCTGTGATAAATACGTGGTATTCAAAGACCATGTTGATCCCAAGAAGAATAAAGTAAGAATTCAGATTTTAAACAATCGCCATTCTAACTTGCAGCAGCCCTCTTATCAGAGGGTAAAAATGAGCCAAGGGACAGACTTCTTGTTCAACACAGCATAAAAAGGGTCCTGGTTTATTC
The DNA here is from genome assembly GCA_008694505.1 of Cyanoderma ruficeps. Taxonomy (NCBI): domain Eukaryota; kingdom Metazoa; phylum Chordata; class Aves; order Passeriformes; family Timaliidae; genus Cyanoderma; species Cyanoderma ruficeps. The sequence continues at coordinate 8,618,633 of VZDJ01007749.1, read as the reverse complement.
CTCTTCCTGGCTCAGTCATCTTAACTCCAACCATTCACTGACCCTGGCTGCAGCAAGCTTCTACTGTACATTTCCCTTGCAGCTTCTGGCTGCTGGTTATTTTTTGCTAAACTATGACTGCATGTGTTTGTTTGCAGACTTTGACTGCAGGCTTTTCCCTAGCTAGACTGTGGCTGGAGGTTCCAACAACAGGCTCTAACTGCAGATCCAGACTGACCTCACAGCAATGATTCTCTCTCCCCAGGATCCTGCTTCATGATTCTCTCCTTCATGCTCCTCGAAGTTCCTCTTCCATGATGATCCTCCCCTTACCAGCTAACCCCCTCTTTTATCTCACTCATCCTTACTGGATATACCTGTTACTTATTAGGGGTGAGGTCACCTGTATTCCCTTCTCCTACACTAACCGATAAGCAAACCCAGAGGTGGATAGAGTGTTATAACATGATGAAGAAGAAAATATTTTAATCCAGATGATCATTAACATATGAAGCATATCCTAGGAGCAGAGGACAGGATCCCATTTTGAGCATGTTCAGCTTTCAAGTTACCACCAGCAATGACTGAAGACATCCAGAAGAATCAGGTCCCTAGTGAGGACCAGTGGGGTTGTCAAAGAGCTGGAATGCAGGATGGACTGCCTACCCATCGATAACACTTATGGATATACCTTGGGGAAATTATGTGGTGGAGTTTTTTTTTCCATTCGACTCTTCTGCCTCTATCCATGGCACTAATAGTTGTTCTATAATAATTGCAACATATCCTTCCGTAGCATATCAGTGAAATGTACCCTACCTCGGAGGTCTGTGCACTGAGGCAATGCCACATAAGATAATGGAATCCCTATTTCAGAGAATAAATCCCTATTTTTCACAGTGAGTGAGGTATGTCAACTATTTTCTTCTGAACCCATCACTTTAACCACTACTGGGCCACCTTGCTCTTTAGCTAAGTCAGAAGGTTTGATATGCTATGTATCTATAGTCACAAGATTTAGATATATTACAGATGCTGAAGCATTATAATTAAACCATCCAAAAGGAAGGTCTGTGTAATAGGATGTGTCCATAATTAATCCTGAGGGGTGATTATTTGATCAAATTTATTACAGCAGATAAGACAGATTCCCAAAGCAGTTCTGATATCCACAGACAGGAAGACACTACGAACAAGTACCTTCTCATCAAAACTTTGTTAATTAAAAGCACTGTTTTTGACATCAAGTCTATATCAGTGAAAAGAACAGTTTTGTCCAAGAGTGACTGCCAATCCTGACAATCCTTATGAGCAAAGGTGCATTCTAAGTTTGTAAGGAAAACCTGTGTTGCCTCAATATGGTCTATTGTGAGACAAGGACTTATGCACAGAAAAGCAATAGAGCAGAAAAAAGAAAAATAGTTACTCTATATACATGGACATAAATAAGGATAAGAAGCAGCAGACACTTTAGGCTAATCCTACCAAGCTGGGGATGTATGTGACCCCAGACACTTGCATGATACATCCATGTTAATGGATCTGTGCTATTCCAGATCAGAACTTCCAGAACAAACCTCCACCTCCATCCTCTGCAGTCTTAAAAAAAANTGCAGTCTTAAAAAAAAAAAAAAAGAAACAAAAAAAACCTCTAGAAGCACAAAGGACCTCAGACTGAGTGCAAAGCAGGATTATGAAGGGTCAATGATTACTTTCCTAACTTCTGCAAAGAACTGTACTTCTGCCCACAGGTTTTAGCAGCATTAGTAGCATGGTAGCTTTCAGTAACATTCAGTAACATTCCTCAGCTGCTGGTACTCCCCGTTCTTATAAGATCAGCTAGTGGCCCTGAAGTGCTATAAATAAAAGAACACCAGGATTTGCTTTCCTGTCTTTTTCTTAACTAGGAAGAAAATGAACTCCATTCTAGCTGAAACCAGGACAATACCCAACAGAAGCACAGTATGAAAATCCCCTCTTCATATTTAAAAACCTAAATAATTAGCCCCACAACAAGAAGGCAAAGAGGAAGAGTTTAAGTTATCAAATATCCATGGAAGTGAGATAAGCGTTCAAGGTGTGTCCTAACATGTGGAAGGAAGAACGCGTTCCTTTCCCAACTGAGGAGACAGATGTGTGAATACATCAACCCTGCATCTTCTGCAGATCCATAATGTCCAGCCTCCTCCTCCTCCTCCTCCCTCTGATTGTGTGATTTCAGGAACAGACGGACCTTTGTATGCATAATCTTGATTGCAACATAACCAAATGTACTACACAGAGCCTGGTTTTCCTTGCAGGCTTGCAAGCTACTGTGAGTAGCAGGAATTTAAGCAGCTGGAAAAGGTCTAGAATAAGGACAAGCTTTTCTGTGAAACACCCCACTCTTCACAGCTTATGCTATTCCAGCACATTCTTATGTTTTAAATCTATTTATAATGTTGCTGAATATTTTGTACCTTAAATTATATTTATTATCAAAACTATAATGCAGCATGAGTCACTTTCCAATAAAACCAACTGTAGATTATATGCCATTTGAATTCACCTGCCTTCTGCAGGGTTCTAAATCCTTTCAGGCAGTAGGGGGAAAAGTTTAATTTAAGATTTTAATCTTTTTCATATATTATAGCATTTCTATAATGGATTTTGTGCTCCTGAAAACTAAAAGATTGACAGCTCAGGGTATTATAGATTTATTAATCATTGCTTAAATGGGTAGGGTGAGCACTGCTAAGCACTGCCACAATACTTGCAATCCCAGTCTTGAAGGCAAAATACTTTTTCTAGTTGACTTTATTTTTAATGCCAATTGACCCTTGCTAAGCAAGGATAGGACATCTTAAATAATTAGGAAGAGGATATATTTAAAACTCCCATGAATTCATTGATAAAACAACAATGGTTATTATTGCAATATGCAAACATCTGAAGTTTCTAAAAGAACTGATGTCATTTTAACTGAAAAACCCACCATCTACAAACTAGAAAACACCTTGTTGGAGATGAACTACACTAGACAAACGATTGTTCATTACAAGGCTCTCATTGTCCCACAATAAATACAGCATATAATTTTTATAACATCAGTAAAGTGTACCAATCACTTAAGCTATGATCTATACTGATGAAACATTGCATAGTTTCTCTCATAAAAAGATACAATAATTCAATTATTCCCTGTTAGCCCAGCTTTGTAGCAGGTGAAGGCCACCTAATCATGTTCAGAAGAGTAACTAGAGGAAAAATACTTCTGGATGTTTGCTGACCCACCATTCTGCAAGGTAGCATATCCACATAGCACTATGGAGCTTGGGCAAGTAAAATCCACTCAATCAGGTCAAAGCTAGCACAGGATCTCTGTCACATGACCTAAAAGGTTGTCAGGTTCCCCCAGTGATAACTCAGGTTAGTATGAACAGAAGAGAAAACTTATAATTTGATGATTTTTTTCCTTAATACTTGCACTCAGTGATAGTTCACAACACCAAAACATGCAGGGTTTTTCTCAGCTAAACCTCACAATACCCATGTCAATTATCTAGGTCAATATTATTAAAATAACATGTCTCTAGGAGACAGCAGATTTAGATGCTGGTTATTTAAATCACAAACACTAAAACCAAATATGAAGAATAAAAATATCAGAATGATTCAGCTGCCTACCTGGACATACTAATTTTTCAATCCTTTCATTTTTCTACAAAGTACTACATAGAAATACATTCTTACCTGGCACGTCCCAAGCTAGAAATATAGAATATGCATCAATTACTGTGACATTATATGGGACATGAATTTTCTCTGGTGTTCCTACTGGTGTTTGTATAACATATTTATCACTAGTGTTGCTGCCGCCCCAAGTGCTGGCTTCCAGCTGGTAAACATATCTGCACAAACACAAAAAAGATCAGTAGACACTGCAGTTAGAAGCTTTAGGCACATCAGTAACAGAACATTTCTATTTTCACCAATTAAAAGAGAATACAGTGAGTATTACAAGTACTGCATTAGTGAAGATTTTCACATTTAAGTTTTCTTAATATGAGAAAAGTAACTTAGAATAATAATTATCATAGAACCTTAGATACCACAACCAAAATACTAATACTAAATACTATACTAAATACTAATACTAAAATTCAAATTAGCTTACATATGAAAGAGAAGTATTGGCTCAAAAAGTGTAAAAACTAATTTTGGAATAACTTCTATAAAAATATCACAGTCACTTTTGAGCCTATATGTTCAATATGCACTGAAATATTAGATACCATCTGCAGTGCTGTTTGTCATATAAAACCTGAAATTTTTAGAGTTTATTCCATGATGGAAAAGTGTCTACCACTGAGCTACTAACAAACCATCTAAAAAAAAAAAAAAAAAAAAGCTTTGCGTCTTTGAATCAGAATGATCTATTCTCAAAAACAAAACAAAAAATAGAAGTCCTCTGATTAAGGCCTTTCTAACCTTTGAAAGACTCCTAAAAATGCTCCAAGCATTTTCAGATATAAAGTAATATTGTAAGAGAATTTTCTTTTGTTCATGATAAGTTATATTTTGTACATTTCACTAACACAAGTACCTATGTTTTTCAAGGCCTTTCACCTGTAACCTGAGCTCTTTAACATGCCTTACCTACTGTTAGGCTGCAGGTTAACATCTGTGAAATTCAGGTCTGTACTGCCACCCAGGAAAATCTGCTCTCCATCACGGAATAATCGATAATGAGTAATGAGTCCATTGGGTTCCCTTGGTTCGCTCCAGTACATTTCCACTTCTGTTGAGCTGACTATGATATGATGAGGTTTCGGCCATACCCCTATTAAAATCAAAATGACACTATTTTAATTTTATGACAGAAACTCAAAGGTTGTTTTTGTTTGGTTTTTTTCCCCATAGTCGTGCTGCTGTTTTCAGCAATGTAATGAAAACATAAGACATTGCCAGGGAGAATGACAGAATTTCTGTATTTATCCTATAACAAATGCAACCAGTTAGACAGGGTAAAGATTAACGGAGAATGAGGCCAAAGGCTGCAGCCTTTGTATGCCCAGTAGTCTCTGCATATTTATTTGTGCTTCAAAAAATATTCATCTTCTAATTCTAACTTCATTAATGAAGCTAATGAACTTAGAGATGAATTTGAGAAAATTTTCACAAAAAGAAAGTAGAAGTGCAGTCCAGGCAGTAAAGAGAATGTGGCAAGATACAAAAACTCCAAGAGACATAGATTCTCTTGTGTAAATTTCTACATGATAGCTTGATGGATGACAGTAGAGTTGTGCATCTTGTTAATCCGTCAGAAAATACAAGCCTGTATGACCATCTCTTTGCAGTTCTATAAGAATGACTTTCTCCCTTACCATGAGGAGCAGCTTGTAAAGTTTGACCTGAAAGTGGTTGGCTGGAAGCACACCCAGCAGATGTGCATGCAATAAGCACAAAGCTGTAATTAGTGTATGGCTGCAGACCTAGAAAGAGCAAACAGAGGTTAGGCTGAGATGTTGACATCAATCATTCCAAGAATTATATCTCTGCATAGAAAGTTACTAGACCTAAAGTTAACCTTTAGCATTTCTGGCAAACATAAAGTGTGAACTGTTCTTATATTACATCTGAATAATACTGAAATGGTGAATTCTCACTAATTTATATATCCTCTACTGATTTAAAAGACCCAACAAAACAATTTAGACTGAATGTCTGTCTATGCTACAATGGATCTAGGAATATCCCTCATATATCTGAATCAACTATAAATCAAAAAACTTAGATGACACTTGCAATGCAGAAAAACACCTGAAAGTGCAATTTCTTAGAGTTTTGGACTTGAAAAGCTGAATAGTCTGTAATGGTTTGAAAATTTATTACAAATCCATTTGCAATAATAAGATAATAAAATACTTACTTGCACATGAAACCTTCTATTACATTGCAAACAAGCCCAAGCATACTTCTGCCACTTCCCCAATTTCTATTTTTTTCCTTCTATTTTTTCCCCTCTTTGATACAAGACTTTATGATAAATGCTACAAAGCAGGCAGAAGCTGAACTGACAACCAAGCCCTCCTTACAAGATACAAATTTTAGTTACTTGTAATTTTTTAAAACTTTTCTTTCAACTCAAACCTCCTATGCTGGATGTCCTTGAATGAGATGAGAATATATTGCTTTGCCTTTTTCTGGGAAATTTTCAAACATCCTTGTGCTGTGTGTCGATGACTTCAGATTTGACATCAAACTGCCTGTGGCTTAAGAATTTGACGTTAGGGATCCTCATAAAATTGCACTCATAATTTAGCTAAGATATTGAGCTTTTAGAATAGCCAATTCTGTGCACCCAATAAAGGCTTCTTGTAGTCAAATTGTTAAAGATGCAGACCACTGTGAGATCACCTTACAGCTCAGCTTGAACTGCTGATCAGCCTTTCTCACACAGCACCCTCCAGCCCACAACACTGCACCTTTGCTAAACTACTCTTTAGGATATTTCTCAAAATTGATCTTTAAGATATCACCAGGCACAAACCCCTTTCTCATGTTTTCAAGGTCCCCCTTGTTAATACCTCACAATACATTAAATAAAGGTTCCTGTTCCTGAATGTAAAGGATACAAAAAGTACAACAAGAAGCAAATTATACACAAAATCTCTCTGAAAATATTAAAATTGCAAAACTAAACACTCAGAAACTAGGAAATCCCAGTGCCAGGACATTGCACAATACAAACTGATCTCCTTTTATTCACGGGCTTTGTGGCACAGTCCTTCAAAAACTCTCTCCAGTATGTGGTCTCTGGCCTGATTAATTGTAATTAGAGACTTTTTCTTGTAGTGTCCACCCTTAGAGTGTACAGAGGCTTTACTAACAACAACCTGCTGAGCTTTCACAAATGTCTTAAAACAGTACCAAAACAAAAAAATCTCCCCAAATAACTCAATAAAAAACCACATAAACTCAAAAAAAAAAAGTGCATGATTTCTCTCTCAGAATCAGGATACCAAATTAAAGAGACTGTGAGAACCGAAAATCTCGTTGGAGCTGCCAGGAAGCCATTTGGCCTGCCTAGGATCTGGCTGTCAGACTACCTGGTGTTGTGCAAAACTTTATCTATCCAGGCACAAGCTGCAGCTTGTGCCTTCAGCTGCAGCTCTGAGAGCTCAGGAAATTCAGGTCTCAGGCAAGGTAATGAAAATGAAGAGGAGGTGGTTGCAACTGTGAAAGACAGATGTGCCTTCCTCAGCATCACAGCTTGAACAAATATGGAAGCCCTGGATGTCAGGCAACTCCCTTTGGCAGCCCTTGCCACCAGCCCCCCAGTGATCCACGTTTGGTCCCTCTGGGCTGGCAACTGTCTCCCACACTGTGCTCCATGTTCTGATGCTCCTGCCTCCTTGAAAGGGAATGCAGCTCTGGGCAGAAGAAGAATTAGGCCCATCTACACAGAAACCCCCAGAAGGAATTAACCCAGTAAACACAGCCAAAGCTGAGGCAGCAGTTCTCCATACAGGAGTTTCATTTTATTCCCCCCTGGAAGATGCACAGATTGTGGACTGAACAAGTCAGTAGTGCTATGAACAAATGAATGTACTGCTGTGTCATATGGATTGTTTGTGTGGATGAGGCTGAATTAGGATTATACAGGTCGATTCATAGGTATTATACAGGTCAATTTTTAAGCATGTGGCTTTGTAGTCTTAACAGCCTAGTCTTGATGTAGCTCTTGTGTCTAAATGGAATTATTTCAACAACAAGGCAAGTCTGTGGTAACAAAAAAGCCTGCGCAAGATCTTTATTTACAAAGAAATACTTGCTTACACCCTGTACCAAGATATTTTAATTAAAATATATTACAAACAAATAGAGTGTAAGAGGAAGCAGCAGTTACATAGGAAGGTAAAATACTGAATGGAAGACATGCAGGCTGCTTAACAAATTGAACAAGATGTGAAGGAGAGAAAATAAAGAGATGACTCAGAGGGACAGCCCTTGCTGTAACCTAATCATGAACTGGAAGAGAAGAAAAATCATCTGAACACAGTGTATAAAAGTAAGGAGGGAGAAAATGACAGTTGCAGACTAGAGAGAGGCAAAGGCATGGAGGAAAGCCAAGTATTTAACATTTCAGGATAGAAAAGATTACTGTGGCAACAAATTACTTGAATTCCCCTAAAGGGAGTCATGTTCACTTTTAAAGGAAACATGCATAATAAAGAAATACTCATTTACAACTACACTTTAAAGAGAAAAATGAGCATTAAAAAAAGAGCACATGGTTTCACTAAATTAATTGGTGAAAATCTGATACCTGAAATTCTAGCCATATATGTATATGGGGCAGTCACAGCAGATTTTTTATCTAGATTAGTAAAGCTTTGCATTAGATGCCTTGCCTTATGCATGCTTTGGAAAATTCTGTACAAATCTATGTATGTGGTACGCGATTGTTAATAAAAATAACAAGTAAGATAATCTTGAAATATAAGCACCATTTTGCTTTTCTAATGTCTCTACTTGATTGCTTACTAGAAGATATTCCTCCCCTCCTCTTCTTTTGTGGTTTATTATTGTGGGGAATTTTTAAATTTCTTTTTGGTCAACTTAAGCAGTCATTTATATTGTTGCAGCATTTGTCATTTGCCAAAAGGCTGTGGAACAGTGGGGTTTTTTTAAGAATGCATTGTTCTATTAGCTAAATCAATTCCTTCTGATACTCTTTGTCTCCATTTGTGGGTATGGCTCCAGCAAGGTCAGTAATTAGCTCCCAGGATAACGCTCCTGGGCCCTGCTGTGGGAATTTTACTGGGGAGGATGTCAGATTGCTGACCACAGCCTCACACAACCCCTTCGTTCCCAAGAGTTTCCTTCAGATAAATATTATTAATGATGTAGTGCTACACATGGAAATAGACTTGACCAGTGACAACACTTTGGTATCTCTTCAGTTTTCATTGCCCTGAAATGGAGAATATGTTCAGATGAAGGAATTTCAAACTATTCAGTCATAAAGTATTTCTTTTACTAAAATAAATATTAATTATCTTCCTTGGTTTTGACCTAAAAATGGCTGATCCTACAAATTGTTGATAAAGCCTCTTACTTGGGATATTAACTTTAGTGTATTAAAAGGGGGGGATTTAAGAAGAACCTTTCCTATAAACCCACCTGCTGCTGCTGAAGAGGGCACTCTTGGCTTTCTTTTACAATTCCCCTAATTATTTTCCTCAGTCTTACCCTCTGCCTGGCCCCACTGCAAAGCATTAGCAGGCCCATTTGTAAAGTAGTAGTAACACAAAGTGAAACAATGCCATAACTGTCATCCAAATTGTTCTGTACAGGGTACTGGAAGTGTTCAGTAATAAATGATATAAAAAGGTCTTTTATTGACAAGCTGCCATGTGCTGTTTGCATTAGAGAATATGAGAAGATGATGGCTGCTGCCCCTAGGTCCCAGTGGCATTCAACTCAGTGAGATAGCAGAAAATGCTTCAGTTTGCTTAAAGCATTGATAACACCTCTAAATAATTAACTGAGGACTTCCTGTCTTCAATTACTTAATGCTTTTTTTAACATCTTGAGAGGATTATAAGCAATTTATGGATTTCACATGATGAGCACATTCACCGCTATTCCCACAAAGCATTTGTGGGATCATGTTTCCAAAGCTTTGATGTAATTAAAAATAAGCAGCAAGACAATGGTGCCGTGGCAAGGTGCTTGCCTTCATGTCTGCTATTTGCGAGACCCGAGATCCAAAGTCTCCACAAATACTAATACTACAGCTTCATTAATGTTCAACTGTTGCTCAGGGAAAAGCAGGCAGTTTTGGAGAGGAGAAAAAAAAAGAAAAAGAAAAAACAAGGATAATGGGAAAATCGAAACATACATCCACAGGGAATAAGACAAACAGTTCAAACATTAGAGATTATGTATGAAGTGAATTTGATTCTTTTATCGTATTCTTTTAATTTAGAGAGCAATAATTACCCACATTGCTAAATCACTCTCATGAATTCCACATTATTACCCAAGGAAGCTCCTGCAGAAAACAGCAAAAGATTTGATTATGACTGTCAGGAGGAATGATAACTTACTTCATTCCTGGCTTAACATGGCTGCACTGGACAGTGGCGTAACAGAACAGACACACAAAAGAAAAAAAGATCCTAGTTTCTCAGGACTTAATTTCATTTCCTCTCACTTCCAACTGGTAAGTAGTGTTGGCATTAAAATGGAGATATAACTGCCTTGGAGGAGCATGAGAAATATTTTTCAATGGGTTCAGTAAATCACTCCTTGTTGGAATGTTCCTTCTTTGCAGTGTAAACTTACAACAGCAATTCTAAAACATGTACCACCAACTCTGGCTAATATCTCATGTCCAGAAGCACTGAACATGGAGATAGGAGTTATACACCATTGATGAATTTCACACTTGAGCATGATATTGTCAAGAAGGAACAGCAATCTTGCTCTTCTGTGAGTGACTACAACAGAGACAAAATCTTTTAAAGAACTAAGGGATCCACCCTGACTCAGGACTCGGGCTTTAAGAGGTATTTGAGAGTGTCATCTATGCTCTAGAGGATTTATGTGCCCTAAGTCAAATTCTGCTCTTTGGCTGGCTGTCATATGGTGTGTACCACATATGAATCTTGAAATTTTCTGTTTGTGGGGCAAGAAAACTAGGGAAAAATTAATGCATTTGTGAGATACAAAAAATTAATGAGCAACCTGAGGTCAAAGAGTGAAAAAAAAGATATCCCATAATGCGCACGTTCCTGCTCTGTGTTCAACAGGAGCATTTCTAGGAGGGATTTTGACTCAGTGTAACATTCAAAAGTAACTAAAAATTGAATATGTGAAAATAATACATTTGAGATCTGAACCAAACTTTCCTGCAAAATCCCTGGAATAAATCTTCTTTCATCAAGCATTTAGAAAATGGCTATAAGCAATATAGAATATTATAAACAGTATTCGGGATCTTTCCTATTCTATCTTCCTTTCTTTTTTATTATATCAGACATAAAGTACTGGATCCTTCTCAATCCTATACTGCTACACATTCACAACTGCATTACTGCACATCAGTGATGTTAAAAGACAGAGTTGAATCTGTATGAAGGGATGGCTGGCCTACACAGAATATATAAATCCTCGCACACACTACAAAGCATGCATCTTCTATCCAGCTGGACAGATTTATTTTAAAATTTTGAAATTAAATCTATTAATATTTTAACAAACAGCAGCTAGAAATGAAAGAAATTGGAAAAAAAAATAAATTTAAGATATGTAAAGTCATGATAAAGCATTCCAAAGTGTGCACAGTACTGGGGATTTCAAAGTTACTGACAAGTGGCATTTTTAATATATTAATACTGTCTTATATCTTAAGGACAGGACATTAGCCTGTCAAAGAGCTCTGCCTCCTTACCTGACACTGTGTGCTGCATTCTGCCTGCAGCATCAATGTATATAAGTCCTCTCCCCAGCTGGCTAATCTGGTACTCTCTGATGATCCCATTTGGTTTCGTGGGTGCAACCCAGCTTAAATGCAATGCTGTGGAGTTCAGAGCACTGACTTCTGGCGGCTGAACGCTCTCAGGGACTCCTTGGACAGTGACTGCAACTACCTGAAGACATATGAATTAAACAGCAATTTAATGTAATAGTACACTAGATACCATGATCAATGAGAATGTCACTTTTGTTTTAAAATGTTGTTTGGGCTGGCATATCATTACCAAGGGGCTGGAGAAGTAGTTGCTTTTTTCCTCCTTTTTCACAATGAAATCTGACCTTGAATACATTACATAAGTCTGTGTCTACAATTTATCACAACAGGTTCACCACGTTTTAGCTGCAGTGTACGGCACAGGGTGAAACAACAAAAACTGTATTGCTTGAAAACTCTTGATAACTCTCTTCCATATGGTTTGTCAGTGTCTCTGCATTTTAACTGCCTGATTTCATATATTTTAAGCACCAGTAAACATGGGGCTAAGCCTCCATATATCCCATGCAATCTGAACTCTATTGTAGTTATCTGCAACTCCATACTTCTCCAAGGAATCAAAAGATTTTGAAAGATAGGATAAGTTTGCGCTTGTTAAGTTCTTGCTACCAAAACAAAAAAAAAGGAAAAAGGTAATTTTCTATTGACACATCTCCACTATCAGCTACAGAAGAGGCATTTCCAAATTACATTGGTTTAATAAGTGAGTCAGGCCATTTTCTCTTCGAGAATCACTTTTCTTTTTCTGTTATTACCACCATAAAGTATTTATATTATGCTGTAAATATAAAATGTGCCCTCTATAATATATTGTCTTAGCGCATTTGGTGGAATCAGTCCCTACTTGCAGACTTCAGTGTTTGCAACACTTAAGTAAACTCCTTAATTACAGGCAAGTGAAATAAGCAGGATTTATTATCAGGTCAGTGGTTGCAGCAACTGTGCTTACATAGTTTCCAGACCACAGCTCTGTGTGCAGGCAAAGGACTACCCACCTATCTTCATCCATCTGCTTCAGTGTTTTTTATTTTAGACTTCTGGCTGAGATTTGCATGAATAAGAAAACATTTAAGCACTGGCAATTACTCATTACTCCCCACCTCTGCCCCACAGACCTTACCCTTGTAGTCCTAAAAATTCATTTTCAAAGAGGCAAGAATAATATTGTGAAAAAGAGGTCACTTAAGAAATCGTTTTTTTGCAAATGATGAATAAGGCAGGTACTTTGCAGAATAAAGACCAGAGCTGGTTAAATAGTAATGCTGGTGAAAGGCTTCCATGATTCAAAGTGATACAAAAGGAAATGATGCTGAGAAAGGGAGGTAAGAGATCCCGTTTGCTAAAAACTGAAGCTGAGGCAGGTTGCACACAAAGGAACAGTAAAGCCTGAAGCAAGTGCAGATATAGAAAGCCAGAAAAGAGTAATATAGTGAAAGGAGGCTTTTCCACTGGAGTGGAAGAGTAAGAAGTTTGTTGAACAAATTGATAGACTATAACTAAAGCAGATGATCTAAGAAACAGCAAGGAAGAAGAGGCTATAGACCTCCTAGTGAGAAGCAAAAATTTAATTTCCAGATTTAGAGAAGGCACATTTTAATATTCCTTATTCTATTCTGCCACGTACAGCTTTCTCTTTAACAAACATCAGTTCCTACAGTGCAATTTCAGCTTTGCCAAGACTGAGATACTGCTTTCTTCCTCTGTTTGCTTGTATCCACATGGGGCTCCAAATATTCACGTGTCGGTAGCTGAATCCAAATCAGGTTATTGATGGGTTTTTTTACTTTCTCAATAATCAGTGTGTCTTCAAATTACACCTTTCCGAAAGCATTTCAGTGTTGCCACACTGGCTAACAAAATCCTGGCACCAGTTTTCATGAATCCCACTTCACTAACCTTGCTGCTGTCTGTGCAACCAGCAACAGTGCAGGCTCGCAGCTGGTAGGAATACTCTTGGTATGGCTGGACCCCACTGGTGTCTGTGAAGCTCATTTCTGTTCCTCTAAAATGCTCGATTCCATTTCGGAGGATGATGTAGTGAATAATAAGACCTATTGCAGAAAGAAAGTTTTCCCTTTTGTTAGCTGAGGGATCCTGTGTGATGGGATAATAAGCTACTCTGCACACAGAAAACATTCAATAAAATATCTGCATGACCACAGTAACAGATAATCATTCTGATTAAAGGTTAAATGTCAATTACTTTCCTCAGCATCTGCATCAGCACCTGAGTAGATCCCAGTTTTTAGTGACAGCCTTTCCAAGTTTCCTCACAGTTCAAAAATAATAAGCAAGACTTCCTGAAATAAATGTAAGCACCATCAGCTCTACCCCTGAATCCCCGACTACCTCTTAGGATGATTGTCATTTTCTGATCATATTTGCACACTCACTATTTACAACTGTTCCCAAAATAGGCTTTTTGGCACTTTGTAAAAACATGCTAAATTGACTTCTGTGAAGAAGACTCTCCTCTTACCTGCAGTGAAAACTATTGCAACCTAGAACAAAACCTCCCTGCAGAGTTTAGGAATATGTGTACTTCAGTGACAAGGGTTAATTAAGATATCTTTTGTGATTTTGGAACACTGTCATCAGAATGATAGAAAGAACACTAAAAAAAGTATCAATACCATTTGGTTGAAGTGGTTCCTCCCAGTTCAGAAGTATCATGTCTTCCCGATTATCTACTTTGGCCCATTTTGGTGGACTTACACCTTGTGGCACATCTTGCTTAGTGACAGCTCTGCTAATTTCACTGAAACCTCTTCCATAGCTATTCCAAGCAGCCACCCTGTACTCATATGTGACAAAAGGTTCGAGGTTCACATCTAGAAAAAGAAAATTGCATATGGATCATCTCAGTCTTATCAAAATAGAAAATAACTTTTTTTTCCCCGGGTTTACAGATAGAAATGGATGTTACTCTTTAGACAGGGCCATTACTTTTATGAATTTTTTTGAAAGCAGGTTTGCACATAAAGTTCTCATTGAATTTCACTCATTTCACATCTCTGAAGTCTCTTTCCTGACTCACAGATTACTTCTGAAAAGAATTCTGCTTCACTACAATTCATAGAATCATAGAATGGCCTGGGTTGGAAGCAACTTTAAAGACCATCTAGTTCCACCCCCTCTGTCGTGGGTAGAGACATCTTCCACTAGACCAGGTTACTCAAAACTCCATCCAGCCTGGCCTTGAGCAACTCCAGAGATGGGGCAATCACAGCTTCTCTGGGCAACCTGTTCCAGTGCCTCACCACCCTCACAGCAAAGAATTTCTTCCTGATATATCATCTAAAGCTTTCCTCTTTTAGTTCAAAGTCATTCACCCTTGTCCTATCACTACCTGCCCTTGTAAAAAGTCCTTTTCCAACTCCCTTGAAGACTCCCCGCTTAGGTACTGGAAGATGCTTTAAGGTCCCCCTGAAACCTTCTCTTCTGCAGGTTGAACAACCCCAGCTGTCTCAGCCGGTCTGCAGAGGAGAGGTGCTCCAGCTTCTGAGCATCTTTGTAGTCTCCTCTGGACTTGCTCTAGAAGTTCCATGTCCTCCTTCACATTGCCTCACATTTAATTAGGGTATCTCATAGCATTCAGACCATCTTTTTCTCCAGAGCAAATTGACTGTACTAGCAAATCACCAGTCTGCTCTGCCACTGTTTCTAACCTGTAAATGAATACTGTGTTGGGCCTCCTGTGTAGACAGTCTCCTCTTCTGCTGGACACACATCCACACCTGCTTCTACCTTCGTTTCTGTAGCACCCTGTGAACCTTTTATCCATGCACAGATATTCTCCTTAAAATCAAAGTCACACTTTCCACAGTGTGCTGTTTCCTCCTTAGATAAAGGGCAAAGAACATTAGCCTTGCATTCTTCTTTTACCTGAGGAATATACAAGCAAATTTAAATATATTTCCTGTATTTTCCTTTCTATATAAAAGCTTCCATTAGTATTTCTCTATCTTTATACAACACAAAAACCACACCACCACCTTGAGTACATTGATATTTCTAGCATATGGGACACTCTTTCAGCCTTTGGCCTGTCTACTATCTTTGATCATTAATGCTTTTAGAATCCCTTCTAAAAGAAAGAGATTTTTTTTTTTTAGGGTCCTTGGGTGAAAGTATCACAAATTTTAATTACTGGAAGCACAAATGGCTGGATTTGTTGAAAACAGAAGAGTCTAGAATCAATGAGAACAGGATTTTATCCAAGAATTTGAACATTCTGTTCCTGCACCGATATCCTGTGGCAAATCAGTAGCAAGTTCCCAGCCCCTCATACAGCTTGCCAAGTACACAAGAGGACTCTGTGCAAGTCCTTGGCAGCCTTTAAGGCTGAGAACTCTATCTATGGGCTACATAAATCATGTCTTCTGCACATCACTCCTAAACAGAAGCTTTGCTGCAATCTGAGGACCTCTGCAAACATAAATATATAAGATTTAACCCATAAAGAACAATTCTCAGAAATATACACTGAACATCCACAATTTTCCATTAAAATTCATGAAATAATATTTTTGCCAAACCATAAGCTAGAGAGCAGTAATTTTCATAAAATATAGGTTACTGCAGAAAGAAATGTACTGCTATATTTGCAACAAATATTTTTACCCATTAGGTCATAAACTTCAGAAGGAAAAACCAAACAGATACTATCTAATGATCCCTTAATTCACCTACTGAAATTAGCTTCCTAGCTGATTAGGAACTTCAGCTAATTTAATTTCCCGAATTTGGCACTTCCACAAAAATTACGTTGTGATAGATATCCATATAGCATGCAGGATATAGATGGATTGGATTCCCATGTAAAGTAGCTGCAGAATGTGTCAGACTATCAGCTCTTTTGCTGTTAGTAAATCTATACATATCAGAGAGCCAGCACTGCTATCTCTTTTCTACTGCGGGTAAGTGAAATACAAAGCTCTTCCTTTGTTTATACTTTATACCTAAGGCAGGGATCTGGTGTGTTATCTACCAGAATTCATTAACCATTTTTTGCCTTGCATGAGCTACTAATACAATGCATTGAGGAA
Source organism: Cyanoderma ruficeps (assembly GCA_008694505.1). NCBI lineage: Eukaryota > Metazoa > Chordata > Aves > Passeriformes > Timaliidae > Cyanoderma > Cyanoderma ruficeps. Next base: position 8,602,082 of record VZDJ01007749.1, on the reverse strand, counting down.
CAGCAGCTGACTCATCACAACGCCTGGATTTTCTCTAGGAGAAAATTATTCAGTCTGAAAATGAAATTACGTGAAAACCTTGACATGAAAAGGCAAAGATGTAAGAAATATTTCTGTATTAACTTAGCAGATGAACAACAAGGATATAGGAACACCTGCATATGGCAGGATGGGGTCTGTTTTATGTTACTTTTGTGTTTGATAAATTCCACAATATCTCTCTGATTTCCATATTGTAGAATTCACAATATCCAATGTTCTTTTTTCTCCCTCACTTTTTCTCTCTCTCTCTCTTTCTTATAAATATAATTTTATAAAAAGAATATACATATATATAATACAATAACATATATATAATAACAATTGAGAACATTTTTACAGCTTAGGTATAACACCCAGATCCTAATTCTTGAAGATTTCTGTTGAATTCAACTTGGAGTTGCAAGGCAAAATTGTCTCATGCTGATGCCTACAGTCACAGGGCACTCTTGGAAAAGACCAAATCAGCCTTTATGGTGTTTAGTTTACTCTGACATTAAACTAGAATGAGAATAAACTATGTAATTCATTGGGCATGAAAGGACCAATCCTAGTACTGCTGAAATTTATGCCAAAATGGCCACTGGTTTTCTGTAGCATCAGGATTAAGTCCACCAAGAAAATGTCAATTTCTTTATTTTTATTTTTGGGGAGTTTTTGGTGGGTTTTTTTAGGGGGTGGGAAATCATACCCTACTTCCTGCCTAAATTGAAATGTTACAGCATTTTTATACTTTAGAACGGGCCAGTCCAATTTTAATTTCCACTTAATAAACATCATCAGAAACAGTGGTCATAGAATGGAAACTGGCTATACATGTCAGTCTTGTTAGTGTGCCAGCTTTTAGCCACTGTACTAATCTGAAGTGCTGGGCAACACTTCACAGAGGCAGCTAATCATTATTAATTCCTTTAGAATTCATTGCAATAACATCAATCATGGCAAACTCATTCGGTATTAATATGGATGTAATGTGAAAATGAATAATGCACACAAGAGTTTTTATATTCCTATTTTAGAAAAATAGTTATGAACAGTGTATTTCCCTTTCCATCATCAAATCAGAGCCACCGAGAGATTTTCTATCAATTACCTTCATCATCATTCCAGCTGAAATCTTGTCAGAGCAAACATATTTCAAAGGATTATATCCAACTCCATTACAGCATTCTTCGCTCTTTGGAATAAGTTCAGTCTCACAGCATTTTACTGGCACTTGGTCATTCTTTCTAACATGTGCTAGGGACTCACCACTGGAACCTGAGCAGCATATGGTATCTGACTTATTCACATACTCTTGCCCACAACAGAACATCCCTGAAATGAACAAACAAACAAACAAAAAAATCTGAATACGAAATTTACCTACACAAATAGGTAGATAAGAAAGGAGAAAGCTCACAATGCAATATATCTTGGCATAAGCCCACCAGCAGCTGGAATTATGCAGATTTAGCTGAAGTGAGATTAAATTCAAACGTGAGGGGACTGAAGTAAACATCCTGACTTCCAGACCTACTGGAAACAATCAAGAATTAGAGAAATAAACAGGGTCCCCTACAATCAACATTCACCACTCCTGAACTTTTTTAAGACCTTTGCTATGGACTACCACACCAGCGTACCAGCCACAGCAGGCTGGAGATGGATTGTTGATGAAAATTTCCTGTAGAATGTAAAAACTGAGAAAGCTTTCCATGTACTTTCTACTCAGGTCTCCTTCATACCCCCCTCACAGGGGGAATCTTCCAACAGTGCATCTCAGCGTTCCAAAATTTATCACATATTTTATATTTTAAAATAGGGGTTCGTATTAGGTACCTAGAACAGAATGGGCCACTTGCAAAATGCCCACAGTGAAGCTTCAGTCATCTAATGAAGAGAATTAATCTACAAGAAGTTGATATCTAAATATAATTTGCATTTCTACAGTGGAATTGATAAGCTGCCCAAATTAATTCCACTGTCTTTTTTCTGGTTTTAATAATTTCATTTTTAAATAAGAGCTCATCATACCCACTGCAATTTTCCACATATTCACGAGAAATACCAGTGTTCAACCCAACACCATTGAAAAAAAGGGGGAAGTTTTAACTCAGAACCAAACACTACAAATTCTTCTAAAAATGGAAATGAAAAAGATGTTATTACTAATTGAACTAGAAAGGTATCACACAAAAACCAGGGCTGTGATACACTCTTACATCTAGAAAGTAATTTGTGTTTGATGTAACTCCTGTCATATGTTGGCATTTAAAACACATGCAAGAATGACCACTTTTTTCACCGCTATTTATTGCAGCACATCTCTCTTAGAAGTCATACATAATGAAAATTAATCTTTAAAGGTATGATCCTGGTTAAGCATTCAGAACATTTCATTCCAATCACTGGAATGACTAAAAATGGTGATGTTACTCGCATATTTTACCTTTTTTCAGGTCTGGTTCTATTCAGAGCAATCAAACTGTGATCACCAGCTCTTCAAGAGGTAAAATATTTCCTCTTGTTCCCACCCTTTTTCCAAATTCCTAGGATTCTACCAATTTTAAAGAAAATTAATGCAGAAAATGACTCAATTCAATACTAATAAGCAACTCAGACAGCCCCAAGGGACTTCTGACAGGCAAACTAAAATTTTGATAATGAACTGTTTTTCTATTGAAACAAACAAAGCTGTATTCTTTCACTGTGAACCTCATCATTGTTTAACTGAATTGAATTTTTCAGCCAAGATTTCACTCACATAACAAGAAGTGACTCCCTTTCTAGTTTCTTTGGTAAACCATTACTTCTTTAATTATTATCAACCTTGTTCCAGTGTGATAAATTGCTAATTACTTAATACCCTAATCAGCGTTCATTCTTTGCACAGATAAACTGTGACAGCGCCATTAATTTAAATAGTAATTTCACTTAATGGCCAGAACGGCACACCAGATTTTTATGCAGCATTTTCTGAAGACTGCATCCATCACTGCAATATTCTGACATAAAGATGTCTGACGTGCACTAACTCACTTAGGGAGAGCAGATGTTGCAGAGCAGAGTTTGGTAGTAATTCCCAGAGTGCATCACTTCAGCATGAATGAGCTGCAAAGGCAGAGGTAGACAATCTTCTGAAACTGCATTGCATAGCCTCTGACCTTTTCTTAATTTATCACATGTAGCACTTGACTCCTGAACCTTGACACCTCAAATGTACAATTTTAAATATGCTCCAAGAAAAACAAAATAGGACCATGTAATATTGATGGATTGATTTGCCTTCTAAAAATTGCTTTATTCAATTGCTTAAGGATCCAGAAATTCCTATAAACCCTTGCTGAATTCAGCAAAATATCAAAATGCAAACTATTTGTTTGTAACTCAGTTGGAATGTGTGTGTCATATTTTATATATTTATGTTTCATAGGCACGTAATGCATTATAGCAAAAAGAAAATCCACGGGCTGGAAAAAACACTTCCTGCTAACATTGATTTCTGTCAACAATTATTTCATGTTCATCCCCAGCAACTGAAAGAATTTATAAACCTAGCTGAGTGATGAATTACTAATTTAGTAAATCTGCAAAACCAATGCTTTCAAAAGGGAAAAAATGAGTATTAAAAGGCTTAGCCTTTGGAGCCAAAATAGAGGATCAACAAAATGCAGAGCCAGTGTACATTGCAAACTACTCCAAAAATCCTTGGCTTACATGTGGGTATTGCAACTATTACAGATCAGGAACCACAACAGTACAAAGCATCATCTTTCATGATTCTGGGATGTCAGTACAGTGGCATTAAAAGAAAAGAAAAAAAAATACAGAGAGAGAGAGAGAAAATCCAAGCGTGGTTTTAGCTGACATTATCCTTTATAGCCAGAAATAGAGAACTTTGGATAATCACACTGCAGCAGTGGGGCTCAGAATGTGCATGTACACCACTGCCAGCCTTTGCCAGTAGATGTCTCTATGGTCACCCCACTAAATAAGGCCAACGAGGGGCGAAAAAGGAAACCTAAGAAAAGATAAATTAATAAATAAAGGGGAAAAAAGTAATCTGGGATGGATGAAAATCTCTTTTTGCAGGGCAGACTCTCTGAAAAAGGTATGGAATGACAAATGAATAAGTTCTATGATTCAAGCTCTTAAACCAACATTCAGTACAAACCTGGATCTAGATTTAGCAAAAAGACACTGATTTTGAACTGCTCACACAACAAAATGAGACTGTGTACAAGGCTTGTACTTTTAGTGATCAAGTTTTTCTCGTACACTTTTTTTTGGAAGGACTTAAAGCTCTCAATCAAAAGCTGTAAACTGATACTGGATTTTTAGCTACAGCATGCATTCATTGCCAAGTCCAAAACAGTGCTTCAGAAGCAATTCAGCTTTTGCATAAAACCACCCCTGTTACTACTTCTCCTTCCAGACAATGAGATCAGCCTTCCAATTACCATATTCTTGTAAAATTCTACTTATCAATTTGCCAATGATAAGTAAGTTATGTTTTTACCAAGAGCATTTTTTTCCATTAGAATAATTACAATAATTAGAATAGGGAGCAGGTAGATTTTTGTGCCTGGCTTGTGCATTATGTATTCAGCAAGGCTGAATTACTGCAAGAAATTAAGCAAAAGCCAATTGAGCATGATCTATATGATATGATAAGAAAACCACAATCTATTCTACGCTTAATGCAAAAGAATACAATCTCTTTTCAACTGTGGTACTAATTCATCTTTCAAACCTGTATTTGTGTTCAGCTGTGTGCTGGCTCACAGTGTAAAGTCCTCACAGAAAACCTGTGAGCGATCAAAAAAGCCACTGTTTTCTTTTGTAATGGCCAAAAAAATGTCATCCCAACCCATTCTTGAGAAAAATAGTGTAAATGATTGAGCGCTGTAGACTAAACACATTTTTAAAAGAGAGATATAAAGGTTTTTTAAATATATATATTTAAGGAAAAAAAAAAACCTGTTAAGAATACATATATACTGAAATGAAGACCATAACTTTCATCCCAAGATACCTGTATTACACTCCTACACAACTCATCTGCCCAGAGAGAGCAGTAAAAACATAAACGCTACCCCAGCAGTTCTGTTCCAACAGCATCTGTTAATTCACTCCATTTATAAAATACATATTGACAAAGACAACTGAACTGGGACCAGAGAGATTTGATTTGGTGTGAGAAAGTCAATTCAATGTGATTTTGTTAAAGGGCTCCTGCAGGCAAATAAAAGAGTTTAAGTAATAAAGTACATAAAGAGATGTTTTATGAGCCAGCCCCGTCTTGTGGCAGCGGCACAATGCACGGCTCTGCAAGAGGGCCTCGCTCAGAGCTGGTACTGAGAGCATGGATGCTGTAGATCAAGCACAATTAGGGATCACAGTGAAAGGGAGCTAAAATCATGCAAGCAGTGCTGCTCCCAGCTCACACCATGAGTTGACAGTGGAAGGGAAGGATAGCATGGAAACCACAGAAACCATGGCAATACTCATCTGATTAGCTCATCCTGACAGTCAGCACCCAGCGAGGATGCTCCTAATACCAGAGCCACTGAAGGATCCAGGGAATACAAAAAATTAGTTGAAGACAGAGCTTATTTTTTGTGGAAAGGAGGAGTTCAGCCTTCACAGCCAGATTCTTAGTTGTATGTTATGATTCTTAGTTGTACAACTAGAGGCTCAAACTGGCACACACAATCAGTCAGCTTTGTACACCAAGCATAGCTGGGTACTAAACCTTCATTAATTCTGTGTTTTGAAACCAGGCTCCCTTTTCACACCACAATGCATTCTGAAGTCTTTTTGTCAGGCTGAGAAAGCCTAAGGTTGATGGGATATAATTTGTCTAATAACTGTGGAAAGAAAAGACACATGAAAATATCTGAATAGGTTTTGCAATATTACCTCCAATGTCTGTCCTCAGATAGTCACTGAGTGTTTTATAAGGAAGTAGGGTTCAGATTGTGCCTCTGAGTGATGGAGTAATTTCCTATCGTTTCCAAGAAATTAATGGGCTACACCAGATGAGCCAGTGTGTAGTACTGGGGATTAATTTTTGTTAATTTTAAACTACAGTGGGTTTAGCCCCATGTGAGGGATGAACACAAGGGAGTGACACAGACCAGCAAGTAGACACCATTGCAATCATCAGTTTCCAGGTGACTAACCCCACATTTCCAGAGCAAATGGAAAATCCCTGCACTGGGATGCATGGCAGCATGAGGTGGTCAATCTAACCTCACTGAGGGGACCAGTCCTGCTTCCTGGCATGCATAAGGAAAGATAATTCTCTCCTTTTGAATTGTCTGGTTTCTTCAGCCCCTGCAGCTTTTGCACAAAGGCAAAGAAGGTTACTGAAAACTCAGAATTTTGTAGTAGAGAAAAATAGGTGACTGAAGTGGAACAACATGTTAACAAATTGGCACACACACTTTAAACCTGAGTGTGTCACTTTTGAATGGCTGATGTCATAAGAGATTTATAAAGAGTAGGACCTTTTTTCTTGAGGACTTATCACTTGCCTGTGAGAGGTCTGTATGCAGTCCCTTCCTTTTCATCACCACAGCAGACCGAGTCCATGCTTATGACCCTTCCACCACAGCACTGCTGATTGAAACTGTCATGCAGGGATCCACCACAGCAGATTTGATTGCTTGATGTGGAGTAAGGCATTCCCTGGCAGCAAGAATCACCAATTCCAACTGAAACTCTGTTTTCCTCTTCGTTAGGGCAGCATACTTCTCCTGCCAATATAAGAATACAATTAAAGATTTTATCCATTCATAGCTCTTGAAATTCCTGAGAGGCTTTCATCAGATAGCAACAGGTCTGGATTCACACAGCTTCATGTACAGAACTTTCTATGTGAAAGCACAGAATCACTTGATGCTTTAGAATTCTATAAAAGTATTATATTCATTTGTAATATGATTAAAGAAATGTGCATTCCTTAATTCAGGTTAAGACTCTGTAAGATATCAAAAGAAAAGCATGACAGAGACAAAGCTGAGAAGAGCAATGAAAATAATGTCTGTGCATATGACAATTATAGAGCTAAAAACCTTTTGCAATTGCAGCTGCAAAATAAAGAGAGTACATTCTTCCTGTGTTTAACAGAACCATCAGGCTACCTATTCTTGGCAAAAAAAATTCTTGTCTCCTTCAAAATCATTCCAAACTTGTCTGGATGAATTAATTCACAATGCTTAAAGCATTTTTCATGTTTGAGTGTCGCTCAGGACTTCATCTCACTGAGAATTTAAGGATTAAACTCACTTTAAAAATTAAATACCACCATCACAATTGGTGAACTTGGCTGTTACTTAAGCAAAATCATCAGCTTTTGCAGAAAAAGACCTTAGGATAAGACTGCCAATGAGACCGACACTGTAATGGTGGGGTGGGGTGGACTGGAATAAGCTATGCGCTATGAACAAAGTACGTACTGCTATAAAGGATACAAAAATGTTGATAAATGGTAATAACTTTCATTCACTAGTGTCTGCACTTGAGCTGATCTAATATTCTAATCTTTTTATATTATTTTTCTGTGCTGCAATGTTTTCTGTGGCTCAAATGTCATTTGGAAGAAGGAGTGGTTTTTTTGCTATTGAAGATGGCTAGTAGAGTTGATTAAAGTATTTTGAGTCCTGAATGTTGACCAAAGAAATGTGTTTTGATTTTTAAAACTCATCCTTCTCATTTAAAGCAATATCTCAAGTTCTTTTCTTATGAAAGGTTGGGAATTAGAGACAGAGAGCTCCAAACTCAATGCAGCTTTGTCAGAAACAAACGTGCTGAGATTGTAGCAGATGAGGCAGAAGAGTGTTTTCCTTTCTCCCCACATTCCGTGCCAAAGAGGTGCCTGGGTGGTAGTAGCAATATTTGTTCTACCTCCCATCTTAGTCCTGGGATGGATATTTGCACTTTGTGCACTAATGTTTCAGAAACTGATATTCTGCCTTCCTAATTTGTAATCTTCATGCCTCCAGCCCAGTATGCTTCAGCACATCCCGAGCTATTGAGCTGGCCAAACAACATCTGGGAAATATGTATGCTTAGAGAGTTCCCTGTATAAATAACTTTATCAAATAAAGTCAATAATAAACAAACAAACAAACAAAAAATCTGAGAACAAATTTTTAGAGTATAATAGGTATAATTCATCTAGGTACTTCATCATATTTTCCTGCATTGCTTGGAAGCTAATTTAGTTACTACACAGAGAAAGTATTAAAACACAAAATATAGCTTACATCTATTGGAAATAAAACTATTTTTTTTAAAGAACTATTAGACATAAGACGCAAAGGATCAGTAACCTTCTCATTAACCTCTCAAAATGGGATCCATTCCAAGCTAGGCTTGAAAATGTTCTCCCTCTGAAAACTACTATGCAGTCTTATGAGTTAATTGTTATCCTTATCAAAGAATGACCCACATTAACATTTAGCTTGAGGTTATTAGCATATTTATAAAAATAAAAAAGAAAAAAGTGACCAACAGTGTTCATGCTGCTGCCCTTTAGAGTATAGAAAAATAATGCAGCAAGAATACTTACCAAAAAATGGTTTAAAATCATGTTCAAACATTCACTGTTTCGTGCTTGTGGACTGCTGACTGAACAAGAACTACTTTCAGACATAAGACATTTTGTTCTACTGTGCTTTTCTTTCTTGATGTAAACAACATTAAGCTAGTTAACACAGACCACTGGATGGGGACAGAGGTCACAGTATAATCTCTCCATTTCAGTACACTGAGATTAATGAGGTCAGCAAAATACACTTCTTTGGTTCTTCCATGTGATAGCATTTTTCTGATGACATCATGGAAGGCATTCTAATATTGTGATATATGAATTACTTTTCAAAAGATCAGAACTTGGGATGTGCTGAATGTGTTGGCAAAATGTCAAGTGTTTCTGAGCCTACGGAATGTGTGCCAGCTCGTGAGTAATGGAAGCATTTTAGCTCCTGACCTGACAATTGCCTACAAAGAGCTATATGCTCTGAACACTGGCCCCATGAAAGGGATCTCTCCTCCCCCTTTTCCTCCCTTTCCTGGTCAACAATGACCCACCAACAAACTGGAAAACCGAACTCTGGACAGTAACACAGAAGCACAGTTTTGGCAAACTTCCCAAACCGCTCTGAGAATAAGAAAAGGATAAATTACCATCAAAGTTAATGCACGTGGGAGGTATACTTTGATCTGCAACATTAGTAGAAACAAAGAGTAGACAATGTAGAAACAAGTAGTAAGTGATGTAATCCAGAACATCAACACCAAATGCTAACAATTGCTCCACAACATAAATGGCTATGGAAAATCATGTGGGGTCAAGTCAAGCAGAGAACTAAACTTCACCACTAAATTGCCTGATGGTGTTCCTATTAAGCAGAACTGCTCTCCCCATTATGCAGCACTTACAGCAATTAAGTACAGTTTGGCAGAAATTAGTTCTCTGGGAAATGACCCAATCATCAGATTTCATCAATTAAGCCTTTCTTGTATAAACAGAGTGTACCGTGTTTAGAAGGTAGAGTGCAATTTTCTTCGCACTGAACACAAGTCTCAAAGACATTTTGATATCTTGATAAATCTCACATTTGTTGTTTTCATTCTCCTTGGTTTAACAAATACATCAACTTTGGTGTTTTGTTTCATTCAAACAGTGGAAAGGAGTTGTCTCTTACCTACTAAAACTCTGGTGTAATAACCACCACAGCACTGATGTTTTGGTTGCACAGCATGTATCTGCCCACCACAGCAAACCCCTGGTGAATTAAGAATAAATGGAATGTACTTGTCCTCACAGCATTGGAAGCCAGGTTTATTGTTGTGCAGAATTCCATTACAACATACCTAGAAGTAGTAAAAAAGAAAAAAAAAAAAGAAAGAAAGAAAAAGAGAGAGAGAAAAACAGTAAGGCAATACCTGTTAAACAGAATGTAATGTGTTGTCTGGCAAAACCATGTGTATGAAAACATGTATCCTAGTGCAGACACTAATATGACTGCAGTCAAATAAAATGTAACTTGGCTAAAATTCTGTGCCCTCCAGCATTATCAGACTTAATAAACTACTGTGCATCTGACAGAATGCTGCTATTCTGTAGCCTTCAACCATACTGCACCTTAATAAAATAGTCCATTAATATGAATCATCTTCATATGCCTTGTAGGCTGTTTGAGCCTCTCATTGTGGAGTAGATTGCAATACGTGAATGTAGTCTACCATCACCTGACCCTTTTTTTTTCTTCCCAATTCTTGGGGTTTTTTTTTGTTTTGATTTTTTTTTCATTTATGGTGAAACTCTTACAATTGAAAAACAGTATTTCCCAATACGAGCTCTTGGGTTTTCTTCCACATAAAAATAAGTGGAATTTTCTTTTTACAGCACACAATCACTTACCTATGACCGCAGTTCTTCAGACAACGTGATCTCAAGAGAATAGTATTTATATAAGGATTTCTTTTTTTCAAAATAAAATTTATATGGAAATTAATTTTGAAAAGGCCTTTTAACTGTGGACTTCTTTCTAGGTGCTGTCGAGAAAATTTATACACTTGAACAATCAAATAATTATTTGTACACTTACTCCGGCGTCAAGGCAGTGGCACACTGAATACCCGGAAAAATCATACGGCACAGTCAGTAGAATTACCATAAAAATAGTAAACTTGGAACCTACAGTCAGGGCAACTTATATCAGCCTCTTCCAGCTAGACATGAAATGGAGTTGGCAGTAGAGCTGAGATGATAGAACAGAGTTCTTCCTTTATTTTCTTTTGAAGTGGACCTCTTCCACTACTGACTTTTACCATGTCCTAAATCAGGTCACCCTAGCAACAAAGAGAGGAAGTGCTCCTCGGAAGGATCTTTTGTTTACCTAGGTACTTTAACTATTACCTGAGAAAAAAACTTTTAAAAATGTATATTAATAGGCTCAGGGCATCTATTTTGTATTATAATTATAATGTTAATAAAATATATACATACAAAAATATTGTTTTTCTGATGTTGTAAACTCTCTTTGACTTCAGAAGGATGATCCTTAGTTTTGTTCACTTTTGAATGGCCATTATTCCATGACTCTTGGGAGTATTAGGTTAGGTTCTGAAGTAACAATTTACAATACATAAACAATAGGTGACCCACAATTAATGTGAGGTAGGACAGAGGAGGTTCCTGTTTCCTCATTATATTTTAAGGTTTTATAATTTTTATGTGCTTTGAATTGTGACAGTTTTCTGCTCTCCAATGCACTTTCTCCTTCTGCATCTATTTTAGGCTACCAAAGTAGCTGAATTTTGTAATTTTCAGGAATTTTGGATCTCTGTAGGCCCTATTATATTTTTTTTTCTGTCCACTTTGTCACTGGAAATATAAACCAATCTATGGATTTAATTAACCTACTGTTCTTTCTTCCAGATCTTTAGCTGCAAAATAAAACTCTGCTTTAGAACTCTTCTCTACTTCCTAGATTTTGGATATTTTGCAATGACTGGCATGCACTCCAGGCTGAGATTTTCTTCATTTACAATAGCCTCCAAAGAAAACAAAAAGTTTACTTGGTCTCTCTGTATTTCCAAGTGGTTTAAAAGCATTTGTACAAACACAAACCTAAGTCCTGTTGGGCCACTTTGCCCAGAATAGGTCACCTTCAGCAACAGTTCTCGACATTTGTAAAAATGCCCTCTGTCTTGTCCTTCTTACTGCAACCTGAGCTTGTCAGTCAGAAATTCTGTACCTGCCTGCATGAAAGGGGCCCAAACAAATGTTTCTCAGGCATTCTTGGTCCCAGTTTGTGCCCCTTGGTTCTGTCTGGCCCAATACCATCTCTTCTTTTCATGGATTTCATTTGTCATCCCATTCTTCGTTCTTTTTAGTGATGGCCACCACTCGAATTTCACCTGAACACAGTCTTCCCACCTTTCAGATAAAGAAAGATGCACATCTCTGGCCTTATCCAGACTCAAATGCTTGAGCTGTCACTTTACTTTTCATGAGCTGCTTCCAGTTTTAAGAAATGCCACTTGCCTTGTGAATCTCTGTAGAAAGGGCTGCTCTGCATATTTCACACCAACACCAGGAGGGCCATTTTAGTACTAACTCTACAGCATCCACTTTGAAACACTGTTTGTAAGATTGCATTATTATTGGTGCCTCTCCTTCTCCTCCTCAATCCCTGAACAAAATCCCCAGCTGTACATCCAGATGTTATGTAGTTTCAGCAGCTACTTGTTAAAAATTACTTAAATCCTCAGTATTTCTCAACAACCTATGGACAGTTTTCAAAGACGGGCCCAGTCAATTCTAAAACACACTCAGGCTCTCATCTGGCATTGCCATCTGATACAGTTGGTGCTATTATTATGTAGTTTCAGAACACCCTCTGCAATCAGCTGTAAATTGTTAAAGAACACTTTTTTGGCAGTCCTCTAGAGATAGTTACTATTTGCATCGATACTCAGCCCAAGGATTCTGCACTATCAATCCATAAAAACCCCAAACCCATTCAAGTAATGCTAAAATTGCATCATAGAAAAAAAAAGAAAAGCAGATGCATTGAAAGGTACAGTGGCAAAAGGTTATTATGAGCTCATCCTCTTACATCTAAATGTGACAGTCCCAACTGGGTGGTCTTATCCTGTACATGGAAAGAGAAGCCCTGGAGTGAACAAATATGGTGCCACCAGCATTTCAGGCAGGTTGGAGATCTCACCCTCTTAAAGAGGGTTGAATGCTCAACATACACTTGGTAAGCAGAAGGTCTTTACTATCTATGGAGATGATACAAGATGTTCACCTCTAGCTGTCACAGGAGCCCTTAAAAATATCAGTAACCTCACAAAGTAACTCACAAATCAATCCTGTCATTCTCTTCCCACCCAAGCACACAGAGGAACTCTGATGCAGGAGAACAGGGACTGGGAAGGGTTGGGCACAAAGAGAGGCTTATTATGATGCCTGAGAAAGTCAACCATGACACTAGCACAAAGTACTAGACATCAAATCTGGCAGGCAGGATTACACAATATTGTAACAATTTTTAAAAATACTCCAAACTTATCTAAGCAACTCTCTTTTAATTACAATTGTGTCATCCCTGATCCCTCTGCTTGCTGAAGACTTTGCTGAAGGATATTATCTGGCCTTATGGACACATGCCAGTTGAGCTAAGACTGATTTACTCAAATAAACAGATGTGCTAGGCAGCCATGTTTATCCTTCTTGTCAAACGCTTGCTGCCAGAGCCACTTTGTGAAATAGCAATTCACAAAACACTCTCAGGAATTCCTATTAGCTACAGGAGTTCATTAAAAATTTCTGCCTGTGGAGCAAACACCAGAGTAATGATTGACCCATCATGTTCTCATGTGAGAGGGAATATTTTAAATTAGCAAGGCTCATTCTTTTTTTACTTAAATTATCTCTGAATCTATACAGACACCCTTTTGAGTTAAGTATACTTACTCATACACTTCTTTTCTGGAACTGTTGTTGTCTTTTGGTAATTGAAACAGACTAAGATTTAAAATCCATGACCAGAAATTATTATTATTCTGTTACAAATCACTATTTATTACCTTCCTAAAATGAATTTCATTTCCCGTCTTTCAGGTGTGCTACAACAAGAAGTGTAATATTTTTAAAGGCTCTCTAAGCCTGAAAGAACTTGAAAAGAATTTGCATGACATTGCTAACATTAATAGTAAATTTTGCATAAATATTGATAGGTTACCCTTCACCAGTGTTGAGATGTGTTACGTTTCACTGCTGACAGCTTTTGAGGCTAGCTATCAAGCCACTGTTTTACTCCTCCTGTCCTTAAAAAAGAGTCCTGCTGCTGTTTTTAATATGAGTAAAGGGGTAACCCTGTACTTCTTATTAATGCCAGTTATATTTGATTACTTCATTAACTGCAGATTTATACAGCTTGTTGCACCTGAAAATAAAAAGTGCTGAAGTTGTATTAACACCTTCAGTCAGGACCACTTTAACCACTGATGTTCAGACTCACGATGCAAAGGGAGTAGAAATTATTAGCCTTTTTGCCGCTCCTTTAATTACATTTTCACTGTACCTGTCTCATTATTTTCAGAGTTCACCTCAGGATGCCAGTAAAAACAGATGCACAGTTTGGTAGTTCCATGGATAATACAGAAATGCCTTTCCTATTGATACTGAGATTATGCTACCTGATGAGTGAAACTCGGGCACACTCCCTTGTTAATTGAAGTACCTCTGCAAATCTCATGGTCAAGAGACTTCACATATGGGTGGAGTTATGGATCACATCTTTCTGAAAACAGCTAGAGAAAGACTGACAATTTTGGAAACTTAGGAATACTCAAGTAGTGGAGTTTGTCACTGTAAAAGGTCCACAGGACATAGGGACCCTCCTGGCAGCAGACAAAATTCAACATCAGAGTGTATTGTCAGTTCTTCTGCAAAAATATACACACAAAAATATTTCTAAATTCTTTCTGTGCCCAAGGAATAAATCCATGTAAATCTGATTAAACACCAGGGTAAGGATACTAAGAACAACAATGTGTTAGCTTCAGTCAAAATAACAAAGAACATCCTAACATTGAAGCAGAAAACTGGATCACAACTAGAAAGAAGAAGCAGGGATCTGATGCAAAGATTGTTTAGGATGGGAGAAATGTTTGGTCTTCACTGGGCTAAATATCAGGCCCACATGTGCCCATGAATGTGCATGTACACATGTCCCTTGTAGTGAAAAGGTCACTTGCCCTTTCAGAGATTCCCCAGACGGCTCTGAGTGAGTTGGTTTATTTGCAGAGCACAATTCCAGGCAGAGGCTCTAACCCAGATCCCAAATGCAAAACACACACAGCAGTGCAGCCTGGCAGCCAGGCTGCTCCCACTGCCTTTCTCACAGAGTTGCATCACTTGGCTGGATCTAGCTCAGCCAGTGTTGGATGGAGAGCCCCTGCATTCCACTCTGCTGCACGCTCACAATACACCCTGGTATTTCTTTTACTGGAGTGGGTCATATTTTGGCGATCTCTTATGTAGCTGAATCATAACAAATCCCTCTTTTTCTGCAGTGCCTTACAATAGTAAGCTGATGATGCAAAATGTAATCCATAAATCCATAAGGAAAGATTAATAAATAACCAAAGACATATCTTGAAATAGTTTTATACAAAAGGCCTGGTTTTCCTCCCACTTTATGCTCAGGAATTCAAGAAAATTCTAAGAGGGAAATTAGATCCAGATTTTGTCAAGCGAAAGTGAGAACTCCACAACCTATTTGTCTATTTGTACACAACTGCCTGCTTTTGCTGACCAGTCTTATCATCAAAAAACTTGTTTATTATTCTGGATCTGAACATTAGTAAAGCTGTTCAGCATTTAACTCTCAGTAGCATCTTTTCACATTTGGCTGTACAATCAATGTGTGGTGAATAGTTCAGATTGGATGGGACTGAGCAACCTGGTCGAGTGGAGGTGTGCCTGCCCATGGCAGGGGGTTGGAATGAGATGGCATTTGAAATACCTTCCAACCCAAACCATTCTGTGATTCTTTGAAGTGCAGCTGGCACTGGAATAAGAGGCTTGTGGAACAAGTGTACACTGGTCAGCGTTGTCTTTCACTTCTGTCCAGCAGACTGTCAAATCCAAGGACAACAAACACCAGCACAAAGCCTGACAGTGAGTTCTATAAAAATATGAGAGAAGGCTGCCACTGTCTCATATTGTCCCTGTCACAGACTCCAGTTTAAAAGGCACAAGAGGCACCAAGAGCTCTGTAGATGTCTCTTACAGACATTTTGGATGGCTAATACACGTAGGAAACCAGACAAAGCACTGGGAAGGGAATTTTAATCAATTCATCCACATAAACTACTCCCATATCATTTTATGTATGAGTGCTTCAGTTTCCTGTGGACCTTCCAGTCATTTATTATATATCCATTACTTAACAAATAGCACCCACTCCTAACCACAGTCTCGGAGATTACAGAGATACCATTAGAACAATGTAATGCAAAATTAATTAGAAAAAATTAGAAAGCCAGGAAGATAAAAAAATAAATGAACACTCTCCAAGCCAAAAGTTACCATAAATATATGAAGACTGAAAAAATGAAAATTAAGAGGAAAACTTCTAAAACTAATTTAATACAAATTTAATTCATGCACATGCCAAGATACAGTAAAAGTATACCATGCCAGAAACCTGAAATAAATAGTTTTACCTTTTAGAAAAAAGGTCTGCCCATAATTCTCTTGCAAGATTTCAGAAATACTTATATTTAATATAGTATTGCTTTCAAGGGAATTCAAAAGCTAAAGCTGTGTTGACTAGAATAATTTATATTTTGATTTGAACCCCTCAAATAACTCACTCCCTTAATTACTGTCTTGTCTGACAGGGAATCTTGTGAATACATATTGTTTGCTTTAGTCGCAGAACATGTGATGATGTCTTTGACAAATAGAGACACTATTTCATGACATTAAATCTTACTTTCAAACTAAGAGTTTTCTACCTCATTTGTCAATAAAAACCATTACAGACTCCTGCTATGCTATTGATCCTACTCCTAAACAGGAACTCATATGAAGATTAACCTGAAAATAGTCATAATTTAAAAATGCCTCTGACAAATCATGATAGATCCCATTCAGAGTTGCTCATCATTGTCATGTAACAGTTACCCACTTGTAGCTGAGTCTAAATAGATTTTCTCTACTGAAAAATCTGCTCATTAAGCGTTTAGCCAAGGAATAATTTAAGAGGAGGGAAAAAAAAACCAAGCAAGCCATGTTAATAACCACCATTTGCCATGCAGCATTTGAAGAATGATACCTCACACTGAGAGAAGCTTTATAGATTTTCTAGCATTTTTTTAAATTCTGCATACACCTAGAAATTCCCTGTGGCCTTTCAGTGGTCAAGTGCAATGGCTTTATGCTAAAGCAGCCATATGAACTACCACAGATGTACAGGGGTTGCCCTGTTCCAGGTACAGAATCCAGCACTTGCCCTTGTTAAACTTCATAAGGTTGGTGGTTGCTCATCTCTCTTAATTTGCTGAGGCCTCTCTGCAGGGCCTTTTTGCCTTCAAAAGAGTCAACAGCTCCTCCCAATTTGGTGCCAATTGTCCCAAGTAGGATGCAAAAATACATACTGAGATCTACGTGTATCCACCATGTAATCTGTCTCAATGGGACTGTGTCAGTGGACTCAAGAGGTGACACTCCTCAAACTTCATTATCCATGGCTTGTCTCATTTACTTGGGAACACCTATATAGCCTGAATTCTTGGGATGAACAGCTGCACTATACACACGAAGCAAAGCTTCCTGAAGGGAAGAAACTTCAGTAGTTTAATGTTGTGAAATGAGGTGGTCCTTGTAGTGGCTGAGAAACTAAAATCCCCATCCAGACTTGCAACATATTTGAAAGGGTTTTGAAACATGGGTTCTGGTGTAGCTTCCTGTGCAAAAATTTAATTCACATGTATTTAAACGATTTCTACCCTTAACCAGCATGTTATAAATGAAAACAATTTGGAGATTCACTTTAACACTGCCCCAAACCAAAGTGTTAATGAACACATTCATAAATGCTTACCAATTCATTTCTCCTGAAAAGAAAAATAAGGTCAACAAAGACTTAGAATCACTTGTCATCAGCTGACTCACACACAGATATCCATATATGAGCTCAAACATCCATAGGTGATTTTAAAGAGTTTCAAGATACCTATCACAGTCTTAATTTTAAAGCTTTGAAAGAAGAAGAAGCCTCCACTTCCTTTTATCAGATAACTAGAGGTTTGTCTTGCACACCTCTTCCTAAAAATACTATTTTTCATTATATATGCAATTTAATATAGAAGTACCTCCGATTCTGGATGATAACACACTTCTCCACAGATATTTTCATCCTTTTTACATTCTAATGAGATGCACATTCTATTACTTTTGCTGCTCCTTGGAGTTTTGGATGAAGTACACTTCTGCCATGCTTTACGTAGGAGTTCATATCCCAGGATAATGCCATTTGGCTGTCCTGGCGATGCCCAGTTGATTTGAAGAGATCTGCAATAAGAAAACCAACATCTGTTCAACTTTTGGATGTATTTATGCCTCTATAGCTACTTACATAAAATGATTAGCATATAGTAGTTCCTTTTTACACTAGTTCACATGGAGTGAAACATTTTGAAGTTTCTAAAATGTTCTTCTGGATAACAAATTCCACAGACATTTCAGTAACCAAAGGTCTAAAAGTTTCTACAAAGTGTCAATATGTGCTAATACTCCATGAAAACAAATCACATATACAATAAAAGTCTTTAAATGTTGCTGTTTAAGTGACATCTCATTCCCACTTCTGGAAGTCTATGTGTAATAAATTATGTAGCATTTTACTCTTTTCATTTTGTAACTCCTTTCCCTCCATGACTTTGCAAGTGCAGCTTACACACATTGTGCTCAGCCATCACTTAAAACAGGCTTTTCTTAATCTTGCCTTTTCCTTGCTTAAAAAAAGAAAAAAAAGGATGTTGCTTTGAGATGTATTCTTCAGTTTAGAATTAAAACTCATTACAGCATCAGTAAGCACTAGTTCCCTTCAGTACTTAAATATTTTCACTGACATAAAATTAAAAGTGAAAAATGGAAGTGTTTATCACAACTAAGACTCAAGACTTCTAACTGAGCGCAAAAGCACCACTGCAGCAGCCTGCAAAGACTGTAAAACAAAATCCTGTAGCTGATTTCAGATTTGATATCAGACCATCACCAGTTTAAGGAAGAATATATCTTAAGGAATATTAAATCATGCTCAGCTGTAACATGCCTATCACTACTAAAAATGTGTAGATATTTCCTCAAAAAACTCACTTAGTACTATGATAAACTACAAAAAAAAAAAAAGGAAAAGAAAAGAAAAAGGACATTTGAAACAAAAATACAATTTTCCCACTGATATTTCAAATGAATGCTTCATTGCTTCATTTCTTGTATAGTCACTGTGGAGTCTTGCATAAGACACAAATTCCTTTCACTGCGACTCTCTGGGTAGAGAGAAGGAGTTCCCAATACCACATGTAGATCAGTAGGACTGACAACACTGCATAGTTAGGCTCCAAGTAGCTCTTTTTAAGCTCCATGTCCCAATTACACAGTCATTGTCAGAATGACAGTGACATCAGAAACTAGTTTTAATTTAAAGTGAAAACACTACAGTGAAACAGCAGCTGCTGAGATAAACTTTGACATCTTAACGCAATAAAAATAAGTGGACTATTATTTCACTTCCTTAAGGTATAAACAGAGGAATACACACTTGCAATACGCCTTTGCAGAACAGGAATTAATGTCACCTATGAGGGAATAAATTCATAGGTGGCTTGTAGAGCTGCATTTTCATTCCAAGGTCTTCATCTGAATGGTGGATTTAATTCCATATTCTATCCATTGCTATTTTGTCTACTCTACCTATTCTACCACCTACACATCAACAAAATGCACTCATCCACATTTAAATGATGTTACACTTAAAAACAGAAATGCAGGAAAATACATTGTACAAACTTCAGGAAAAAATGGTAAAAAGAGGAAAAGAAGGGCAGTACTTTAACCTTTATAAATGCCATTGCAACTCTCTGCTGGTCTTTGCACAGAATAGATCACAAGAGCAAAGAAAGCATTCCCAGTCATATTTTTGAACGATTTGCTTTCTGCAAGTTTCATTCAGACCCTCCTGAGTATATTTTCAGAGTATTGTGCCAGGTTTTTTTCAGTTTTTCAAGTCATATTTCTCTCTAATACAATTTAAAATTAGGCCTAAGAATTAGCACAATGATTTAAACATTTTGCCTTTTCTGCAGGGCTCAGTGTGTATTTCCTTCCTTTAACAAGCAATCACTTTATTATTATTTGATAGATACACATTTGGGGTGGACATAGCCTGATATAAAGAAAAACTGCAGCTGAACAGGGAAATTGTATGGAATGGGAATTCACTGACCAGTGCCAACGAGGTAAAGCTCAATATGACCTTCCAGAGCAGGCTCATAGACAAACAGACTCTCACAATTTTATGGGTGTTTCAGTTATGTCTACACCTTCTGATGCTTGTCACCCACGGCAAATCGTGGCAACACAGCAAGAGCAGCACACAGCTCAGTTTAAAAAAGAACAGCAGGGTTTTGATGGTACTGCAGAGGCTTTTTGACATCCCCCATGTGAAGGCTGAGCTGAAAACCTTCTTGAGCAGGTGCAAATTTAATGGGACACGCTGGGCGCTTTAGTGTGCAGGCAGCTGTGTCATGTGTGGTGCATCTGATACAGCTGCAGGGGCACGGGGACAGAGCCTGCCTGTCCTCTCCTTCTATCCAGTCACTCCCTCCGGGATTCTCTGGAGTTGGGTCTGTCCTGGGAAGTGCCTGCAGCCTGACCTGCAGAAGCAGCCTCACAAATTGTAGGCATAGACAAAAAATGTGCAACACTTCGCAGTTGGGGTACAATCCTTGTCTGCCCAGAGAACACTCCAAGTGTCTGCCATTTATGGTAGTTCCTATGCTGGATGAGTCCCACTGATGTTGCTGAGGTGAAAATACTGAAGCAGGCAAAGCAGCCTAGTCAGGTTCACAGAAAAAATCTGCTTCAGACTACAAGTCCATGAAAGCACTTTCAGGAGATAAAGAACAATTTCAAACTGATCCATGAAGGTGTATTTGCTTTTTTGAAGGAGAGAAAAGTGAAATAATTTAGCTCAAGAATGTGAAGACAATTCTTTTTGACATTTTCAGGTAGATTTTTTTTTTAAACCCATGAAAAATAACAATATTTTTTAATATTGATAATGCTTCACATATATTTTGAGAAAACAGACTTTGGAAATAAACTTCTGGGGTTTGTCTGCTTCATCACCAGCTCCAAGTGCCCATAAGGCAGGAAAGGACTTCTGGTTTTTTGTTGTTTTCTTTTTTTTCCTCAATACAGTAGTAAAGGTTTAACAATGAAGATTAAAGATATTTCAAGGCTTCACTTCAGAATCTTGATAATGAATGTTCCATTAGTCTCATCACATGCAAGAGTTAAATTCAAAAAAAATCAAAGATTGAATGACTTTACTTTTTAGGAGCTGGAAGTTAAAAAAAAAAACAACAAAAAAACCCCACAAGATTCACCTGACAGTCTTAAGATAGGGAGCACTGCTATTATTAATGACTAGTGGATAAAATACTTCCCTCATCAGGAGATCACACATACTGAGCAGCTGCTGCAGCACTATTGCACAGGAGTTAAGGACCCGCTGCATGGTGGATGCAGGGCTGACATAATTAGAGAAGGCAGTATGACACAGTCCAGACAGTCTGATAAATGGCACCACGCCTCTGTTGTTGCCACAAACTTCATGGAGAAACCCTTCAGTTCTCAGTGTTTCCCATTACTAGAGTAGGGAGTGCAATCAGGTGTCTTCTGGCCCTCTGACCATTTTCCCAGTATGGAAAACCAGATTCCCTGGTCTTTAGTTCTCAATATTCCTTTGCTGAAATCTGCACTACATTTTATCATCTTCCAGTTGTCCAGCGATAAGACAAATTGAAAGGCTTTTTAACACAGCACAGCAGTTTGACACTTTCATATTTGATCTCCTTTAGCACTCATGAGAAAATACCACAAACCCAACAATTTGTTGCTATGTTTTCCTAAAATCTTTTTTTTTTAAAAAGAAATAAGATTTTTTTAGGAAAAAAAAATCCCACTTTTTCCTAAAATCTTTTTTACTAGCATGTTTTTTAAAATAATACCTCCTCCTCATTCACTCACGAACAGCAACAGATACAGAAACCTTCCAAAGTCCCATGATACTGAGCACCAAGCCTAGGAATTCACCCAGCTTTTCTCCCATGGCCTTTTCTTTGAGCTTTCCTTACACCGTGACCAGGGTTTCTAGTCCCTCCCAATATGCCTAAAGCGCCCTCTCTTCATGAACCCATGAAGGATTTTCCCTAGATTGCCCAGATTAGGCCATGGTGTTTTCTAAGCCATCAACCTTTGAATTAAGCATGCAACAGAATTGCTGTATTACAAGGAAAAAGAGAAAGAAGAAGAGTGTTTTAAAGTGGAATGAACTATTTTCCAACACACCACGAGATTTAAATCCACTACCCAAACTTTCAGTCAGTATCCACATGCATTCAGTACTCAGAGAACTTTCTAAACTGTGCAATAAAATATGATACTTGTCTAGAGAGTCAAATCCTGAGGTCCTAATTAAAAACAAAACAAAGCAAAAGTGTACCTGATTTCAGTGGCATTTGTTTCTACCTAAACATGGCCAATGCAACCTCTCCCCCAAAACACCCTAAATGCAGGCAAGAAACATAACAAAGCAGAACCTGACTTAGGAGTTCAGGATTGGGTCCCACACTGTTTTCTACTTGAAGTTTGGCATTATAAAATAGTTATATCAGCCCTGTGACCTTTTGTGCCAAGTTTCAGCCTGAAGCTGAGTTATTAAGTGTAAGGGGTGGAAAAGTGAGGATTAATAATGGCTCCAGTGGTATAACCTTCATTAGAACAGTGTGGATGGAGCTGCTATCAGAAAGACTTCTAAGTTGTTGGGTGAAATTATAATTTCTGTCATGTAGCACCTTGAGGCAAATTTTAAAACAATTATTTGTGAATGCTACAAAGACATTATCCTACAGCATTCTCATCAATAATACAGCCCCCCAAACTGACTCAGAAGAGGGGAAAACGCCATGATTCCAATTAAAGACAATAAACTGCACAGGCTTTATTATATCTCAGGTATCCCATGAGCCTATACTCTAGAAATGCCTTTTTTTGCTCTCTGATGACAGATATGTATTAAAATGTCCTCTTGTTCACACAAACTGGATTTTTTTTTTTTTTGCCCAAGCTTTTTCTTTTATGGAGGATAAACAAGCAAAATTCATATTCAGCCCAGCACCTGCCAAGGCTGTCAGCTGTAGTGTTTGTCATATTTCAATCAAAGCTGAAGCCAGCCAGTCATTTTTATACTGCACAATCCCTACATACTCGAGGACCAGAATTAATGAATTAGCTATTGATTAAATTCCACTCTAGCAAATCCACCGTGGCAAATAAATGAACTACCCGGGGCACATGTAGGCCACGGCCAGACATGTCCGGGCAATCGATCAGTAGTTAGTATTCTTTTGGGATATAAGAACAGCTGATGATAATATGACATGTAGGAAAAGGCAATGTAGAAACAGAGTCTGTTTCTGGCTGAGCAGATTATAAAGTAGGAAGGCATTTTTGATCCTTTTGCATTCATGTGTTATGACATATTTAGTCTATATATAATAGCAGAAACATGAATAAGTGTTTGCAGTACCGACAAGTACGGACAATACAGACAAAGGCATACATAAGTTAAAGCCAAGGGCAAAAGATGAGATCCTGAATTGAGTTCTTATCATCAAACAAGCTTTGACTATATCTGTATGTGTGACAGAAAAATAGCAAGCTTAATTTCACCCTTATACAGACACAAATGCTCAATTCAAGCAAAATATACAAATAGCAAAATGATGCCAAAGCCTTATGAGACTGGAGAAGCAACTCCATACTGTTGGCTATTTCTGAAGGCTCAGATGTTAGATACTAGTTATATACAAAAGATTTTTTTTTTCTTTTGATGAAAGAAACACTGTTAATGAGCATACTGCACTTGAAGTGGAAAATTACAGGAATGATAACACAAATGCAGGAGGCTAACTGCTTTACTGTTGGTGTAATTCTGAAATATGTGTTCACAAGTTGCATTTTACTTTTTCTTTGGAAGATATTAGTTCCCAAGGAATCACTGTATAAGTTACTATTTGACTGCTTCTAAGGACTGCAAATTCGATGCTCCCTTTGCAATCAAGAAGTTTGCCCATGCCTGTGGATGTAGTGGATAGGCAGATTGCAAACAGTGAGTGGTTCAAGGAGACACAGATATGCACGCCTTTTCAGATAGCTTACTAATTCTTACTGCTGTGATAGGTGACTTTTTTTTACCCAGAATTATTCTAAGTTTCCATTATCAGCATTGCATTGCTCCCCGAACATTAATCTTCCTCTTCTTAACTGACAGCAGAATGTGATAATTTTCATTCCACTACACTTCTTCTCCTAACTATTTCCACTTATGCCTTATTTATTATCACAGCACAGTGATATCCAAATGGGTATGTACAATCAACCAAGGGTGAGACTTCTTTGATTGATCTTTCAGCAGAAAAACTCCAAGACCAAAGATAACAATCACTAAAACTGTTTCCAAAGTGTATACCAAATTCTTTCATGCACCTTATTCAATTTTCAGAAGACAACTTTACATTCTGGTCCCCATTCCAGCTACAAATCTCCCTGATACATGAAAGCCACCTATAGCACAGTACCTTGAGCCAATTATGTGAATAATGGGTGCTGACAGCTGCTTTGGCTCATCTTCCACAGTGGTGATCTGGGTCCCATTGCTCCTCACGCAGGCGTACACCGTGCAGGCTTCAACCTGATGGAGAGGAACACCAGGTTCACACACTCAGCTGCAGAAATTTGTCAGTTCCGCTACTTGTTTAGACTTTCTCTTCACCCAAGATATAATTCTTTTCTATTTAACAGATTCCATATAGCCAGGAAAATACTGCAGCTTTGAGATAAGTGTATCTGCCAGAGATATACTGCACTGTATCACACTTTCCCACACCATTTTCAAAAGAAGGGTACATGCAGCCCTCTGGCACTAATTGCTGCTTGCTATTAAATTATCATCAAAAGAATTGCAGTGAACTTGTTTTTCTAAATGTATATGTAGACACCAGTACAGAATATTGAAAAAAATGTGCTTTGATTTGAGGCCTTGAGTAAGGTTTCTATTCCTACTATATAGTCTCACATAAAAATTATTTTTTCTTACTGTTTCCTGTTCCTTCATGTCTATTTTGTAAATTAAATGTGAGAAATGCAAATAGCAATCATGCCATCTTTAATGAAAAAATGTCACAGAAATAAATTCTTATTCCTTCAATTCTTGGGATTAAACTAAGACTAGGAAAAGCAAAATAGGAAGTGAAGGATCATAGCATTGTTTCTGTATTGTCCACAGGAAGTTACTCCAAATAAAAAAAAAATCATGAAAAATAATGCAGTAAGATTACTAGTGAGATGCACATGCATCCAAGATAATATTGTTTCCAGGAAACGAAGAAAAAGAATAAAAAAAATAAAATAAAGGCATCTCACTTTAGTTTTACCTATCACATTGATGCAAATATAAATACTAGCACAGCAGAAGAGAAGAATAATTAACATCTCAAGCAACAGAAGGTGGCCATGGTAAATTAATATAGAGAGTCTATAAGTGAGGCAGTACACTGAATTTGCATTGTTATTGAGAAAAGACAAATGTGTTTCCAAGTGGCATTCGGAAAGTCATATGTGTATTCATGGGTGGAGGTTTGCTGCTTCAGAGGGGCTGGAACATGGAAATCTGTTACAGTGTGCCTGTCTGTGATGTTTATTTATGGCATGGAGTAACCGGCTGCAAATTTTCACAGTGAAGTGTACATGGTACTACTAAGTTTCCCTCATACATAAAAATGTAAACCAAACCTTCATGAAATAGACAGGAAGAGCTACAATTAAGTGTCAAAATCCATTTCTTGAAGAGATTAATACAAAGTCAGGATAGAAAGATTTCTTTATTATTATTATTATTTTTATTTTTATGTTTCTACCCACAGTATTTTGCCTTTCACTAGATATGTGACTAGAGAGGCAAAGAGAGAGAAAGGGAAAAGCAAAAAAAAAAAAAGTTGCATGTATTAAGACCATAGAAAGTACTGTGATGATTTCAGAGATCAGCCCTGCTGCGTCCTCAAAAGGATAAGGAAAAAAAAACGATAATGGGGTGTCAAATGCAACATCATTATTTCACTGTGCAGATATATCATGCATGCCTGATGTTTCTTAAACAATTGCAATTTTCTTTTAATGAGTAGGAGTAGAATCTTTGCTTCTTAATATATGTTGGGGCTTTGCTAATGCTGAAGCACAGAGCATTTAGGGGAAAGTAAACGGAGTTTTGACACTTTGAAAAAAGAGATGATGGAAATTTGTGACAAAAAGTGTACACAAACCAAAATATGCTAAAAATAAATATATCTCTTGCATGGATATGCATTTGAGCATCAGTGCAAACACGTGCCCGTGTGTGTAAAGAAATTCACGAAACCATATCCTTCTTGGAAATCCAAGTAGAAGCAAATAAGTAAAAGTAAAGTATGCCACACACCCCAGAAAATATATTCTAACCTGTATATCATACACGGTGAAGGGAGACAAATCTGCCAAAAGAAAGGATCCCGGCTCGCTCATTCCAGTCTTGTACTGCTGGTTATTTACATAGACAGAGTACCCAGTGACAACACCATTCGGGTTTGAAGGCGATGTCCAGATGACACGTACAGCTGTACTGTTGATGATGACAACCTCTGGAGGGAACATGCCCTCAGGCTCTAGAAATAAAGGAAGAAACTGAATAAACTCCAGCTGTCTCTGCAAAAGCACTTGTTTAACCAAATGCAGATTAGTATTTAGGTTTAGCAAAGGGTTCACTGCTTATCTGCTTTCCTCTGATGAAGTTATCACAGTCTGTAGTCTTCTGTAAATTGGCTTATTATACTCTCAGTTAGAAATCATGAGAGCCGATGGTAAAATGCTTTATACCAGCAGCACAGTGTCAATCATCAGTAGTATGTGGCCAGTGAGATATGATGATAAATTACTCACCCATCTGCACTGCCAACATGCAAATATTATTTTTATGTCCCCCCAATCCTAATTCTTCAAAAAAAGAAAACAAAAAGAATGGAGCATTTTGCTTTTAAAGCAAAACCTGAGACCAAAATACCTTATGTCTGATGGAACGTGACATTATCAGCCTTATAGATGAAGCAATATGCAATATTGCCATTATGTAAATGGTTTCAAATGTTGATTACTATAGGTAATGATGAAGTCTAACATTTATTTAAAAAAAAAATGAAAAAAACCAACACCTTTGGTAGCGTTAAATTACACAATTATCTAAGCATGTCAGAAATAACCATGCAAAAGCCTATTTTTATCATAAGAACCCATCTTTACCAGTTGAAAAATTACCCTTACCATCAATTCTATTTTATAAACAAAAGGTGCTGACCTTTGGCATGAGAAAGGAAATGGAATCCTCCCTTAAAGTGCTTTGCTAATGACCTGGAACACTTGCTTCTGAGGTAATGATATTATAATGTTTATAATGAGACTTTATAAAGCAAAAAGATTAGAAAGACCATTCTAAACACATTTCAGATGCACAATTTTTTTTAATTATTATTTTATCCTCAACCTCCACCCCCAGCTCTGCACTTGCCCACTGGCATAGAAATGACTCATAAAGAATTTTCTTAGAGGCTGAACTTGCACCCAGAGTTTCTAATGACTCAGGAAAGGCCCTGTGTACAACTGTCATGTCAGAAGCACGTTGCTTCACAGAGCAAATCTTTTAAAAAACCCATTAATTGTTTCTAAATTCTACCATTTATTGATATGAACTCCGTTCCAAACTTAGTGCACACAGACAGGAATATGCAGGAGAAGATGAGAACAAACTGGGTTAATATCTGCTATTAGAGCTTTTCCTTCTGTCTCAGTGGGACCGTTTATTGATCTACCACATGATGACAACCAGCACTTAAGCACTTTAACGTTTTAGACCTTTTTCCTTTTATACCGGAAATTTTATAATGGAAGGATGACTGATCTCAACCCTAACAAAAATCAATCAATTTCATTCTCAGATTTTAAGCCAAGCTGCATTCACTGCTAACCAACCTCCATCTGAGGTAGTCACATGCACAACTTCACTGTTGATGCTGTGGACTCCGTTAAAAACTTGAGAAAATATCTGATACTCTGTGTTGGGCTGCAAGTCATCTATGACTACAGAGTTTACATCAGCCTGGATCCTCAGCGATCTTCTCTCATCAGTAGAATTCAAGAAGAGAGTGTAGTAAACAACATCTCCTTGCAAATCCTGTAGTGCTAGGAAAAGAAAGAAAAAACATTGGGACATCGATCGGGAATTTTTCAGTCAGGAAGTTTCTTATCAACATTTATTGTGAAGACTAAACCAAATTTTATTCAGACTCTCATTAAAAAAAAAAAAGGAAAGAGTCCATCAAGCGCCTCCAATTTCACCTTTTTAAGGAGTGATGCAGATTTCTCTCCCTAATTTCTCAATATATTTACTGGTCCACCATCCTATCCAACACTGGAGAAAGCTTTCTTTCTATAGACATCCTGATGAGGACAACAGAATAAACAAATTAATAGGTAAAACCCACCGTGGTTTTACCTATTAATGGTGGCAAGCAGTGGTGTGCAGGCCTTTTTGCTCTTTCCCTTCAAACAACACTTCCCAGAGCCCACTCCAGTCCTCTAGCCATGAATAAAGGACCTGTGCCATAAATTCTAGTGACATTCAGCTTTACCCAGATGGTATTTTGGCCACTCACAGTACAGAGAGAAGCTGTATTACTGTTTCAGAACAAGCATGAGCACATCATCTACATGTAAAGCTGTAATACGCTCAGAAGCATTATACATACAGGGCAAAACCCTCAAATCCTCACATTTCTTTCTAAAATGTATTTTACTCAGCACTAACTTCCCCAGAGAAAGACAGAAAAAATAGTACAATTTTCTGGCTACACAGTGAAGGATATTCACTGGTCTGAGCTGATGGATAAGCACAGATTCCAGGCAAGTCTTCTCCATTTTAGTGACTCAGATGTCATCTGCTATCTTATCTGTCCTTTGTCAAACAGTTTAAGTTCAGGTCTGACTAAATGCAACTGCTTTTCAACTAGACAAGGAGATGAAGAGTATAATTACGACGAAAACTCTAAGCACTAAGACAAAACTCTTGAAATGACACACAGTACTACTGGACAGGACTCAGCTCACTGGGACACAGCACTGATAAAAGCCAAAAGCATCTTTTCAGACTTTACTAATATATGGGTTTGTCATCAAAACTCTTAATCAAGAACGATATGCTATCTTTAAGTGGTACTGATACAAAGCATTCTAAATCCTTAGAAGTCAGAAACTTTCAGAAGGGAAAGAAAGCAAGGCAACTTATATTGAGGGCTCCCAAGTTGCCAAAGAAAACAAAAAACTAATTTGAAAACTAATATTATGAAAAAGAATGAAGCACTGATATACAAAATCGTTAATAGGGTTATTTGCAACATAAGAAGTAATAAAATATGACAAGGTTTCCAAATAATGAATAGTCTTGTCTTGGTGTTTAACTTCTATATTCACAAACATATATAAAGGAAATTTCTAAGATATGAATGAAAATAAAACCAGATTGCATTACCTACATCTAGAAGGTCAGGGGTTTAGATTACTAAGGTAATGAAACTTCAGTGAGCTGCTTCAGATCTATTACATTTGTCAGTTTTTATAAGCATGCTTACTTCAGGCATGCAATTATAAAATAAAAAGACTACATTTGCTGCGATTCAGCACCTAGTCCTTAAAATATCATTTGCATTTAAGTCATGAAGAAATTCCCCACTGCTGTATTAACAAACCAACTAGAGAAATTGGCTAAATTCATTTTAAGGAGCAGAGCATAATGAAAGAGAAAGGGAATCTTCTCATCATGAAGGAATGTAGATGTAAATTTTTATACAAAGGTATGAAATTGGCCACAAAGACAACAGGATTTTGTGTAGTACTGCTTTATACACCTCTGACAAGTTTCCATTAACTATTTCTTCATTTTCACTATTCTCATCCTGCAGAAAGAGCATATTATAAATACAGACTTGACTGAGAAAGAGCAAAATGTGCCCATTTTTTCCCCCTATTTCTTTCCTCACCTTTCAAGGACATCTAGGTATATTATAAATCAAGGCAAGGACTGTGTTTCCTCTGAGAGCAAGGCAGGCCATGGTAAGTGATGGCAGATTAACATCTAGTTACTGGAATAAATACTAAGCACACTTACTTGGTTTTGACCATTCCACTTCTATGGCAGTGTGATTAAGAGCACGTGCAACGAGGACACTTCCTTTCTCTGGTAATCCTGCTAATGTAGTGGCCATCACTTCTTCACTTGATGTATATCCCACCTCGTTGTGCACTATGAGCTTGTACTCGTATGTTGTGTACCTAAGACATTTTAAAAATATTTAAATAGAATGAAAAATGCAGACATAGAGAATATTTGCTTGTAAACCTTCTGCCTGCGCCAAAGTTTTGTTGTTTCTTCTCCCCTTGCACAGAAATTCATCTCTATGGGATGCACCAATGAAGACTTCATAAGAGGCATCTATTTTGTGGAAATTATTCAGTATGATTAACATGGTAACAAAAATAAAACACATTATTTCACTTCTTCATAGTTGTAGCTTCTGAGGTGTTGAGAGATTATAGCTCAATTCAATATGTAATTACAGTGGTGGCAAACTGCCAAAATTTGGATCAGAATTTAATCAAATGAGGCTTTTTTCCTCTTTTGGGAAACCCATTGATTTTAACTTGCAGACTCTCATTTGTAAAAGGGATTCACCACACAGTCAGGACTCTTCTACTACAAAAACATCCCAAAAAAGGCACCTAGGAGTTCAAACTCATTTAATAAAGTAATTTTCCTCAGAACTGTGCATATTCCAATTACACAGATTTATTAAAAACTACATGTGTATTTAGTAAACCAAGTGACTGTCATATCATCATTTCTTCCCCATGGCAAAAGGCGTATTAATGTACTTTAAGTGGGATTTCATAATCTGAAATTTAATTTCCTCATAAAAAGCCTCACACAAAACTGCACAAAGACGGAACTCAGGATCATCTTGTTCAAATTTTCACTGAAGCTGCAGTGGGATAAACGTCTACAGATGCAATGAAGGAGCATACAATAAATGCCTAACATTTAGAGATTTTAGTGCAAAAAATACTCACTCTCAGTGTATATTTACTTTATTTTTTATATTTCTTTTAGACGCTTTGCTATAACACCCTGATTTTTAAAAGCTTTAGCAGTCCCGCTGCGAAAAAAG
Source organism: Cyanoderma ruficeps (assembly GCA_008694505.1). Taxonomy (NCBI): domain Eukaryota; kingdom Metazoa; phylum Chordata; class Aves; order Passeriformes; family Timaliidae; genus Cyanoderma; species Cyanoderma ruficeps. The sequence goes on along the minus strand of VZDJ01007749.1, from coordinate 8,570,870 downwards.
CAAATTAATGGGAACTCACTAGTCCCAACTCTAACTATAAGCATTGGCGAACAGGGAAAATATACAAAACACATCTGATTTTTCTCTCTGCATCTTCTGTCACTTGTAACATTTAGGGGTTTTTTTGGACACTGTAGCATACATACAGTAAAAAAGAGAAAGGACTCAAATCCTGCAATTTACTCATGAGAATTTGTGATTTTTTTTTTGATCCATATTTTCAATAATGAAAATTAAATGAGTTTGTCGTAGCCTATTAGAAACAAAGAAACCATCTGACAAGATCAGTAATTCTGCAACATGCTTAAAGAATGACAAATGAAAATAAATGCTGATATATGAACTTTCTTTCAGAAAAAAAAAAGGCTTGAGTGCTTGAGCCTCTCTGCAGCATCTCCTCTCCAGCCACAAACTCATCCTGCATTGTTAACTGCAAAAACATAGCTGCAGGTTGCAGAACCTTCTCCAGGAGAAGTGTTCAGGTATATCCAAGGGTTAGGCATACTTTTTTGGCTATGGCTCATTCAATCCAAAATATCATGGTGCCTAATGATCAGTCACTGAGGCTCTGTCTGAATGTATTGCCATTTCTGAATTGCTGACATAACTGCTGCACACACTAAAATATGCTGCACCACTAAAATATGCAAAGCTAAAACCAAAGGCAACTCTTTGCAGACTTTCAAGCATGGCTGAGAGAAAGAAATGGACACTTGGGCAGGACTGGTACAAGAAGAGCTCTGTGAGCAGTTATTGCAACAGATGGAAATGAGCAGTGACTTTCAACGAGTAGGCAGAAGCAAGCCAGAGGCAGCAGCCCTCAGCTTGCTTAGGTGTGTCTCTGACAGGAGGAGAGGTCACGTTCTCCTCATTCCCATTGTTCTCAGGAGGGATGCTCACACAATTTTTACAGAAGTAGACGGACAGTACGGATATTTGAGGGTCAGTGATTGACATGGAGTTCTCATAAAGCATGCCAGCACACAGAACACAGGCACCCTAAAACCATCCATGAGGGTTTTCCTGAGACTTTACCTACAAAAACCCAATGCACAATTCATGTTGAATCTTCCATTACAATTTCTTAATTTGTGTGTTTTGTCTTAAGGAGCCTTGATTTCAAGATGTAGAAATTAAGGTTGAATCAAGAGTAAATGTCTTGGTCTCCCCCACACAACAGGTCTGTTACATATTGAGAGAACAGAGCACACACTCCAAATGTCCTCACACATTTCCCCACTCGAAACACCCAGCACTTAATGGTGATGAAGCTAACACAACAAAGTCAGGTAAAAAAACATTGCTGAAAACAATTTTCAGATGTTTCACTCAAACATGCATTCTGCCTGTGCTATAACTTTGACAACACGCAAATCTACAGCATCTGTACACATAAATCTAAATGGTTTGATTGCACGAGCATATAGATGTTAAAATTTCATGAGATTTTTATTTTCATTTGTTTTTCAAAGCAAAACAATGTATGAGTCAAGAATGACACACTAATAATAAATCCCTGCATATTAGAATGATTAACACCAAAGATGATGACAAAAAATATTTCATTACATAATTAATATGTTCACTACATAAAGACACAAGAAATACTTTGAACTATTAAACATACACTATACAAAATGCCAGCATTTGTTTTTATAGTTTTTGTAATCTCACCTGCTAAGACCCTTATCTTCATAAAACCACTGAGTTCCTGAGTAAATATTGTGCCACAGATTTAAATCTTCAGGGGGATTTGATGCAAGTGGTTGCTGGATTTTACGTCTCAGGAGCTCATATCTAACACAAAAGACAAGCAGAACACCAGGATTATCTCAACTAATGTTATTACACAAAAAAAAAAAAAAAA
>VZDJ01007749.1:8550241-8568998 GCA_008694505.1 Cyanoderma ruficeps | reverse complement strand
AAAAAAAAAAAAAAAGAACCCAACCAGTTTTTTTTTAAAGCCACACATTATTTTGTTTTTACAGCTGTAAACTTCCTGAGATAAACATTCTTTTTAATGCTTTGTGATTTAAAACAGTCAATTACTTAATTAAAAAAAAAAGGGAGACTACTTTGAAAATGGAAAACTAAGCATTTCCACTTGAAAAAAAATCTAGTTTATTTAATGATTTACAGATTTTAAACTCTGTGGAAATGATAATCAAGATCAAATCCAAATAGCCCATAGAAGTGTCTTATGCAGACTTGCATGATAAGCACAGGTTGCTCCAGAACATGAAATGATTATGTCTCTTTCTTGCAAATGTACTGAAACAAAGAGCACCGCCATTATTATTTTACTATTAGTAGTAGCTTAAGTGTCCCTTTGCACTTAATGTGTTTGCAAATAACCACAGTGTAAATTACAGGAGGTAACAGGCACAGAATGAGTTAACTGTTCCAGCCATCTGTAGACCTTAGCAAGGCACCTTTGTGTTTCAGTAGAAATTCATGATGTGAGCTTGAAAGACTAAACTATTTCGTCCTGGTTTTAATTGGTATCTGAAGCAGTATTCCTGTCTCTGTTCCAAACACCAGGTCAGCCAAAGCCCATCTTTCATCAGGTCAGCCATGAGACTGCCTGATTTGGAAAACATGCTTTCCACCCAGGCTGCATCACACACTCTCCATCACCTTTTATACAAAACCTTTATGGAATTTAACAAAAATTAGATCACTTAGTGCCTACACAAACTAAAGGGGATAATATTGGAGCTTGCATTTCCTAATCATTCCAGGGATTACAAAGGAAACTACACTCTAAAGGAAATAAAATTAGATGCATTTGTTCAAAATTTTTAGGATTATTACTCTTTATTACATTCCACAGGACTGTTTAATTTATTCTTTCAATAATTGTTTCAGTTTGATACCCTAGCAAATTAGGGTCATATACATATATATTCACTTAAATACATAACTTGATTCTTTTAAGTGCCGAGCTGCCCTGTTTCATCTTGTCCCTGCCTCCCATTCCACCATTCTGGAAAGGTGCTTACTGCTAAATTCCAGACAAAAGTACGTGGACGTGGATACTCAGGCAGATTTTAAACACACTCATTTTAAACACACATTTGTGAAAATGTTTCAGTGTTTAATTGTTCTGCAGGAAACCTTGGTGTGTGTTCACCACTCTTGTAATTACCGTGCTGACCAACAGCTTTGGGTGTAACTTGACACTTCTTAAAATCAAGATCATCTGTAGTCTGATAAGGACATGTTGGAAAATATCATCCCAGACTTGAGACCCTGAATGAAGAGGTATTTAATAGATACTGTATACAGGGATTTAGTGTTGTTTCAAAACCAGAAATCAACTGAGATGCTCTTATGAGAGATCTGACACTTCTGTGCTCCACAGCAGCTAGAGAGTACATGCATAACTTCCAACAACTTTTGCCCTTGAGTTTAGGGAATAATCCTGAACTGGTAAAAGCAAGCATCGTGCCACTTAGTGATGCCAAACTGAATTACTGCAGAAGTTCGGATTATAACTTCAGAAATTAAATAGCAAAATCTAATTAAACTCCAACTCTGTCAAAAAAATCAGATGACTTTATAACAAGAACAGCTCTCACATGAGTGGTTCATCAGTGTCAACCCAAAGACAGATCATTACAGCTTTATAGGAAACCATCCTGGCATATTCTGTCCAATATATTTCATAGACGAGTCTTGAAAAACATCAAATCTTTTTGAACACTGAGTGGCGATCATGTGTAAATCACCCCCACTGGCAGCTGCTGCTGCTACTCTGCTTGCTGCAGACTTCTTGTTCCATCATGCTGTACAGAGCAGCTGCTTCAGTGGTTGTTCTTGTTGAGGGCAGCATGGCACACCATGAAAGAAATGAAATCTGCAGATGTAGGTCGTGCCGAATTACTTCAATAATCTATGGTAAAATGGTCATGTTGTTAACCTCAGAATAACAGGCACTGCTTTTCTGAAACTTCAAATTTTACTGTAGAGCAATCATCATTTCATTCAGTTGTTGTGTGCCCTAATTAAGCCTGAAGAAAAAGTCAAGCTACTGTGCTGTAATAACATACGCAACTGAAACAGCATTACATGATAATTATTGAACCCATCAGTGCACCTAGAAGAGACTGCTAACCAGAACATATGGAGTACAGAGCTATAATTCCTTGCACAATGTTTCACGATACGTTAAAGCACTAGAACGAAAGCTTTGACATTTTTTATTGTGTATATATAAAGATACATTTGCCTTTATAAACCTTGATGCACTCAAATCCATATTTTTTTAATGTATATCTACACACATATGCTCAGTATTCAACATCCGAGTCAAGATTCTCATCCCATCATTCCAGACAAATCTCAGAGGAGATTCCTTTTTTTGGCTTCTCTGGTGAAATCCAGTCCGCTATACCCACCACTACCTTGCATTTCCTATTTGGGCTATGCCCTCACACTTCTAGCACTTTAACTTCCATTTTTCTCATGCACTGTCTCATTTAAAATCTATTCATCACTTAATTTTTGAAGATTATTTCATGTCATCATCCTCCCAAATGGTCACTTTCTCTTCATGTGGAATAACCCAGAGTATTGAGAATATTGGATGTGTCAATTACTCGTGTTTACAGAGATCTCTTCTTTTACCCATCATTTTATTGGTGGAACTAGTTGCCTGAACTCATCACCAAAAAGTTGCTGATGCTACACCCCAAACCACTTATGACTTTGCAAATATCCTGTGCTCGCTCCTTCTGGTTTTTCAGACAGCGCTGAGACCCAGAGCCGTCCAGCACAGAAAACACACTTGCCCTGAATAATCCCGGCTCTTCTTGGAGCCCTTAAGAGGAATTCCAAAAGGTCCTCCATCACTCAGAACTTTCTGAGTCAGATTTAGGTAAGGAGAAGCAAACTGCTCTCTCAGTCTCAGCTTACCTCAGATGGGGACCATTGGGCCTTAGTGGTGGTTGCCAAGAGACGGCAAGAAAGGATTCGCTGATTGGAGTCACGGACAAGGGACTGACACCCTGAGGAACTGTCGAGGGTGTGGTCACTCTGGTAGGCAAACTCTCCGTGCAGCCTCCTAGAAAGCCATCACCCCCAGTACAAGCTATCACCGTGACCGAGTAGTTGGTGTAGGGCACCAGATTGGTCACTAAATGGCTCAGCCTCGAGGAAGGGTTCCCAGCAATGACAATGCGTGGGTCAGGCATGCGAATCTCATAGTTGAGGATTTCTCCATTTGGAATCAGAGGAGGCTTCCAGGAGACCTGAGGGAGGAAAAAAAAATTAAAATAACAGATTTCTTACAGTCGGATTTCAGAAATACAGACATAACATGCTACAAGATGGACACAAGTGGAATCTGAAGACGTTCTTTTCCATCAAAACAGACTTTTATTTTTAAAGGGAAGTCAGTTAGAAACCTAATCTTTAATTTTAGTGAGGTCCACATTAACAGTTACAACCTTTGAAAAGTCTATTATTTTGCTTTACTAGTTCAGAACATCAGTAAAAATTCCATGCAATGTTCAGATACATTAGCAAAAATACACTAAAAATCATAAGTATCACTAACTGTCACTTATTTTTTCAGGGTGTATTACCTGGTCTGTGTGACTACTAGTAGCAGAGTAAAAACAAATCTTATTTTTTGTCACACAATTTTCAGAAAGACATAAATGCATTAGCTCCTATAAAAAAACAGATTTTTCTGCATTCTTCATATGATGAAATATGCACATTTTCCCTTTATTTTTAACTAACATATTACACTGGTAAGTATCAGACAAAGAACAGGTGAAATTTTCCATTTTAGGAACTATAAAATGATACCGAGAAAACTTTATCACAAAAAGATTGGCAGTTACATACAGAATTGAGGATTTTTATAGATATATACACACACATCATGTATATACACACACATACTGCTACCCTTACTGTGGTTTTGCTCTTACTGAACTCAGGTTAGGTGAGATTTTTTTAAGTTTTTGGGTTTTTTGGGGGGAGTGTTGATAGCATATATTTATTTTTTTCTTACCAGCTCCACTGAGAAATCACACTCAAATAATTGCACTATAATGTGCATGGATGTTGTAAATTATATAAGGTTTTTTGCCATAGTACCATGACAGAGGGGCCTTCAGACTGGCACAATAAGGACATGCAACTTAACATGTATTAAGAATCTCACAGTTTCATCAAGGTAGTATAAAAGCATCTATCAATACTCATTTCCCTAGAAATCCCAGTGCAGGAAGCATAGAAGCTTTGCTTTGCTCTGGGACTGTTTTCCTTGCCATTTACCCACTCATCTATAACAATTGCTGTCTCTTTTCCTCCCAGGCACGAGATAATTAAGGATTGAATCCAACATAGAAAAGAACACAGAAATGGAGGAAACCTAGACGTGCCTAAAACCTAGGTAAAACAAAGAAAATACTGAAGTGTTAAATAGTAATACCATAATACTTTGGTTTCAGTTGATTTCAACTTTTTCCTTAATTCTCTCAGTCTACAAAATAACTACCTTTAAAAATGCATATGTAAAATTACACATGGCCGGAGAAACAGAGAAGCTTGATTTATAAAATGATTTTTTTTTAAATGGGATTATAAAATGTTCTATTTTAGGTACAGAAGGACTTTTTAGGCCATGAGACTTGTAAGAAAGCTGGCAACAAAGTGCTGGAAAAAGCTGAAGGATTTTGATAACAGATTCTGGAATACTATTAAACAGAGTATTAGAGACAGGGTGATCTTGAGTAAAGACAGCAAAACCAAGATTATTGGTGCCCACATAGGAAAGGCTTAGCTCTGGCTAATTATCAAATGCTGTATTCAGATTTCTGTTGCTTCTGGCCCCAAATCATGTTCAAACAAATAAAGAAAATACCACTGATAAAGCAGTGCAAAATTTCACACAAGGTAGGAATTGTTTCTGCACCATTCTCACAGACATTGAGTAAAACTCTCTTTTTGAAGTATTCCATATGATCTAGTGATAAACTTAGGAAACAGAAGAATGGATAATCAGCACAGACAACAGAATAAGTTTTCAAGTACAAGTATGTGCTGGTTTTAGCTGGGAAGAGTTAACTTCATAGTAGAATGGGGTCAGTATGGGATTTCAAATATGTGCTGAAAACACTGTTGGTAACACAGGGATATTTTTGTTATTGCTGAGCAGCACTAACAAAGGGTCAAGGCCTTTTTGGCCTCTCACCCCAGGAAAGGAGCAAGAGACAAGGGACACAAGTCAAAATAACGGAAGCAAATGAAGAGAGAAGTAAGTTATACATAGTCAGAAACTGGAACACAGGCTGTACAATTCTTGGAAATGCAGGGATGAAGTGCCTATCCTGAAATTCTGCCTCAGTGAAGATAACACATTTGACATCTGAATATTAATACAGCAAATCTGTCATTATTGATGAAAAAAGCCTTCTTGTTGCTTAATACAAGGTGGCTTCTAATAAAAGAACTGCATGCAAACTACTTAGGAAAATACCTGGTACTACATGCCCAGAAGACAAAATTGTCTCAAAGCATACACTTTGTACCAAAACTTATTTCCTGGAAGAGAGGATGAGTTATTTTCTACTCACATTTCATTTTTGATGCCTAACTTTTAGGTCTAAACCTACAAAATTAACACAACTTCTGCAAGTTTTGCTATACCCTGTAACCCCTTCACATAAAGGAACAAGTTAATAGCAGGAGAACGGAGGCTGCTCCATGACCTCAGCTCCCAAGTTTCACACAGTGTGTGTGTGCACTAGCTGGTAACACCTTCAAAACTTCCCCGGTGCTACTTTACAGCATTTGTTGTGCTCTAACAGGTACAGTAGCTCATACTGTAAGTAATAGATATGCTTTGTGGAGCTTACAGTGGGAAATTTCTATAAATTTTAATTTTTTTTTCCCTGAGAGAAATAAAACCCATTCTGAACAAAGAGGATATTCAACTAGCAGCACACACAGTGCAACTTATTTTTGTCTGAGCACAGGTATCTCACACAAAGATAGGAAGATCTGTTGTTCATTTAGTTAAAAAAAAATTAACTAATTTTTTAAGTAATGGGATGACCAAGAGTACTCCCTAGGCCTGCTGTGTCACTTGAGCTGCTTAGAATTACCTATATCACCAGGGAATGACAGGATATGCAATCCCTCACAAACATCTCTTGTCAAGAGGCAAGGGACTGCCTGACCCATAAATGGAGATGATGGAGCCAGCCTGGTTAACACACACGTGGCACTTCTGGACCTCTTCTCCTCTTGGACGTGCCAAGGTTTGAGGTAAGAGCTTGGCAATGCATGAAAGCAGGAAAGCTCACTAGACAGGCTGTGTTGGAAGCAGTAACAGTTTGTTCATTGATTTGAAGCTCAGCACTGAGACCATGAAAGAGGATGCCCATGAGGAGGAGAGAATAAGGTAACTACTGGGAGAGATTAACTGATTCAATGTAATGACTCTGGAAGCTTTCATTTAAAGATCAAAGGACCTTATTTTCTCCACCACAAAATTTAAAGAGACAGAAATTAGCCATTTTCCCCCCATTAAACAGTTATAACCTTGGAATTTTTTTCCCTTTTTTGACAGCAGTTGGAACCCTGCAACTTAATTCTGAGCTATCTGCGGAGAGGCATTGGCACATGTAAGCTATTTTACTGTTCAGGCCTGGCTTCAACAGTTTGCTTTTAAATCAGTGTGTTTGGCTTCATTTTATTCTCATTTCTCCTAGATACTGCTTGTAACCTCTACAAACAGACTGTTATAAATACACTACTGAGAGCTTTTCACTGTTGGTCTCAAAGCACATTGTAAGTCTCAAATCGCAAATATTATTATTCCAGTTTTAGAGATAGAAAGACTTAATCCCGGACTAAATCACATATCAGAAAGAAGCAAAACTCCAAACAAAGCCCTGCTACCCCTAATTCTGCATTCCAAGCACTGGACTAGTCCTCTGACAATCTTCCAGCTCCCACCAAATAGCTGGGAGAAGAATTTCCTCCTAAATTCTTATCGGTCTTAACAGAAATTATTGTGGGTTCAATCAAGAGCCAGGATCATACTGGAAATGCACATTCTGAGAAAAGTCACTGATAGTTCTGCTCATAAACTTTGCATGTGAGTTACACCCAGCTTCAGCAAGGACTACCACAGAAGAATAGCATGATCAAGTTTCCATAACAGATTGCTACTACAAAAACTCCTAGAACTTTGCTTGAGTAGTGGGAAAAACAAAAGAACATTTATGATCCTAAACACCAACACTAGATAGTTTCACCTTTATCAAAGGCAGATGGATGATGCCAATGAAACCCCACTGTATAATCTATACCAAATGAGCAAGCTGTGCAAGAAATCACAGTCCTAACATGTGGAAAACCTCTAGTGTGGAAGTTAAGGTTGTTCCTACAGCTGTTGGAATATCCTAAGTCACTCAAGCAGCTCTTATGTGTCAAATGAACCAAGGTCTCCCTGACCTTAGCAGCATTACAAGGCAATCTTCATACAAGAATTGATCACTCCCAAACAATTTCCCTGATGCACCTGGCATACCTGCATAAAACCGGAAGGGTGGTGAACAAAGTCCAAGCCCCTTTTTTTTCCCTTTCCCAGCACAAAGCTGTTACCTTGGCTTACTGCATGTCCCTTTAGCAGACATGTCTTAGGAATCAGGGTTGTTTCTGCTCTCAAAATTATGTTCTGGGGTAACTGCAGACTGAAGTGTTTGGGGAATGAAATAACAAGAGGCAGTTTAAACCTGGAATAGAGGAAGAGTCTTCATAGCCTCATTCTCTGCCACATAGGGACCTGCAGAGGAGGAACACTGAAGAATCACCTGACTGTTAGCACTGACTTCAGTGACCTTGGAGTAATTAGCATTGCATCCAACATTCTGTAATCAGAATCAACTTCACAGGACAACAAACATTAATGTGTGAGACAAAAAAACCCAGCTCCAGAACATGTGCCTATAACGAATTCTGTGGGAAATAGAAAATGGATAAATAAAACACCTTCTTTTTCATGGATGATACTCAAACTGTAAATACAAGGCATGTTGCTTTAAATGTGTCAGTGATATCTACTCCTTACAGCTGAAATCTTTCTCCTGTGTATTTTAATCCCAGCCTATTTACAGAACAACAGGCAAATGCAGTCCACTCCCCAGCTTCTGGGCTAACGAAGAACAGAAGACAACTACTAAAATAGAGCCCTGTTTATTTGTGTTTCCTCACTTGCATAACCAATTTAGTAGTGAAATTTGAGAAATAGCTACTAGAAAAATTTATCACTGTTGCAATAAATGACAACCTACTGCACTGAAAGAGTACAGATGGCAACTCTTGAAGATACTGTTACAGCAAACTAATGACACTGTTCAATCTGGAGGGTGGAATAGCAGCTTTCTCTGCTTCAGTTTCTTCTATACAAAGAACAGAATGGCAGGTGAACGGCAAAGTAAGAGACTGTCATCTCTGTGGGTAAAAACAAACATGAATGACAATCAAATTAAAAAGCCTATAACCCTTCCTGAGTCAGAGAACTTACGAGGAAATACTTTAGGAAAATAATCCACGGAAAGTCAATGACAGTATTGAATCAATATGCAAAACAAATAGACAAAAAAAAGAAATTAGAATGGCAGTTAGGTGCCTCAGAATCACCACAGCCCTTCGTGCCTCACAGGCAACATATATAACATATATCAAGAGAGAAGTAATAATAATTTTTTATTTTTCTCATTTTGTATCTAATCAAATTGCAGGAAGTTTCTTTAAATGATGTTATCATGAAGCAATAGCACAGCACAAGAACTATATGTCAATGAGGTATTTTTTCCATCCAACCAGGAGGAAACCATTCTCTTATAAACTCTTTATAAACAATAAAAAGAAGAAAAAGTGTTTCCCCTGGAGAGAAACATCAGGATTATGCACAACTCATGCCAACTTCTATCTTGAGAAAAAAGTTACATGAAGGATGATAGGAAATGGCTGCTGCTTTTTTATCTGTCAGTGGTCCAGTTGGTGGCAGTCGTCAGTGACGGGGAGCAATACAGGCAATATGAGGCAGCAATTCTCTGGTAAAGCCAATAATTAAGACTACACCTGCCTTTTCCTGGCCAAAATCCTCAAGGAAGAACTGCAGCAGCAGAAGGGAATTCCTCCTACCAAAAGTTATAAGGCCAAAATGGAAATATTTTCATACTACAGTTAATTTAGTTCAGTGTACCCAGCCACATAATGCCTCCCCTACACAAAGAACTCCATTAAATAATTATTCACTGTGTAAACCAGCCTCTTTCTCAAGCCACTCAACCTAGCTACATTCCCGAATGTCATATCAGTGTGAAGTGTGAGATTGAAGCAGCACAGCAATTGCAACCCTCACAAGAAAAGGAAACAATTTCTTTTCTACATCTCTGCATTAGGGTATAGCAAATCTTGTGTAACAGGAATAATGTTCATGGCATTGGCATACACTAAATAAACGGCTTTTGCAGTTGCTGAATACCTTCACTTCACTTTGGCATTTAATCAGCCACAAAAGCAGTTTATTGCGCATTATACTTCGCTACCATGAACATTATCAATTCAGCAAATATTAAAAAATATCATGCAGGTGTCACAGAAATGGGTACTTTAAAAATTATCGACAGCCTTACACTTTCTGTTGCACAAAGAAAAGCAAGTTAAATGTTATGGAGAGATATTGGTCCATTCTGATTAAAATTAAATGTTAAAGGAGCACACACATATCAGAAGTGTTTATGCTGAGAGTACCTGCCGTGTTGATATTTTCCTCCTTGCAGAGTGAAAGCTTTGGTCTATGAAAATAAGCTGTATACTCAAGTGAGTACTATCCTGGAGCACTTTGAATTCTTCACATCATCAAATCATTTTTATTGATTCAATGACTAAATAAAGGAATGGAAATATGTTTCTCTTTTTTTGTAAATTCTCTCTGTTTTCGGCAGAAGTAAATATTTGCGCTCATGGTTTAGGGATTGGTTGCACTGACAGCTGAAAGCCTCTATTGATTTGCGACCGTGGGTTGGTAAAGGAGCCTCTTGCTAATCTTTCCCACAGCACCCTTCCAATACCTTCTGCTCTAACCTGGGAGGACAACTCTCTCTAGGGCAAGAGGTAATTAAAATCTCCTTCCCAAAGAGATGGCTTGTTTTCCACCCTGTTCTTAAGAGTTACCATCACAGACACTGAGGCTAGAGCGCTGTACCGCACAAAGGACTCCACAAATTTCATTTGAACACAACATAGGTGACATATGCACTGCAGGTGTGCTGGGCTTGGGCTACCCAAGAGGGAAAGTAAGCCTTTCTAGGACTCTTAGGGGCACCAGTGTAAAGCAATTCCATATGAAATCCATCCTATTTCCACACAGGAAAACATTTCAACCAGTAAGAGGCGATCCTTGCAGAATACTGCACAGTTGTTCTGTCTGTGGAACTAGCAATTTCAGGGGTGAAAGGAGACAGTGGGTTTGCAGATCTCCATGTTAGTTCTACAGAATTTGGGCAAAATCCCCAAACATTTTGTGAACAGGTGCTCCCTTGTTCTTCTTGTACTCTCCCAAAACACAGAATTCACACAAGCCCACCTCAGGGACACAGTGAAGCCAAGTGTGTTCTCCAAGCCCTCCTGCTCTGACGTGAATTTGCCATAAGAATGCAGGGAAGGAAACAACACCACCTCTAGCAAGCTAATCCATTTGACAGATCTGTAAGAAGACCGACAAGTAAGATGAAATCCCAGTTGCTTCCTCTGGTGCTCCCATCTGCAAACAAGCAGAAGGCGAGAAAACTGCTGGGTGCAGCAAACCTTGTCTATTTTCTTGTCGGTGATGAAGTGCAATGAACTCTTCTGCAACTATAGCTTTGCTTCATTTTTTTTTAGGAGAGAAGAAATAATTTATTATTAGAATAATGAATGCTAAAAAAGTTAAATAAATGTCTTGCTGACCTGGACAAGTGAGAGAAATTTTAAGATGTTTAAGAAGTCTTAGAATCTTAGAAATCAGAACTGAAATATCTCAGTCATGGGACACTTGCTGCACAGGAACTGTACCAAGTGTTCCTGACTTTCTATCACTTATGATGAATATAACATTAGCAACTAGAGCAACATTAAGTAAATTAAAATACTTGGTAAATACAAGAATTTATGCCGGAATCAGCAAAGAACCAATGCTCTGTATAGTAACAAAGAGAATTTAGCAGAAGAGATACTCCGAAGTGAATATATTTGGAGAGGCATATATGTAAGTCACTTTTCTCAAGTCAATGCTGCCACTTTAAACTATTTTGAATATTTTAACTTAAATATTCAAAATTAATAAAAACTGACAGTAAAACCTATTCATGGAAATAAAAACACGCAGGCTTCAGCATCTTTGACAAAAATTAGTCTTAACAGATCCAAAAAATATTTGTCTCCAGGTGGAAAAAACAAGTCCAAGACTACACAAGCAGCAGTGACACTAAATTTGACCACCATTCATAGAGGAGTTCATATAGTTTGGATGTTAAAGGGCTTTACAGAGTTTTGAATATTAATGACAGGTTGGGGAAGAAGGAGAATAAACATTTGAACTCTTGAGCAATAAAGGAAAACAAATTTAAAAAACAATGCTCTATTGAAATTTAATTATTATAGAGTGAAAACTTCATTGCCTGACTGCAGATTTCAAAGAAATAAATGACCCAACTAACTTCCAGTATTTGTAGATTACTTAATCTCAGAATTGAGGAAAATACAATAAAATTACAAACAAACACACGCGTCTGATCACAGGAAAAGACATCCAGTAAAGAATGACACAATCTCCGACAACCCACAGGCTTTTAAAAGGAGAATTGAGTGTTGAATACACTTGGACAAAAAGTAAAACATGGGTAAGATATAAAATTGTGATGTTCTTACCACATTAACTGGAGCTTCAAAGGCTGCAGTGAGTCTTTGTGCTCAGAGTTGAAGCCAATGTGAAAAAGCTCACACAGTGAAATGAGGGCACGTGGGGAAGCATGCGATTGAACTAGAGCTACTATTTACTCAGCATTGCAGCTTCTGGCAAATCCATGAAAAACACTTCGCTATAAATTGTGGAGAATATTAAGATATATCTACAGAAGTACAGAGGGCAGAGTCCTGGAAGTAGATTGCCCAAATCTTCAATAAGCAGTCTGGCAATTTGTCATAATTACTAGTGGTCGATCGTTATTAATTCTTACAGTAACCATTGTACTCATATTGAACTGATTTGCAATTAACACAGAGGTAGCATGCAATTCCTTAGACATTAAAACAAAATTTTATAAGCTCAGGATTTTTTGTCTAATAGTGAATAGCTGTTTTCTCATGGCTTAAAATTATGTGTGAACAAAGGAAAAAATCAGCATTGGTTTACTGCTGAAATTCATACCTTCAAACTATGCAGACTGCATTGGTAACACCACTCTGTTTACCTTTTGAAAATACAGTGTATACCAAAAAATAATAAATCTGACAGATGAACTTCAATCTTATGCAAATGTCCTTTGTTTTGTGCTCTGGTGAGCAAGCTACTGTACCAATACTTTTGGCATTAGTACAAGACTGAATCCATGGAAGCATGTGTGTATTTACACAAAAGAGGCTTCTAAGCTACAAAAATCCCTCTTGTTTGGTTACACTAATTTCCCTTGAATGAAGTTTGTATGCAAGCCAAAACAATGGTAGTTATCCTGTCCTCTAGAGTTCATTCCCAACAGAACGATGTGAATAATTGAAAACTTCCTACGTAGTCCTGTAAGACTCCTCTTTCGTAAATCAGGAGAACAAAAATGCTATTTTTTCTTCTTCATTAGCCATTAAAAAAAATCTGATAATTATGCAGAAGACTTAATTACAGAAAAAAAAATCTTTTTTACTTCTTTACATTTTAATGAAGTCTTGAAATTTTGGAGAAGGTAGTAGGTCATTTTCTGATCTGATTAGGGAGTTAAAAGTAATCATTTAAGTTTAATATTGAAAATACATTAGTTGTGTAAGGAAGAAAATGAACTGGAATATAATGCCAGAGGCTGGTGTAAAGAAAAAAAAAATGGAAAGGAATCTAATGTTTTTGAGCCAAAGCACAGACACTAATTATTCAACTACCCCTGCAGCAATGAAGTCTGTTGGCTCAGCCAGTAGATGTCTCTCTTAAATGCACAGTTGCTACAAGGAAAACATGCTAAAGCCATGAGGCAATGAGAATTATTCCTACCTGGACTGAATAGGGTCCCAATGCTTCTGCATCAGGCGGCTGAACACCGGCAGGTCTTGAAGGTCTGGTGGTAACTTCCGCCCAGGCACTGCTGTTCGTGCTCCCCTGCAGGGTGCTCATCAGCACTCTGTACTCAAACTTCTGCCAAGGGCTCAGAGCAGTGCTCTGGTCAATGTAGCTCATGGACTGACTGAAAGGAAGACACACCACAGTTGAGATTTGTTCTGTTCCTTTCACTCTCCTCTCTATTGTAACGTTTTCCACCAAACCATTTGGGCGAGCAGGCGGTTGCCAGGATATGACCACAGAAGTTGGAGTATCAGAGTAGAGTTCTGGAGCAGGAATATCCTCAGGGGCATCTGGAAGAGTCTGTATTTCTGGGGTTGTGGGTGAAAGAGAGCATCCTTTAGAAGTGCATCCTTCTACTTGAAACACATAGATAGTGTAAGGATGCAAGTCTTCTACAGTGCAGTTAGATGTAGTTCCTGGCACTGTAGCATGCAGTTGGCCATTTTGGTAAATATTATAATGTGTGATAACGCCATTTGGCTTTAAAGGATGCTGCCAGGTAATGCTTGCTGCCCTTGCTGTAACATCCAATAGAAGTGGTGGATCTAAAGGTCCAGGCTCTGTAATTTAAAAAAAAAAAAANTTAAAAAAAAAAAAAAAAAAAAAGGAAAGAGAAATTACTAAAAATTTGTGATTTTTAAAATAAGTATCAGCAAGATGTACTCACCAAATGAGGCTAAAAAATCACAAAAGGAGCTCAGAGCTACTAAATAGCCTATTGCCTATTTGGAAAAGAAGGCCCAGATATTCAGGGGATGAATATGGCTCTCTTCTCAAAGGCAAGCTGCTCATCTTCCCTCATCCCAACATTCCTCCCTCCTCTTCTGCATCCTTTTTCCTCCTGTGTCTCAGAAGTGCCCCATCAATGCTGTTTGCATGTGGAGAAAGTGTATGGTTCAGTATTAGTGTAGACTTGCAGTTCTAGCTTTTGGGGATGTTTTTCTAGAGCACTAGATACTAATTGCAACCAACAGCACAAGCATAACAATGCTGTGCATTTTACAGCTCAGTAAGTCCCTACTGCATCTCTCATTTTATATTCAATATTATACTTTGTTCTGTTTATAATTCTAATCCATTTTTTGCAATTTATCTACTCCCTGCTAATATTATAGGTGATTTTTTACTTCGACTGTGACAGAAGCTGCCGATTTAGCTCTTTCACCTACTGATAAATAAACAATGCACAGATCTGACCTTTAGGTTAACAGGTTTTATGCTTGCTCCACTCAGCACTCTAACTGATTCAATTATCATAAAGGTTCAGGAGCTTCCATGAATACTGAAAAAGACCGACCATATGCCTGCATAGGTGTTGTGGAACAGCAAATACCCTGCAGCCCTCCAGAGAAATTCCTTAATTGTAAATAATTTCACCATGCGACACAATCAAGTCACCTTGAATGCAAAACCCTCAGCCTGTGGAGGCAAAGTGTTATTTAAGCTTTACTGGGCTGCGTTAAATTCTGCAATTTGAAGGGCTGTTAAGTTTTTCAATTGAAATTTCATTTAAAATGCAGGTGCTTTTTATTATATTGAGGCTTTACTGCTCTCTAGGTACAAGCATGAACATGGTGCAATAACACAAATCTGGCTCAATCACTGATCAGTAACAGCTGTAATTCCAGAACATTTAGCATTCTTATAAACCACGTCCTGAAATCTATAAATTGCTACCAAGAAAATACTATATTCTCCCCTATTCTGCCCATAGCAATTTTGACATTTATGAGATTTTTCTGTGAACATTACATTTTATTGAAATCTTAAAAAAAGATATACTTGGATTTAGTAATTGTTTAAAATAGCTTTAGATTTGGGGATTTGCAGGGGAAGGGGGAGAAGAGGGGACCTACATTTGGAATTATAAGGGTTCAAAAATTTAAAATTCATTAGTGATTCAGGGTGTGCCGAGACTTCAGGAGAGGTGACATAGCATATGCCAAATTCTGTTGTAGTCAACAACACTATTATTTAATTCCTTTAGTCCAAACCAGAAGGAACATTATAGGATGAATAATTTACTTCACTAGAAGCTAAATAATTCCTGATAATTTTTAAGAGAAAAGAAGGGGAGAGGGGAGGAGGGAAAGGAATCAAATAAATCCAGCACAATTGAGTTGCTCATCCTATATTTTAGAGTAACAGCTGAAGCAGTCAGAAGTCCCTATTCTCCTCTCACATACAAAGATAGGTAAATCAGGATTATTCCAGTGATGTCTGTGAAAACAGTGATGTAAAATTGGGATAGCAAGCTTTTTTTTTTTTTTTGGCTTTTAAATTTGAAAAGTAACAGTGCTTTTTTCATTCATGATATGATGCATCACAAAGCAACTCCATAAAGCTCAGCTGTATCACATATCCTGCTCTACTCATTGTGATAATAAAGATGGAGCTCTGTATTTAATGCTTGTGCACACTAGGATTAATTTAGATCTCTGAATTTGCAAGTACAAAAGATGATCTGTTGTAAAGAGTAATTAAATTCTATTTGCATGTACTCCTGGGTAAAATCAATTAGGTCATAAGTTGGAACAAAATTTGGTCCATTATTTAGACCTCACTGAAAGATAGAGAGGTGAAGGTGTAAATCTGAATTAGGTTTATATCCTATAAACCAAATTTTTTTCTGGGGTGGAAGGGAAGGAGGAGAATTTGCTTTGGAACTAAAGACCTTGAAAATCAGTTGCTGAAAATTTTAGTTTAGTGGGGGAAAGGAGCTGAAATATGATATTTACCACTGAACTATAAATTTGCATTTTATTTAATTATAGCTCAAAGGCTATTGCACTACGAGCATCTGCAGGAGGGGAAAAAAAACAAACCACAACAGAAAAGCCCCCCACTATACAAGCAATTTTCTGTAAGGGAACAGCAAAGCCTTTCTACTCCTACTGAATAAGTTGCAGGCATTACAGGTGAAACATTCATGGTAATTAGTTGAACCTGAGCTTCAACGCCCCCCAAGTTCAGACTTATTCCTTAAGGACAATCTGTAATGTATGGGAGGAGCTGTCAAACTTCAGCTTTGGGCCCCCCTAGTCCCTCCCCTTCCCCTCAAAATCGCGTATTTTGGTAGCTAGCAAACCTACCCACACATTCCCTACTGCCCTTTTAAAAGAGAGACTTTTAAGACTTTCTGAGTTCAAACAAGACGTTTGAGAGATGCTTAATTGGCCCCACTGGATGGGAAAGCATTAAATCCTGGTCCCCAACACTCATTCAGTGCAGCTTCTTTTTAAATGGCAAGCAGAATCATCTAATTCTATGTACAAATCAGCTGGCACGATACTGCTTGGTTGAAAGGGTCACCACAATTATGTAAAACATGAGTATTAACTGTAATTGGGATAGTTTGCTAATACAATAAAAAGCTCTGAACATGAAAAAAGTTACGCTCGCAGCAGTAGCTATCACTTTCTAAAGTAAGAATTCATGGATGAAATGACATGAAAAAGATGGTTATAAAATTTTAATGGAATGATAAAAGGCAAAAGTCATCCTCTCAGCTGAATTCTTAAAATCCCTATATATCACAATCAGCTCCTTAACTGTAAAATCAATGTGGAGTATAACATGTTGTCAATGTGGTTGTCACTGGAGGGAAGACTGCAAAGTATGACAGCTACACAGCTCAGCCTGTCAATGATGAAAATAAAATCATAAAGCTTTTTACATGGATGTAATTGTTTATAGAAGTAACTACTGAAGATGGAACAGTGGGCATCTTTGTCCTTAAGATTCTTAGTTCATATTTCAAACCATTTCATTGCAGTATTAATACTAGAAGGTAGTTTCATTTTGGCAAATGAAATTATCTTTTATGGTAGACTACTTCACTCATCTGCTTCAAAAGTTCAGACTGGACTTAAAATAAAGGCACAAAACTGTCATTAATCTTTTTTAATTCCCTGACTAGAACGACACATTTGTTTACTTACTTTGATACTTGGACAGCAAGGAGTTATGCTCTCATGGCTGTATTTTTTGGGGGGAATCTACATTTACATTTAATATACTAAGACATGTACCTGAACTGATACCCTTTAAAGCTAATGAGAAATACCTGATTTGCTGAAAACCCTCTCACTAAGCAGAATAAAAATTCTGTGCCTTTTACTCTTGAATCATTTACTCTTTTCAGGAACATGCACAATGAAATTATACATATTAACAGAATGTGGTGTCTTTCATATACTGCTGACTGTACCCAGCAGCAAACACAAATTGTGTAGCTCTGGGCATAAGGGACCACAGGAATCTTTTATCACATGAGATCACAGACCTCAAAAGTCGTTAAGCTGTTCATGCAATGGCATGCAATCCGCATGAACCCCTTCAAATATGTATTAAGAGCTGTCTTCAGAGTATTCAGACTTGCTGCCCTCTACTGCTCCAAATGCACATTGGTTCCAGAACTTCAGTTCTACCAGTTAATAAAGTTCTAATTCCTAATCTGTAGGCATGCATGGCCAGTTTGCACTATATATCATATGACCATCTTATCACATGTGCTACTACTACATCATCTTAATTTGTTCTGTCCTTTTGCTATTCACCCTGGCAGGTTTTTCGCATGATTTCTCTCCCCTTTGTCACCTTACCAGGTTTTGTCTTCTCTTGCTTCAGTTTCCATCTTTTCCTTCTTGAGCTCATGTGAACACATTCACATCAACTATTTATGGATTAGTTTATATGCCTCAATTATAGGGACCTAACTTACGTACCTAGAGTAGGAGACCTGTCTTCTCAGACAACAAATCTCATAAGCAGAGAAAGCAAGAGCTTCCAAAGGGGGCAAACTCCATTATTTACCCTCTTGTTCTGCATCACCTCTCTTCATTGTCTATGTCAGGAAGATTTAGGAGAATCACAGAATCACAGAGTATCTTGAGTTTGAAAGAATCCACCAGGATCACGGAAGCACATGTCCAGACTCTGCACAGGATATTCCCAGGAGTCACACCATGCGTTTGAGAGTGCTGTACAAATACTTCCTGAACTCTGTCAGGCTTGGGCTGTGAACACTTCCCTGGGGAGCCTGTTCCTGTGTCCAACCACCCTTTGAGAGAAGAATTTTTTTCTAATACCCAACCTAAACCTCCCCTCACACAACTTCAGGCCGTTCTCTTGGGTCCTGCCACTGGACACCACAGAGAAGAGATCAGTGCCTGCCTCTCCTCTTCCCCTCATGAGGGACTTCAATCTGTGGTGAGGCTTTTCAACCTGGGATCAAAGCATGCCAGAGGAGCACAGCATAGCACTCCCTCTGATAGGAATAATGTTTCCCTGACTTGACAAGAGGTAGCTCAGCAGATACATTGCAGGAGCTCTTTTTTTTTTT
>VZDJ01007749.1:8516600-8550227 GCA_008694505.1 Cyanoderma ruficeps | reverse complement strand
TTTTTTTTTTTTTAATTGTTTTTTTCTCTCCAGCAAATTCAATATGTAATTAAGCGACTACTGTGTATCTTGGCTTTACTGTGAAGAAACACTGGGCCTATAAATTAATTATGTATAAAAGAGATGGACTTGAAGTCACTTATGTAAGAAACAAAAAATTAAAATTTGGGCTGCCTGCTAAGTAACTTGCAAAATCTTCTTTTCCAGCTAGTGCAAGCCAGGCACTTTCAAAAGGGCTTTAGTAAGACCTCTCCATACTGGAATTGTACACTGACCCACAGAACCGAAATGCAGCCATGGCAGAGAAAGTGCTGGTGACTGAGATGTTCTCCTGTATGCAACTCACTGGGCTGCAGACAGTGCAGGTTCTGGGGTGTTCAAAAGCTAATAAAAGTAACAGGAAGCTTTTCTTTAAATTAGAAATTTTGCCATCTTAGAACTTGCCCAAGGCATGGTGGATTTTCTCAAGCACACTACAAAAAGCAGCCTTCTCATTTGGGAGATATCTCTCTGAACAAAAATTACACCATGTGAATTGCTATCAGACAATATAATTTTGCAAGTCCTAAATCTACACCATAGGAACCCAGCAGCTGCCATTGGGGCAGCTTCAGATAACTGTAACCAATGTCTTCGCAAATCCCAGAGAGTTCAAAGGCTCCCCATACCTAAAGGGAAAACCTTTTATCTCCTTTATTATATCTAAAAGGTTCAGTTTTATTTCTGCATACAATGTATGAGATTCTGCTCTCAGTTCAGTGATACATACTGACCTCTCAGTTCAGTGGTCTTTACACTGATTGCAAGAGAGCTATCTGAAATTTACACGCAAGTTACCAAAAGCAAGCTCCAATTCAGAAACTTCATCAGTTGTTTCTATCTGTAGATATTCTGGCACTAAATAGTCTGGTGCTATACTTACCAAGATCACTGGAACAAACATCTTTTATTAATGCATGTTTAGCAGGTTTTAAAATATTCATAGTTATGTATATTATTGTTATCTGGCATGGGTAGGTTAGACTTTAAAAAATGCATGGAATCAGTTACTAGTGTCACAATCATGTAAATGAAAGTATTTGAAAATTCTTTACTGCATGCTTTTCTTGCTTTAAAAAATACCCCAAACCTACTAATCTGTATATTAAGACATTTCATTGTCAGAAACAACATATTTTTATGGCAGCATTTGCTAATTTTCCCCTAATGATTCCAAATATCCTCTTATTTTACCAGATATTTGTGAAATATAAAATATAGTACACAGATATGCTGTGAAATCATCAGCTTGTATTACTGGAACTCTACTGACTTTAAAAGTGGATGTATTGATTCACATCTATTGCTGTCAAGCGTATGTGCACACAGACACACATATGGATGTATTTTATGCCTATAGATACTTTATGCTCTGATGAAACAAAAATTACTTATATTTACTGAATAAAATTCAGCAATAATATGTAGACACACATCTAGTTCAACAGAGTAAGAGATATAGGAAATTTCCACTATTAAATTGTACTTTAAAAAGTTGAAGTCTGTTGGTTAGCAGGGCCAGGAATTAAGTGTACTTCTGCAACAAGCTGTCAGTATAGGCAGTTTCACAAGAAACATGTCGAAACCTTGACAAAAATACTGCTTAGACCCAATGACAATCATTCAGTCTTAAGCAACTGAGCTGAATATCCTTTCACAGATGGCAGCTCTCTCACTGTTGCATCTCCTGTGTAGGTTTTCCACCCTACCCCTAACTCCTCAAAAGAGAATTTTAAAATTGTACACTTACTACTTTGCACAAAAATAATTTTTATATCAGGAACAAGTGATGCCTTTTAAATGTACTTCTGTCCTCCTTGTATGTGAAAAGAAACACTATGTGAACTGTCAGACCAGAGTTAAATAATTATTGCAATTTGAACAAAATAGTCATAGGAGACAGGTTGCATTTTGACTACGAATGCAGACAAGTTCAATAATATCATATCCACTTTTGTTAGCAAACAATGTAATGAAATAACTGAATCTCAGCAAGGATTGCTACAGGTAGATAACACAGCTCTTGTATCTAAAGACCAAGTTCAGAACTTACGTTTACTTATATGTAGTGTGTTCATAGAAGCATTAATACTTTTGAAGCCTAAATGAATTTATCAGATGAAGTTCTGTTGTGAAGCATTAGCACAGCTTCGAAGAAAAAATGCTTTACAATTGTGAGAAAAAACATTTTCTGCTCAATGTTTTCTCAACATAGACAGCTGTCCTTTTAGAGAAGGGACTAAAATCAAGTTGAGTCAACAGCACTGAATATTTGCTAAACCAATGTTAGATATCCTGCTACCTTTTACAAGAATGCCAACAGCTCAGTTTCTTGAAAGAAAAGCTGGAAATTGTTTGTTTTCTATTTGTATTATGAACAACAAGCTCAAATTTCATCATATGTTCTTGCTTACATATTGAATCAGGTGCAAAATCCTATCCTGTCAACTAACTGATCATACCTGTACACTGAGAGCCAGTTGCTAAATCAAGGGACTGTTGAAAAAAATTGTGGGGAGCCAGTCTGAAGAACATAGAACTATTAACAATGGAAGCAATGGGATTGATAATGACAACCTCAATTTCAGACCAGTAGGTCACCACTTTGAATTAACGAAGATCACTGGGAATGAAAAGTTCTGTGGTAGCTTGAGTATTCTCAACATGGAGATAAGACAACTGTCATATACTATTAACTTCAACTTATTTTCTCTGATATGACTGAAATCAGAATCAAGTCCCTGAATATAAAGGAACACTACTTATAAAGCTGTATTTACCAGTGTGTCTTAAACTCACCATACATTGCTACAAGGATATTATATACAGAAATAAACGCTGCTTCACAAAAATGTATGTAAATATCCATATTTTTAAATGAATACATAAGACAACAGACATTTGATTCTTTAGGCGTTTTTACTTCAAGTTAATACTAGGGAAGGAAACACATTACTGCTATATAAATGAGCAAGCTAGATAACTTAAAGAAATTAAGTACAATGGCAGCTGGACTGTTATTTATATTTTCTGCTAAAGGGAGCTAAATAAGATCCGACTGCTTACTGTCCTCTGCTGTAGTCATTGAAATCCAGTTGCTATAAGCATTGCCATAACCATTGGAGGCAACCACTCTCATCTCATACTCGGTGTAGGGCTGCAGGTCTCCGACCCTGTGCCGTAAGGAAGCAGTAGGGCTGGGAAGCAAACTGCAAAGAAAAACAGCACGAGTTACTCCAGAACACATCCCAGCACGTCAAGAAAGACTAAAACATTGCATCTTGTAACAAGACCAGCCACCCTAAAGGTGAGCTGTGTTCAAGGGAAGGGGACTCTTGCTCAGCAGTGGATGTGGTCTTTTTGGGCTCTGCGTACTCTAAAATGTCACCAGCAGAACGCCTCCGCCGCATCTGGAGTCGGTAGCTGGGCGTGCCTGGGGCGTTGTTGCGAACTGGTGTAGACCAGACAACCTGAAGACTGGTTGGAGTGGCAGATGAAAGCCTTGGAGGCATCACGCCATCTGGAGCTGTTGAAAAACATGGATGAATTAGAGCAGAGAAAACCATGGAGAACATATGCCGCGTGGAAACAAAACGCTCCATATACTGGAAAAACTGTTCCTCAGGATCAACAGTAATGTTAACATGGTCCATTTAGTTTAACATTTTCACTACTGAACAATGCTGATTCTTAATTTTCTTCTTTCCAATATGTGAATATCATCTTGCTAAAAGCAAACCTCCAAACACCAAAAGTAATTCAGAAGCAACATATTTTCTACCACCTGTTCAAATATTATCTACTTCTCCCTGTGCCCAGCTCTGCCACCCTGAGAAGCTAAGGAAATCCTCACATAAATGTTACCCAGCACGAGTAAAATTGATCAGTGTTTTTATCATTCAGTTACCTTCTCACATTTATAAATTAATAATTTAAAAAGAAAACATGAAATGTTAAGTTAAGAGCACCTTTAGGTAGAAATCAAAATAGATTCACTGGAGTCAGTCTCAAGCCCACTGTTTTGTTAAGGAAATTAATTTTTATGAAGTCCAAGGAACTGCAGATCAAAATGCGTCAGGAACGATACCACCAATGACCTTTAACTGCTGCAAATTTCACTGCATGCAGTAAAAAGAACTATGACAATTTACACCTGTGAGTTTATGGCTTTGCTTTTTCTTTAACAAGAAATCAATCTGTTGAAAAACTTTCTGTATTTAAACACGTCTGTAACTTTTATATATAACAGATCTGTAGCCATATCTCTGTAGCTCTTTTCTAGAATTAAAACACTGGAAAGTTACTGCCTTTGTCATTTAAACTCTTGTATAATAGTTTTGCTTTTCATGGTCCAGTAGTTAACATTTGCTTTTTTCTTTTGGTCTTTCCAACAGAAATTCTTTTTCATTGCTTTTATTTTTTTCTTGTCTCTAATGGAGAAAAACCAGTCTCACAGATCTCTAACTTAAAGTGTAGTTGTAAGCCTCAGGGCCTAAGTTGTAAGTTTTAAAACGAGCAAACAGTAATTTACGGTAAGCTTTATGATTTTCATTTACCACCTGTATATGAGGTGGTTACTAAGAGGGAAGAAACAGACTTTGTGATATGCTGTCTGAATCATCCTCTCCCTGAGACAGGTGAAAGGATGCATCATCTCCAAAAAAAAAGAAAGACATCAGTCACATGTAATAGTTTTTATTTATACTGATATATAAATTAACAAATATGTGAACTAGCATCTGATATTTTTACTCTGATTATACTTATAACTGGGGTACTTCAACATTTTTCATCTCCAGATCCGGACTATATTACAGGGAAAGGCAAAAAACATGTCCTGCTTCAACCTAAGAAACTTGTTCCCTTTACATTAATTTCAGGGCCTGTCAGTTCTCATTCAAAATTTTTACTAAAAGCTGGCTTCTGGGGTACAGGAGTTATCAGGTACTTCTGATAGTTGGCCCCTAGCCCTACAGCCCTCCTGGTGTTTTTCAGGACAAGATGAAGTAGAACAGAACCTCCAGCTTCCCTCATTCCCTTCTGCTCCTCTCTCTCACTGTGAAAAACAAAACATATAATATGGGGGCTTGAGCCAGCCTGACTGCGTTTGGATGTTCCTTCCTGCTGCTGTTATCTACATCTAGGCAATAAGGCTCAATAAATCCCCAGTAAACCTGAAAATACTCCTGTTTCCAAATCCAGAAAATCTCTGAGACTAACGCAATTCATGGTCTGCAAATCCCACGCCAACACCTTCAAGGCCAATAAAAAGCTTGTGAGCACCTCACCTCACAGGGACTACGGTGGCTGGCTTAACTTAAACAGCCCCAATATCCCTCCAGCTGAGCCATCAAAAACAAACATTTGCACACCAAATGTCTCTGCACATGACATTCACTCTCACAGTAAGATGGAGAACACATTTATTTACCTTAAATAACATTGTTCTGTTTAGCAGCAACATAAGCAGGGTTGGATTTAAGTTGTGCAATAACAGGTTTTAAAACTTATGGATGTATAGTACAGTACTCAGAGGTAATCATGTATTATTTTGGCATCCTTTATAAGGTGAAAATGAAGGCAAACTGAGACAGCATGAGAAAGATGAAGCAATTATAGTAAAAAGTTTTAGTTCAGAGTTTTTAAATGTTTTTCTAAGTGAACATCGACAGAAAGAGTCAATATCCCTTCAAAGCAGGGTACTACCTCATTTGAAACTAAACTGTCTGCAGATTAAAATGCACCAGTTTTCAAAGTTCACACTGAAATTCTACACTGCAAAAAAAGCTACATCTGAAAATGAATCTAATTAGCTGACCTAGTAATTTGGCCAGGAAGTCAAAGTTCACGTTATTGAGGGGACAGTGTGAGGCAACTCACTGAGGAGGCAAAAGTGTTAAATTTATTTGAAGTTCTGTCAGGACACATCACTTCACCTTTGTCTTTCATTAACCAATCTGTTAAATGGAGATAATAATACTTATCCTTCTTTGTAAAGCTCTGTGAGATCTACAGAGTAAAAGCTCAGATTAAGCTTTATGTATGTGTAGAGGTGGTTATTATAGCGATACCGGAATGTTCATCAAAAAACAAAGATGTAGCTGTCTAAATGTCAATAACAATTCCACTGTGTGGATGTTATTTTAATGGCATAGGTAATCTCAGCTAAATGTTCAAATCTCTTCTACCAACAAAAGTACAGCATAGGGAAGAGTAGAAAATTTGGATAAATCTCTACTGTGAAAGTCGCCTGACCCTTAGAACCAGCTAAGCCCATTACTTTCAAACCAACATGTTTCGATATACAACAATTGTATTTATCTGCAAGGCTTCCTGAAGCCCACAGAGAATTTCCTCAGCGATGTACTAGTGAGTGCTCTCCAAAGGAATGGGGCACAGGGGCAGAAGGGTACAGCAAATAAATTGTCAAGTCTCTGCTGAGTCATAATGAGAAAGGTGCTCTATTAAACTAATCATGATTTGCTCATTAAAACGGCAGAGCACTTACCCCCCAAAATGGTAATTCTAATTTGCACACAAAACATCCTCTGACTATTTCAAGCATTCCTCATCACCAAGGTCTTCAGTGTAACATTTCCTCCAGCTTAACCCTTTTTATCCAATCCATATCCCCAAGAGACTCCTTACAACCCAAGTAATAACTGGCAACAAGCAATAATTCTACTGTGAATTTCTCAACAGAAGAGCCATGTATCTATCAGCTTGATATATCATCTTTAAGATGCAGTGTTGCTCAAAAATCTCCCCTCGAGCTTTAATATGACCCTCAGGGGGCAAGCACTCCACTTGCAACCTACTGAATCAACATCTAGCCCAGTAAATCCTCACTTAGCAGGGCAGAAAGTCATGCTTTGTATATCAAGAGACTACAAAAGCAGATAAAATATTTAATCAGATGTCAATTCTAATCAAATAATTAATAAACAGCTCCACAAAACAATACAAACTAAAGACTGTTTCAAGATGACATTGATATATTGTATTCCAAATACGCAGGTACATGCAGATGGATTGAGAAAGATCTGATCCCACTTCAGCCAGTAATGTGCTAAGCAGCCTTTGAGAATTGTTTCAACTTTTTGCCTCAATTTCTTTATCTCAAATAACATGTGCAAAATTAGTCAGCTTTGTAAGTATTTGTTTATTTTAGGACAGCAAGCATTGTGTGAAATGATTGTGCTTAAATGTTTATTCCATATTGAAAGCTTATTTTTTTCTGAGAGGTATTCATTATATTTATAATAAGGATTTATCTGAAATGTAAATTTTCTGAAAGTGGATGACTTTGAGTAGGACTATTAAAAGGTGAACTACTTCTGGGACAATAAATGATTATTTAATTATAAAAATGTCTCTGCTATTAATCTTTCATAAGAAGAAGACAAGCCCAGCAGAGCTTAATTACACATCTATAAAATTGGTGCAAACACACACTTTTAACAGTGATCAGACACACTGACCCCAATGTAGCCATATCTCCAGATAAGCAGCTAGAAGGGTTTGGAGCTATGAATATGTAACACTACAATTTGCCACATCTGCATATATAAAATGTTTAGCATTTGTATCATATCAAAATATATTTCATACACATGGATGCAAATGATAACTGCAGGGATTTAAGCACAGGGAAGGAGGAAACTAGGCTCTCCAGCGTTTGTACCAAAACAGCAAGGAAAAGTTCCACTCAGACTGCTTTTAGATGCGTGTCTTGCTCTGTCATGACTACTCTTCCTCTTTTCCAGGTTCAATTCACAAACCCCGCTTCTTTATCTCATTGTAGTGCTTGTTTAGGTACTCCTGATTCATTTTCTATTTTCGGTGCCCATACTGAGATCATCTTATTATGGCACTTTTTATGGCAATATGTTTGGCACATTGACATTTTCTCAGGTATGCCTGTTATCTAGTGGTTTGCTCAGGTCAAACAATTCTGGTCATCACTCTCCCCATAAACCTCAACTTGGGCATGTATTTTAGTTTCATTTCAGAGAAAGACAGGCCATGATGCTGGGCTGTATGTCATCACTAGAACAGCATGCTAGTTATAAACCTTTTTCTCTTGGCGAAGCAGAAGATTGCTTTTTTTTGTTTCCTATCTTCACAGGTTCATTGAAGTTTACTCTGGTTTGGTTTTTAACTCTTTCTCCATTATTTTTCCTTCTCAGCACATACCGAATATAAATAACAGTTCTTGATTTTTTCATTTAATATATATATGCAACCATGTTATTTCTCCCACTCTCAATGACTACAGGATGCACTGAATATTTTTTGGATTTTCTTTCTAATTTTATAATTTCACTGCTGGCTGTTTTCAAGTACAGAAATAGCTCCATCTAACAATACCCATACCAAGGACAACACACCCTTATTCAACGCACATCCTTGCACTTTGGAACACACAATGTGAAAGGTTCATTGTGGCCCTCTTGCTTTCCTCTCTCTGGCACATTTATCTTGGGAAGAAAGAAAGCTGTGTTTTGGCAAAAAGCAAACTGAGAGATACAAAGGAGTAACTTAAAGCTTTTGTAAACTTAGAGTAAGTCCAAACTTGTTCACACCTCATCTTAGTGAATTTTCTTTTCAGAAGTATAATATAAACAGGGTACAGAAATATCTTGTTCTCTCTTCATGATCTATCCTGTTTTATACCTCTGCTCTCTGCTATAATAGTATTTTCATTTGAAAAAAATAGTTTTGTAAATCTCTTCACTTTTAGCATTAATCTTTAATGTGATTTGTATGGCACAATATTATTCAGAAAAATAAAAATAAGATGTTTGGGAAAAATCCAAAATTTATCTTTATCTGGATTGTGTGTGCAAGCTCTAACTGTGGATTTTTCTGCACTTTCACTATGTGGTATTCCTAGCTGCAGAGCATAATTTAAGTAGGGCTCTAAAAATCAACTTGGGCTTTTTACCCCACGACTTGCAGATCCAAAGTTTAAGACAATTGTCTTTTGAAATCCCAAAGCAGGATTACTTATTGCTCATTAATATTGTTCCAGAAAAAAAACATAAAACAAAACAATCAGACCTTCCCCTCCTTTTTCTTATTGTACAACCTCAACACCTGCAACCTGGGCATGGGTCTCAAGTAGAAATATGTGTAAGAGATGCTCCTTTCCTAAATGTTACATTTCACTGAGGTCAACACTATCAGAGTGTGTTATAGATTTGTCACCTCACGTTTCCATAAGAAGTAACCTGCCTACCTTCCTCATGTTAGATGGAAGGTTGTCCATCTTACTCAGCAAGAACTTTACTAAACTCTAAAAGCTACAAAAGAATGCCAATAAGCAATTAACTGAATGATTAATGATTTTAATATCTGTAGTAAGGACATTGGCTAGAATTTATAACTGCCCAGTAAAGCTAATTCAGACTGTTCAAAAAATGGCAAGCCAATAACTGCTATATAACCATTTTTTTTTTTAATACTGTGAAGAAAAACCATAAGGAATGGTATTACAAAATCAGGCAGAAACTGCAGTTAAACAAACAGCTCTTGCTGGTTAATTGTGACTCTGGGTACTGGAAAATGAAATATCTCTCTGAAATAGCTTTAAAAAATTATCAAATCTGCCTGTTTTAACTTAGGGGGACAGATGTGGCAAGAGCAGCAGGAGGAAGATCCTGTCTGTCTTCAACAACTTCAGCTTCCTGAACGAGGCAGCTTTAGAGAGTAAGTTCAGGACATTTTTTGGGATTTCAGGTCTAATACTATTATTATTATTACTATTACTATTATAAATTGACTTTTTTGAAGTTGGTTCTTTAGTAGTTTTGGGTTCTTTTGTTTGTTTTCTTAAAGGAAAAAGTTGAAAGAACTTGACATAATCTTCAAAATGTTACGGCTTTATAATTAGTATCTGGCATCAGAGAGCTATAACCAGAGGCAGTCATGGAAATATCTCTGGTGAGAGTCTTTAGATTGCTGGCGAAGAGCCTCTTGGTTAAATTAAAAGCTCTTTCTTAATGTTGATTTCAGAATTTCAGAGGACTGCAGGGTGGTTTTTAAGCTTGTAGTTTCTTGTTTGAAACTAAACAGTTCTTAGATAGTTCTAGAAATCCAGAGACTCCCCAAAAGCAACAAAAAACCCAACCCAAACCAAACCAAAACAATAAAACACCCACACAAACAAACAAACAAACAAACAAACACCCCACAAAAAACCCCAAAAAATTAACACTCTTGCTTGGGAAAAGCCCAGGGAAGAAAGTTTAAACCTATGTAGTTAAAAGAACAATAAGGATAGATGCATCAGAATCTTCAACTTCGCAGAAGTTTTGGAAAGACAGAGAATGTTTACCAGGACACATATTAATGGGATTAAACTCCAGCAAAAAACTTCTCAAATCTCCATCAGACTAAACAGATGCTTACCAAAAATGAGGTAACTTACAATTTCGAGGAAAGAAGATGGTCATGAGCTGATTTCTCGATTAACTTTTTTTCAGCCTAATAATTCTCTGAAGGGGATTCTAATATCATAGAAGAAGAGAAAGATAAAAGAGGAAGGAGAAAAGGCACAGAGGTGGTGATGTTATAAGAAGCATATGCATTGTTCTGAAGCATAATTTGTTAAGAATTAATTTTTAATATTGATTTATTCTGTGACTGAAGGAAAAAGGATAACACCAGACACTCAAAACCAGAAAGCGCCATTCTACTTGAACAAGTGGACATGGCTTCTGCAAATGATTATTAGCTATACAGGGTAGTCAAGTATTGGAACAGACTGCCCAGGGAAGAGGTGGAGTCACCATCCCTGGAGATATTTAAAAGGTGTGCAGATGTGGTGCTTAGGGACACAGCTCAGTGGTGGACATGGTCATGTTAGGTTGGATAGTCTTGATGACCTTAAAGATCTTTTCCAACCTAAATGATTCTATGATTTTATATCTGCATCCAATGTGGCAAAAGAAAGCAAGAAAATAGAACAACCTCAGCTGAATGGTAAAGAAAATGGGATACTGGAAAATATATGAATGTTCTCACAGAAATAAGAAGTCTCATTAAATAAGAAGTCTCTTCATACTGCACTCCTGCAGTACAGATGTGCTGGTGGACTGTTAAAGAACAAGCCACCCTGTTGGTAGAAAACTCCAGTGTTACCGGTTGATGTGTATTTTGATAGGAGCCTCAATTTATATATCCCTGTATGTACAGACTGGAGAACAATGCAGGGGTGCAAATAAATTAGTTCCAGAATAAGATTACCTGTAGTTATTTTTAATCCATAAATTTCTCTGTGGTACATAATGAATGGTGTGAAATACTACCATTTCTGATGGAAACCAAGCTTGAGAGTGCCCATAAACAGAAAATGGATCTGACAAGATGACAGATTAGCTGGTGTTAGGGAGCCACTAGACACAGTGGGTGGTGCAGTCTAATTATATCTTGAATATCCTACAGGTATCTGTGAGATCCAGGTTACTGGACTACCTTTTGGCCATAAAACAACTGCAGCCAGAACAGACTTCCTCCCTCTCAAATTCTTTCCTTACTTGCAGAAAGAGGCTCTCTAAAGTTTCTGCTTCTAGTAATCAAGGCACCACAGAGCTGGCTTTTGTTCACAGCTACTACTGAATTCTTTATGATATATATAGTAATCACAGAAAGACTTTGACTCATTGTCAAAATGAGTCACAAAACTCCAACTTTACAGACTGGGAGTCTCGTCTTTACTTGCAAGAAATGTTGTTCACCTCAAGGCAGTAGAAGTCACACCAGTAGATACCGACTGCATAATTCTTCGAAAATTACTTTCCTAAGGTTGCATCAAGTGTCTTGTAAAATTTTGCTCCCTGGAAGTCTGTTTCAATAGCAACCACATTCTCACAAATGGAAGTTTAACAAAACCGAACTAATAAAAAAACCCCCAAAAACTAACAACGCCCCCACCCCAACAATATAGTATTTTGCTCCAATCTTCATGCTATTAAAAAGCATATTAACTTTTCCTGTTCACCTGAGTTGGACAAGGCTGGAAACAAAAATATCAAAGCAACAATATCTATTAAGTAGAAACTCTGGTTTGTGTGTAATCTTAACCTGCTTCTCATTTCACTCTATGGCATTCAAAGCATATAGACTTTGAAGTAGACTATATTCTATAGTTTTCTTCCGCAAAGTATAGTATATGTCAGATTCAAACAAAAGACCAAAAATGACTGTATATTTTATTAAAAGCCTATTTTTATTCTCTCTCTCTCCTGTTAACAAAAGTCTAATTTAGTTGTTGTTCCCTTGGGTATGAGGTACACAGTTCATAATTCATTTGATATAAAATGTCAGTTTAGATTTTTGCACTCCTTTGATAAATGAGAAAAAACATGTACATTTCAATTTCCTTCTACGAGGTTTCACTAACAGAAGCCCCCCTCCCATTGTGCTGCTCAAAGACCTTTGCGTTAAATTAAACATCAAGATTCAGAAACTGTAGGGAATGATATTTCCAAGACATACAGTACAAATACATGAGACTAGGAAAAAAGGTAATGATTTTTCCTACCAGTAAAGTGATGTCTCCCAAAGAGCATCTTTGATCCTTGAATTAGTTCTCAGTTATAATTTAATATATCAAAACTGTCAGCAGCTTTCCTTACATTTAAACATAAAGTGATATAGTCAGCTCCACAAAAAGCAAAATACAACATTCAGGGGCTTTAGTCCCCCCCACCCCCAACATGTGCTTGTGACTCTGAAGTCCATCAATATTAATGAGGAAAATCTGTGTACATCAAAGGAGACAGCAAAGAATTAATTTAATTGTATCTGTCATCAGCACTAGTATGGAGTGTTTTTTCCTATATAACCAAATTCTGCCATTGATCAACGTGTGAAACTCTCAGGGGTGTAATCTGCACAATGGAATAGAGAAGAATCACAAATTTAGTTCTGGACATAAAACTGATATAATTAGGAAAAATAACAACAAAACACTGTGTATTATTCTCTTATGTAACACATGAGGCCGAGGCTGACGAATCTGAACCACCACATTTACAGAGTAAACAAGAATTCTTATCACTCCTCCAAATGCCAACTGCAATGCTATGGCTGTCACTTCACGTTACACTCCAGTCCAACAGCTGCAGTATCAATAAATTAAGCTGTATTAGAAAATAGCAATAGGATCACATTCTGATGCTCATGCTGATCACCAGCACTGATGAACAACGTACATGCAGAGCCATGAACACGCAGAACTCAGAACCTTCTCCTCTTGCCCTCTGTGTTGCTGCTGTGCACACTCCCTCACCCCAGCCTGGGAGGTGTCATCAGCCCCACGTTACAACAGCACCTGCTCTCTTTTTGCCCAATAAATGAGAATTCCCCCTACACCCAACAGCAGAGTTTCAACAGGATAGATGGTCAGTATTCTGCATTCCCTGCTTAAGAATCCAGAAATTAGTACACTGCCCAGCAACTGGGAGATAAGATGAATGATCCAGATCTCCTTTTTTCCAGCCAGTGTTCTAACAGAGAAAAACTATGAAAGAATATGAAAGGTAACACCTCCATTGCACCTAACTATGGCAAAATTCCCTGTTTTTAACCTATCACAGTTCCCCACTAAAAATAGCATTTCAACTGATAGAAATATGATCTAGGTGTTATATACTGAAGCAAAATATTTAATATTTAGGGTGAATAAAAAGCAGTTCAGGCAAGACTATTTCCATACAGAAATAATCTGTACAAAATATACAACTGACTTCTCTGATCAACTAGGTAAAAGGATTACAACCTTTTATAGCCAAGCCAACCACATAGGAATGTTCATACAGCATTATTAAGTAGCTACCCATCAGTTAATGCCCTGTTCTAGACACTTTTAACAAATAAACCACTCATATGAATTATCTCTGGGCTTCATTTCCTCAGATAATACTGAAGAACACATAAATTCATTGGAATTGGTGGTAGTGTGTCAATATACAACAACGAATGATCTGCTCACAAGTATTTTCACTGAAAAGACCTTTGACTACTGTCATCTTGTTCAAAATCAGGTAGCCTAATTGATTAAAAGTCATCGTAACACCATTGTGCTTTATTCAAACCCAAACCAGGCTGAATGTGTTCTGCTTTCTCTGCCACAAGACATTTCAGAGCATTTACCCCAAAATACATGCACTGTTCATCACAGGTTGAAGCAAACTAAATACCTTGGCAACACTTACTCTCTGATATACAGATTTTCTTCAATCTTTTGACAAAAAGTAAAGGGTCAGAGGAAACTTCCTCTCCTTTGTTCATTTTTTCAAACATAAGGCTAAGTCCTCAACACAGAAAATTTACAGCTGATTAATTCAGACTACAACCATCAGTTGAGAATTTTGGACAGCAGTATCAATTTCTTATGAATAACCCTCTCAAACAGGCTACTTAGTATGTAGGACCACTCACAACTTCAATGTAAAGAAAAATAGAAAAAAGAGAAGTATTTTTTCTTTATAGAATGCCATCTCTTCAGTTAGTCTTTTCTTTATATATGTATTATTAGAAATTTTTAGATAATCTAAACTCAGTCAAGCTGAATGCATGCATTTTCTCTGTACACACTGGCTGTGTATTAAGCTATGGTGACACCTTTCACAGAGAGGCAATCCCCCAGCCTAAGCTAAGAGACAAGAAAAAAAGGCTGACAAACTTTCTGACATGTATATTATACTTTTCATAATGAAAAGGAGGAGGAATATAAAATTTTCTTTTACCTTCTGTTGCTAACACATGCCTTTCTCTCTGTCTGTAAAATGGGAATCGCAATCCTCAGTCACCTGAGAAGCCTACTGGAAATGTGAATTAGCAGATACATTTGTAAAAAGCATAAAAGCAAATAGGTCAGTATACAAACAGTAAGGATTAATATAATTCAGTGCTAGATATATCCCTCTGCAACATGAAATACATTAATTCTCTTTCTCATTTTACTCAGCTGGAATTAATCTAAGAGCACAGTATTTCTTTGTCACAGGAAAAAGAGATTCAAAGATAAAAAAAACCAGAAAGCAATCATGTATACATGAATATGCATATACAGATACATGATATATATTTGTGTGTGTGTGCACCTGCACATGCATGCAGGCAGACACAAAAATAATATTCAGAAAGAAAAGTACAGTGAGGAAAAAGCTGTCAAATGACAAGAATCAACCATTAAGGGCTAGAGATTCTTATACTAGCCTTTGTCAAAAGAAAGAGGGTAGCACACACCAACACTAC
The DNA here is from genome assembly GCA_008694505.1 of Cyanoderma ruficeps. Lineage (NCBI taxonomy): Eukaryota > Metazoa > Chordata > Aves > Passeriformes > Timaliidae > Cyanoderma > Cyanoderma ruficeps. The sequence goes on along the minus strand of VZDJ01007749.1, from coordinate 8,534,921 downwards.
ATAATAGAAACACCAGAGGAGAAGTGGTGACTCTAGTCACTAATTCTCACTGAACTTTCATTTTCTCTCCCTTTTGCCTTTATAGAGAAGTTTATTTCTCCTCAGGTACTGAGCCAACTAACCTAAAGTTAACAACATAGATGGAACAGAACGAGGAGTGTTACACTAATAAAAAGTAGGGAAAAGTCAAACTTAAAATACTACCAGAACAAATAATTAGCTATATGAAGGAAAAATACTTTTCTGCAAAGCGTTTTAAGAATTCAGATATAAAGTTTCAGATATTTTTAACTCAATTTCAGATCCTTTTCCAAACTACAGAGAAAAGTCCCAAAATGTAGCTACTGAGAGTAACTTTTAACTGTACATAGAACCAGCAAAAAAAAAAAAAAAAGGCAAAAGCACTTATATGGCTGTGATGCTTAAGAAAGATCATCTCTGATTTCCCCCTAGCTAAAGAGAGGAAAAGTGATTTGATTTCCTATATATTTAAACCTCAGCAAGGTCTTTAAAAAACCCTTAATTTTTCCCCCATGAAGCTTTTATTCTCTAATATGGAAACATGACAAATATGCAACAGGGTGACAGAACTTCGCTGGATGTGTTCAGAGTTCATTGCATGCAGAGGAACTTCAAAACTTCCTGAACTGTGCCAAGTGGCTCAAGCCTTCAAATCTTGTCACTTTACTGAAATGCTTTATGATCACCAGGCTAACTTCCATAATCTAGATACTTCAAGTGCAGAAAATACAGAATAACATGACCAAAAAAATCCCAGTAAACTAATGAACAAACAAAAACTTCACAGATATTTGCCTCTGCTGACAGTTAATGATAGCAAAATTTTATTCCAAAACGTATAGAGCCAGGAGTTGTCAAAAAAAGAAAGCACAAACCCATGAGCTTTTTAGAAATGCAGTGCAAATCATCACAGCAAAGTAAGACAAAATTGATCTGATTCCCAGTACTTACACATATCTGGAAAATGGTTCTAAAGACAAAATTCATGGCGTGATTTTTCAAATGTCTTCTGTATGTTTTCAACAGCATTTTATTGTAGAATTCCCTCAACAGAACCTAACTTATCCCATAAACAATGCTGACTTCAGTTACAGTACTGAAAAATCTAGTTCAGATTTTCTCAGAATGAAAAAAAAATCAAAAGCAAAAAAACCCCAAGCATGAATAACTTGAGACTATATGAAATTAGCACACTTCATCTAAATTTTGTCCTTTTTTGTGTACAATTGAAATTGGTCTGAAATAGGTTAACGTGATAGTAGGTAATAGTTTTAAATTATGATCTACCTCTACATTCCACAACAGCCCATTTCCCCCATTTTTATATATTCTTCTGTAATTCTGAAGTACAATCAAGCTATAGTTTTCCAGCATGGCATCTTCCCTAGTACAGATTTCTTCCAAGAATTCTTAAATACAGTCCGGATCTCATGTTCAGGCTAAGGTTTTGGAAAGACCTGAGTGAGACATCTTCAGTGAGGTTAATTGCCAGCTTAGAGATGATCAACCAGCTGTTGCACAGTTTTCCTTGTCTCATCTGGTTCTCCCTAAGCAAGAAAAACACATCCATGTTCTTTCAGGCAACTAAAATTGCTGGTTTCATCTTTTTGTCCCAGCTGTTTCATGGTGCTCTACAAGAGACAAAGGAACTGAGGAGCTGATTAATGCAGGTGCTTTGTGTCTGGAGCAAGGAAAGCACAGCTGGAACTGTGGGAGATCTGTCCAGCCCCAAAAGTACAGCGTGCAAAGGCAAAGAGAAGGAGGCAATTAGAAGAAAAGGGCATAGTTGGAATGTCATGGCTTGCTGGAAAAACTCCTCAGTTTTATGAGTAGGGACGTACACTGAGCTTCAATTTAAAGCAACCTTTACATAATCTGTGGTGTTAGGCTGAGCCCCAACTGGCTGCACTTTAGGAAAGTGAGCAGCAAAGAGTGCCTCCCATTGCCAGAGTTTGAAGACACAACTGTTCAGGAATGAGACTTCTCTCATCTCTTGCCATGCAAAACACCCACCCAAAATCAAGAATAGAGACAGTATGAGGTCACTGAAAGGTGTGCTGAACAGCCTGGGAAAGGGGAATGAAAGAAGAAAGTAGCACTAATGAAAATGACAATCAGTTCAATACTGCAGAGATTAGAGAAGAATTACTGTTTCAGTAGATAACTCCCAGTTTTCCACACAAGCGCTCTTTTGGAATCCTACCCTTATATTCCCATGAAATCATCTTTCTGGACAAAAGGAACTGGAATGGACAATTTACATAGCTTGTTACTGACACTCTGTAATTAGCTAGGTCATTGATGAGAGATGCAGGAGAGCTCCTTCCCCCTTCCTATTCTATTCTGGCCTCTCCTTAAAGTACCTGTAGAAAAGACATGGCCACAATTTTTCACTAAAAACTTTCTGTTAACACAGAAGATATAGAACAAAAGAATCCTCTTGGATTCTTTCTCCTGGATTTCTCTCTAAAGAGAGAAGGGACAGAGAGAAAAAGGAGGAGGAGGAGGAAAAGAGAGAAAAACAAGTGATATCGCAAATACCTGAAATTTGAAGCAAAGGGCGTTCATTCAAAACAAATTTTATGGTGTGACTCAATGTGATACTAGAAAAAATGGGAAAACAAATCTGTCTCACAGAGAAAATTCTAGCATATTCAAGTTCAATTTTTCTTCCTAACTAATTCTGACTTAGCAACAGTTTGCATTGTTTATTGAATATTCATTCCTCTAAGGAGGCCTGCTGGCTTCAGTGATCAACTTCCACGAGCAAATGCTTTCAGATGTGAATATGAGATCTGTGATGTGGTTCCTACTTGTTTGCATAGTGTTTGCATAGGTTCCTACTTGTTAGATCAGTGGTCCTATGAAGAGGTTCAGTATCCAGTCTCCAAGGTGTTGCGACTTAAACTACAGTGACTGAAACACTCTGGTTGCAGGACACCATCTCCTGTAGATATTGAACAAACATCAACAGCTACAGGTGTGTAGGCTCATGTTTTGCTGCTGAGAACAAGCCCAGGCAAAGGGATGCAGAATTCCACACAGAAACAAAGCACCAGCAAGGGGCAGGGCCTTAAGGGTCTAAGTGAAAATTTTACATCTTTCCCTGCCAGACATTCCTATGTTGTGCAAATCACAGACAGAGCACATAATCGAACAACATACTTAATAAATCATGGCAGGGTTTAAAGAGGCACTTCACGACTTAGGCAGATTCTTTTTTCAGAATATCTTTCCTTTTATGTTTTACACAGGACATATGTATTAATTCTTTGAGGCTCTTTTCTGTAGATAAATCAGCACCAAGTTAATGGTTTGTAATCCCCAGTATAAGAACCCACAGGGAGTAAACTCTGCAATGTGATACAGAATTACCATCCACAACCGTCTTCAGACCTCTTGTCATGACCTGGAAATCCAGACCCTTTTCCTGCTTGGTAGGTGATGATTGAGACTCTGCCTTCCTGCTTCCCATCAGAGCAGCAGCCTGTCCTTCATTTTGCATCTATTTATTCAACATAATCCATCTTCATCCCATTCCCTCCCATACTCAGGCTTTGGTGGCCAAAAGAAGGGAATAAATGGATTTAACTCGAAAATAAGCTATTATCAGCAGTGATCACAAATTTCCTTTCTGGTAGCTCACCACTCCTTATTACAAAGCAATTCTAAAATAATGGGGTCTTCTATGTACTACTACATCAGAAATAGCACTCATTGAGGAGAAAAATGTATAACCAAAAAAGTCTGTGTAAAAGGTCTTCTCCCAGAATTTTGCAGTTTTATATCTTCTCTATCCCTTCAATTGATTTATCTAATTAAACTAATTCTAAAACAATTTATTTTCCAGATCTTTTACTGGCTGGAATTCTCAAATTAATGTGAAGCAATGGCTAGAATAATATTTTTTTACAGCTTCTACTAAAGCAGTTTAGGACAAGATAAATATAACAAATTTATTCTTTTTGGAAAAAATATAAAACTCAAAAAAATTTACTTCTACCTCTGCAGTATGAAATTTGTCACTAATCATTTTAAACTATGCCCTTTTATGCTTCTTCCATCTCTTTTAGCTTTCTGTGCAGTTCTTTGATGTAACAAAGACAGTTTCAGACAAGATTTCAGTTCATCTGGAAAAAAAAAAGCTTTAAGTCTTGAGGCAAAAAGCAGTGTATTTAAAATTTATATACTCCATAATGCCTTTGTTCTGAACTTGAACATCCTGAAAAACTTCTCCTCTCTTTTGCTTTCCGACTCTGAAGATCATTTCTTCTCATGGTTTCAGCTCCTTATTATGCAACAGTGACTTTAACTGGTGGTTCCAGCATTTAAGTACATGCACAGTCATGGCTGACCCTTTCTGATCAATTGCCAATCCATACAGGTTTGACTGATAAAAGAGCCAATTAGATTTAAGCAAATTAAGGGACATCACCAATGTCAACCACTTATTAAACTGAATGCTGAATTCCATGCATACCAAACACTAATGCACCAAGTCCCATTAAGAGTTGAAATCCTAACCCCATTAGTAACTCCAGACCACTACAGAGTAAGGGTCAAAAGAAAGTTTCATATTTATGGATTAACATTTGGATTCAGTTTTTATTTTTTTAATCTTACCAAGAACTCTTGAACTTGCACTGCAATTTCAGTCGAGAGTGTAGATAAAATAAATTCCTTATTTCTAAGATAGTTTTTTTAGAGTGTTGACTTTAAGCATGGCAAATGAGCTTGATAAGAAACTAAGATATATTCAATCAGGTAACACTAAGGATTTGGTGCGCTTTATATTGTGTGCAATGTGTTTTACAGCTAAAAAAACAGGAACAAAAGAAATGCATGTTGGAAAAAAAAAAGTATCATAATTGTAAAACAATGATCATCAGTAACTTTAAAATCGAATACTCCTTTGTCCTCTATCACTCTCCTTCTTAGACAATTTTCCATCAAGCTCCATGAACTACACCCCACAGTGTAGATTTCTTAAATAGTGTTTTTTTGGTATCCTTGAAAAGAGAATACTACATTTTAATACTTATTAAAAGGCTCTGCTTTTGTACATAATGAGACCTTCTTTACTTTTTGATCAAACTAAACTTCTGTCTAAGTGAAATCTTGGCCACTGAAGTAAAAAATAAAATTCTTTCTTATTTAAGTAGCATCTAGATTTCATTTAATGATTCAGAAAGTGTGAAGGCACTGAATACTGCCCAGTGTAAAATTACCATTATACTCATAATTTAGCACGCAATGGAATTGTATAACATTCAAAGGCTCGTTATAATAAATATCTCGGTAAAGCAAACATATATTGTCCTAGCTGCACACGTGTGTGTCTGTACATGTGCACACACAGAGTGAAAACGCCGTGTGTGAGAGAGCACTTCTCCCATATGCACCGCTTCATTTATTATTCATTTCTCTACAGACCACAGTCCACTGGACAATAGTATGGAAGATTTCTTTAATAACTCTCACTGCTAATTTAATTCTACTTAAACACACATATCCTAGTGAATGCCACATGCTTTTCAGCATGATTTTATGTGTAAATCAGGATAATATGTTTTCAGATCATTAACTAAAAGGAAGCATGAACTAAAACCTATTTAACCAATGAGGTATTGCTTTTAAACTACCACAAGGTCATAAAAAAGATAATTTCAAAGCTATAAGTTTTCTAATTGTAATCAACAACAATCTAATGATGAAAGAAAGTGTATCTTAACGGCTGTCATAAACTTGTGCACATCCTTGCTTATCTTTAAAGATTCTTTACTTTACCATTTGGTGAAATTTTCACATTTCAATTTTGCTAAGCAAAATTGAAATGTGACACTGGAGCTGGAAATACCAGTGTCTTACTGCTCAGTCTTAAATGTGCAGTAAAACTCAGATGCAGTTTTATTGTTATATGAAAATGTATATTTGTTAATTGTAGGTGCAACTTGACAATTGGATTGGAAAATATAAAACGTGCTGCGAACTGACTTTTTCCTTGTTTCTCAGTAATCTGTCATAAAAACTCTGTATTGTGTTTACTCACTTTTCTGAAGTCCCCAAACCCAATCCATCTGTTTGCAAGCAAGTTGCTTCAAGTCTGTGTTTTTGAGCTGTAAGGTTAATGATTTTTCTTTCCTTTTCTTTTTTTGTTTTTCTTTTCTTTTGTTTTCAAATTGTATGTATGTCCCTCTACACTGTTTTTGCTCAACAGCTACACAACACATCTCTCAAAAACAAGCGTTGTTGGACTCCCACTTAAAAAATTAAAAATTGCCTTAAATTAATTGCATCCACTGACATTTATTTAACAAAAACGAATAAGCTAGGGTGTCCACGAAAAGAAAATGCAAAAGTAGCACATCTACATTAGCTAAAAGTGTAAGTTTTCTTGAAAAAACCCAAACAACAATAAAGCCACAAAACAAATCATGGTACAATGTTTAGGGCATATTTGCTCAATTCTCTTATTTCAAATTGTTATGAAGATAATATCCAGACTGGCTTACAGCCTAATTCACTGTAAATCAGCATACTGCAATTGACTTTCTTACAGGTACATTATTTTGTGGATTCTGGCTCAATATATTGTCAATGGTTTATATTGCTATGATTAAACAAATTCTCTAATTTTATCCAGTAAGTTCTCCTTGTCAGCACTTGCAACTATAACTCTAAAACACATTACAAAATGCAGGTGAGTCTCTCTATTTTCTTGGGCTGTCTATGCCAGAATACACCACCATTCACAGAAAAAAAATGAAGTACATAATGCGCTTCTCACCTTCATAACACGCTAACTACCCAACTGTGTATTTTCCTTTTCTAGTTCTTAAATGGATGTGAAAAATAAGAAATCAAAAAGAACAATTTTGTAAGAACTACTAATACAAACATATTCTTCTGAACTTCAGTCCTCGGCTGCAATAATAAATAACGTTTTGTTGAACAGAGTGTTTGTGTAATTGTTACATGCACAGAAAAAGCCCTTTTTCATACTTACCTCCTGGAGGCATGACTATGGTTATAGCATCACTTATCAAGCTGCCCTGGCTGTTGGACGCGTTCACTTGTACTGTGTAGTTAGAAAATGGAATCAGCCCTTTAATGGGAACCCATACATTGAATTCCTTGCTGCTCCACAACATCCGAGTATCATTTACAATAGAATAATTAGCATCATCTGTTATGGAAAAACAAGAGAGGGAGGGAAAGAACAAATGTTAGACCTTACATATGCTACAATTCACTGTTTTTACGAACCATGTCTTATTTCCACTTAAATGAAGAGTTGCCATTTATACCAGTAACACACACAAATTTGTGGTCTGTTGGGAAGAAAAAATATTATTCACAATTTCTTCTCCTTTTGCCAACAGTTTGTGTCATTTATAAATCTTGGAAAATAAACAGACCAACACATGAACCAACCAGTTGCAAAGCTGATTGCAATATAAAGCCAACAGAAGTTCCAGAGCAGTTCTATGATAATTGCAGATTCCAAACATTAATGATAATTCTTATACCCATGAAAGACTGGCAAAACTTTTTGAATTTTCTAGAAAAATGCTTAACTTTGGAGTTGATAAGCAAATTCCATTGCATGCATAACGAAGAGTCATCTGCAGTAACAGAGGTTTTCCAGCATGGCCCGCAGTTCTCTCAAAGACAAAACAAGGATTTGAAGTACTCAGTTTATCAGTTGAAACCATCAGAGGACACCACAGCAAGCTACATGTCCTTTGCAGCCCTTTTAAGATTGCAAACTTAAGATAAGACAATATTCTACCCTAGAAAAATAAAAAAACCAAAACCTTTCCAAAATACATAATTAGACTAGAAGAGAAAAAAATATATGTCAAGTAACAGGGTTTTTTTTACTTAATGAAGACCTTAGACACGTATCTCAGAGCCAAGCTGATTCACTCAAACATCATCTTATATTTTGAGTATATGAAGTGCCATATAAACGATTAATATTAATATTATTATTACTATCCATCACTCTGTGGAGAGATCTCACACTGAAGTCAATGAAAATTCTGTATTACAAACAACAGCAGAATGATACAAGTCTAAAACCACAGATATGAGAATGAGAGTAAACAGACTACAACTATAAAAATATTGTAAATCAATTAAGACATTGTCACAGCTACAAGATTCAATATTTACATCTGAGTCTTGTACAAAATCTAAATAAGACAGAATTACAAAAAACCCTAGAAAAATCAATCTTTTAATTAATTTTTTAAGGGGCGCTCATCTGACTTACTCATTTTGAACAAAGTTTCAAGTGAACTATTAAAACTGAATGATATTAAATCAGAAACAATTTTTCAAATACTCCATGATTCTGTGATGTGCATTAAGATGCATTTGCAGCACATTTCAGTCATGTTCACATTATGTTTTTACCATGGATGAACAATATGGGCTTCCTCTAGTTTGGGGCTTCCTATGAACAATTTGGTTCACTTTGGTACAAATCCAAGCCCTTCCTTTATTTTGGTGTTTATGAAATGTACTGGTGTTTTCAGTTATCCTATTGGTAACATACAAAAAGCTTATTTTTTGAGGTTTTGGGGAGGGAACAGGTTTGCAAAAGTCTTTTTTATAAATCTGCCTAGTTCCTCATTGCTCAAATTCTACCTGGATTGCACCCTACCATAGCACCAGACCACCCAAACACACTACAGTAGTGTGAATGATTTCACAAAGCTTGATGGATTAATTTTGGATTTCACTGAAATTTATCTGAGACACCCTGTTTTAGGCACAGTTATGGAGGCAAAGCTTCTTTACATGCAAGAAGAACAATCACACTTTACACATTGCACATACAGAATTCTGCAGAAGCGAAGTTATTTTGTCTGAGATTACTCTAATGTACTCGGGCTACTCAACCAGCACTAGAAAAATGCATCTGCATTACTTGATCTCAGCTTTTAAATTGTATATCAAACCCTCCTTCTGCACCTTTGTGAAACTGTCCCTGTATGTGATCTGGGAGAAGATACAATCCAGCAAAGCACATTTCTCCTATTATCTATCACAGTTTTTGTGATGTTTGTGATTTATTATTTGTGCAGATCATGCAACAGTATTTGACATATACATTCTTAAGGTCGTAGGGACATTAAACACTTAAGGACTCAGCCGACTGTGAAAAAAAAAGACACATTTTTCCAACGTTTCACCTCCAATGTCTGGGAAATTTTAAAAATACAGTGTTAACAGATCAGCACATAGGCTAGAGTCAAATCTCAAGCATAAAAGAAATTTGTCTAACAGCAGTTTATATATGCCAAAATCATGTGAAAATGAAACTTTTTCTATCAACAGTACAGATTTAACTTGTTAATATTTTAATTTCATCCACCTGAGCCTGGCAGGAAACCATGTACTTCCTCTGCTATTTTTGTTCCATTATTAATCTTTCTTTCAATGGCTAACTATACTATATTTTAAAAATACAGTTTCAAGTAACAGAAAATGAATTAAAAGGATAACACTCTATTCCAAGTTGCCTGGATAACAACATTAATATACAGTAATTATACAATTAGTTGTAACATTAAATTCTAGTTATAGTAGAGTGATTACTCGGCAATTATAAGAAGTATATAATTACTCAATAATTAGGAGAAGTATGTAATTACATAACCATTTTATTCAGCTCAAAAATGAACTTGCAAATTTACAATGAGATAGACAACATAGCAGCTCAAAATTTTTCATTGCTTCTAATAAAAAGCTAAAGAGTACTTGCAAGTTTCCTAGGCCAAATTTTACACAGACAAAAGGTGTTTTGTCCCAATACTCAGGCAAGGAACTTACTGCTGCTGGCAAGTAAAATATTGGAAGAACATTTTTAAAATGCTGGTCTTGCTGCAGCTGACTTGCAATATGCAGCTTTTCCACTTCTCACTGCCTAAACTGAGCTTTCAGTGGGCTGGAAAATGCAGACACATAGGTTCAGCCTGACAGAAAGTGATACAGTGATAACCCTGTCATATCATTCCATGCCATTCCTGCCCAGACTGCCTCAGTGGGGACCCAATCTGTGAGTATAAGTGGATGAGGCCTCCCTTTTTCCAATTTCCCTGGGTGTTTTTCTCTCCATCCTGCTCACAAGTATCCTACTGTAGCCCACCAGTAAGTCCACTGCAGATGTAAACAGCAGTCACCTCAGACAGTGGTCAAGTCCTAAGAGACATTGTTCCACCTCAGACAAGTGGTTTGCATCACAACACCTCCTCATTTCTGCCTTGCAATGCCTGCCATGAACAGACACCAGCACCCCAACAAACGAGGTTCCCCCATGATTCTGTTAACATGAACACCCTAAGGGGCAGAAAACAAACTCCTACGTCCAGCTCATCATATCCAGGAACACTTAAGGCATGCAAACACCTGAACAAAAAGATGAATCTTGACAGGAAAGGGCTCAGAGACACTATTTTCTATAACCTCTTAAAAATACCTAAATCCTTGGCAGACATGAAGGGCTTCCCCAAGCTCCTTAATCTTTCCATATTTTTGCATAGCTATGGTTTTGCTCTTTTACTAGCCTTCCTGCTCTGTTGTCCATATCTCCCCCAGATTATCTGAGGGACTTCTTTGCCTAAGTCTAATTGAGAAATACTTCTGCTGTTTCCAGTTCATTCCTAGTTTATACCACACCAAAGTACATCAGTTTTGCAGGAAAAGATCCATATGAAGAAATGAGGGCTAAAGAATATCTGTAAATATGCTCTAAAGTGATGTATAGTTGAAACAAAGTCAAGGAATAAAACATGCTTTCATTAAAAAGACACGCAAATACATATATTGCATTCACAATCACTGTTTAACAGTGCTAAACTTCAAAGAGCACTCTAGCTGGTGAGTGTCTGTACTTGGAGGTTCAGGATGGTTTTGAGGGGACACTCTGCAGGGGACTCTCAAGCAGATGTATATTCCTGTTACTGAGCACCTCTGTAAATAGGTGAATTAAGCTCCTGTGAAGTCAGTGGTGCATAAATTACTGCTGTCCTGGGTCCCTCATCCTATGGGGTTCACTAGATTGAAATAACATAAATGGCTATCCTTTTCCATTCTTGTTATAATCATTGTCACAAGAATTTTAATGCCTCATATATTCCATAATTTTTTTCTGTGTGCTGTACTGCTCTGACCTTTTCAATATTCTGTAATTTGACTGGCTGGCGATTTCAAGTTCTCTCCTTTTTACAGCCTTATTAACTTGTGGGGAAGAGGTGAAATGCACAGCCAATCAGAATACATAATATTGCAAAGGTCACAGCAGCACAGTATAGCATCACCAGACACAGAATGCTGTATATTAGTCATTAGCATCCTGATATCTTATTCATGTGACAAAGGTTGTGAGGAGCACAGGAAATGGTACAACATGAAACCATCCTCATGGCAAAGAAATAATACAAGCTAAACACATGCATCTTACATTTAAGAATTTCCTCCCCCCCCACCCCAAATCTGGCACATTTAAGGGTACTCTTCCCATCAGGATCAAAATTTACGTTTTTGAGAGAAAAGGTAGTGAACTGAGATGTTTCCTTTTTATGTATTAAACAGAGAAAGACATATTTCATAAATGTGGGCAAATACCAAGTAATTCTATTACTATCACTGCATTTGTGATTAATACCAATCCATACTTTACATATAGTTCCATTATGTCCTGATAACCTTCTTTACACTAGAGAACATGTTGCCCTATAATATTCAAGCAGACAGAAGCAGAACTATTACCATCGTAGAAGACTACTCAAAGACTAAAAGTAGCAAAAATCCAGCTCAAGGGACAGTTCATGTGAGGATCGATACAAAGATTAGTTAGTTAACTACCACAAACACTTACAGTTGTTTTTATGCCTGCTTTATATGACTGTGAGCATACAGAGGTTAAGCCTTGTACCTTGGGCCACTGAAAAACTTAATATCAGAATAGCAAAATAAAAATGAAACAAGAACTCACTTTTTCAGCTCTTTTCCCCAGGACTCATCCTCATAGTCACCAGTTTCTGTCCCTATTTGAGACACCTAGTTTGTGTCTCTTTGACACCACATCTTTGGGGGGAAATTCTGTGAATATGCACGCTGCTTTGTGTCTTAGGTCATTCTTTTGTCCATTAGTTTTGTCTGTTCTTCAGCTTCATTAACTACCACAAAAGCTACTTTCCTTCCAGATAAGATTTTTTCTTTTTTGCCTCTCTTCCTTTCTCATTGTTTCTAATGGAGTATTCAGAAAAAAAAAAAATCACTTTCCATTATTTTGATTATCCCAGTAGAAAACAAGCTAAAATACTTCTTTGGCATTATTGACAACTCTTTCTTCTTAAGAACTGTAATAATGAAATGTTCTCAAGTTGTCATGTCAATTGTTATTTTGACTTGGGAAGTAGTTTGCCATATCCCCTTTTCAACAAACTATTGGGGGGTTTTTGTATTTTGAGATGAAGTTGGTTTTTATTTTTTGGCATTCTGTTTTGGAGGATTTTTCTTGGTTTGTTTTTTGCTTTCTTTTTTTCAGATGAGCACACTGCTGATTTTTTTTTCCCCTCAGTGTCTTGAGCCACTATTTGTTCCCCTTCTGAGCTGACAGATGTATTGTTCCTATGGACATATCATGGTCACAGTCCATCAAACTGAGTTCAAAACTTAAAGACTCTCTTAACACATGAAAACTTCACTCTCGTGGGCTAGGAGGAGCTGCTGAATGAGGCAGAATGAGTCATTTAAAATTGCTGTAGGTAACTAAAAATTTACGAATCCAAAGTATTAATTTTCTTGTACATAAGAAGAGTTTCACATTATCTGCATAGTAAAACTCTACTTTTTCCCCTGGGAATTAAAAGAAGCCTTTAGTTGGAAAATTGAAAAATTGAAAATATTTGAAGAACAAGATCAAAATCTCCGTTGGCACAAACAGCAGAAATCTGAAATCTAAAAGACCAAGCTTCTGACTAGCAGTTTCTGACTGGTACTCAAGTCATCACTCAAAGAGGCTTCTTACAGACTCAGATTTGGTAGAGATATCTTAGATTGTCTTGAGATACACAGGATGTGTACACTGTGACTGACACTGGAAGGGGATTCTCCCTCTCTATTCAGCCTGGTGAGACACATCTGGAGAGTTCATCCTGTTCTGGAATCCACAGTATAACACAGATCTGGATTTACTGGAGTGGAGTCCATGCAAAGATGATTAAAGCCTTGAAGAATATGCCACATGAAGAGGGTTTGAGAGAACTGAGGTTGTTTAGCCTCAAGAAGAGGAGGAAGGGTCTTAAAAATGTGAAAAATGTTTAAAATATCTGTTGTGAGGGCATAAAGTAGCAAAACATTTCTCAGCAACATATAGCAGCAGAACAAAAAGTAATGTGTACATCCAGAAAAAACAAGAAATTCTGATAAAACCTAAGAAAAACCTTTTTTTACTTTGACATTGGCCAAACACTGGAACAAGTTGCTCAGAGTCTCCGACTTTGATGATACTCAAAAGCCAGCTGGACACTGTCCTGGGCAATGTGGTCCCACTAACCCTGCTTGGAGAAGAGAGCTTGAACTGGTTGTTCCCTAGAGATGCTCTCTGACCTCAGTTGATATATGACTCTAAGATAATTTTCAGAACACTTCAAGAACCCTAAGGCAAAGCAGGGGTAGTTATTATGATGAAAGCATGTTCCTGTCAGTAGAAATAAGTGATTATTAGTGTTACAAACACTAAGTAATCTGCATTTATGTGCTCATTAATTCTATGGACTGAAATATGAATAAATCCCACAGCTTGATGTGAGAGCTCACACAAGAAAGTTAGCACAGATCCCATGGATGGTTAATGACTACAGCCAAGATTAGGTTTTGTCATGATGGCAGGCAGGAAGGAATCTTCAGTGTGTGGTCTCATCTACCCTTTGGAGCTTTCAGCTCAGTGTTATGAGGCTTTGAACTAAAAAACCTCTGTAACTGTTGATTAAGCTGCCAAGAAGAAACCTTTTTGATTTGAATTATTGTTTTAGTTTTTCTCATTATTCTTTCATAAACACAGAAACATCTAATGAGTCTTGCAGCTGAGTCAGTCTCATTTAAACCTTCCAGTTAAAACAGGTTTTTCAGCATAGTGTTAAATCTCTGCTGTAATTATATTCATCTCTACTGTAACTCAATTTTTCTGCAATAGCACCGAAGGGCATCAGTCCTGGACCCCCCACACCACACACTGTACGGAGTGTTTTAGAGACACAGAGTAAGAATGCAGCCCATAACCTAAACCAAACTCTGGAAAGCATTCTATGAGTACAACCAATTTCTCTGGATTTCAAAAAGGTTTCCAGTGTCCAAGCACTGTTATCCTGATATGAACAGGAGGAAGTGTCTCAGCACAGTTTAGCAATCCAAGCGGAAAAGCATCACATTTGACACAAGACATCAAACAGCAAAAGCATTTGCTGCACTTGCAATCTTAAGCTGACTGTAAGTGCAGCAAATAGTTACTGATTTGATCCATTTTGTTTGAGGGGTTTTATAGACAGATTGTGAGACTTTATCAAGCTTTTTTCATGAGGGATTCTATACACTAAGAAAAATTCAGAAACAGTTAGCTTTTAAACCTTCAAGTTTGCTTCTCCATGGTTGGAACATTCTTTCTCTAGCTGCAGCAGTACATAAATGGAGATTATCACAGTATCTGGTTTCTGAATCTATGCCCATAATTCATGGATGCCAATAAGAATTTTCCATTCTCCAGGGACACCATCAGAAGGAGACTAGCTAAACACACAGAGCAGAACTTGGAGTCTCAAATCCATAATCAAATATCTAGATTGATTGTGTCACTTGCACTTGTATTGATTTCAATTGGAGCAGCTGACCCAAGGGAATAATAAAAATGTGGAATAAAACTGATTTATGAGAAGAAAATAAATCCTTTTGTGAGTGGTAATGAATTGGTACTATTTAACTCTTTCAATCACAGAGGGAGAACAATATTTATTTTTTAAGAATGCTGAGTTAGCTGAAAGAAGTCATACAAAAAAAGTCAATACTGTCAAATGTCATTACACTTAGTTGTAATACTTTGGAAGGAATGAAGCTCTAAATTTGATCTAGGATTTTTGTTTGACATATGACATTCTTTTGGTTTTTCCAGTCACCTTTCATGAGGCATCATAAGTGATGCTCTTGTAGATTGAAAGAACCGCAGATCACTCAGGTGACTGTTTGTTGTACTTACTTATAAATTACCTCCCACTAGACTATTTAGGGCAAAAACATGCAGAGTAACACAAACAGCCACATCAACTGCAGACAATTATCCCTTTTAAAGAATAGGCTATCACAGTGATCTTTCTGGTATCACACTAGAAACTTATGTAGTCAAAACATAATTTGATTCTCCCTTATAAAGTGCAAAGAAAAACTTCATCAAAAGCTTGTCAAATCCCAGTTTTTATCATGATTTCTCTACTTGAGAAAACAGTTGGGGTTTATATTAGTCTCTAGAGAGAAGTTTATTTGTTTGAAGCTAACACATAGAAATATTCAACTCAATGTTGAATATTCAATTCAAAGTCCATTTCTTTATCTGTGGAAGCTCTAGTCAGATTGTATATATCTTGTTTGGGTTATGTCATTGACATTAATCATATTGCATTTAATGTCATAAATTGGTTTTCTGTATTTAGCAGTTACCATAGATACCTAAGCACAGTCAATGTAGTCTTCATGTGGGTTAAAAACTCTGGAAGACATTCATTAACTGAAAGACTGTTTTTGCAGGAAAACTGATTGGCAAATTCCCTTTTACTCAATACTGTTTACCAGAGCCATCTCTAGAAGATTGCTATTATTCCCTAGACTATTCCAAGGGAGTAAAAACAGTCTTGGAGCCAATCCTGCTATAGGTAGTCACTAGAAATTTCAGCCTATTAAGAACCGATAATACATTCCTCATAAAAGCGGGGTTCAGCCCTATTGTCAGCTTTTGCTAGCCTCTCAAATGTCTTTAGGACTGTAAATGTTCTAGGTCTGTAGGTAGAACTAAGAAAAGAGACAAAATGAGAGAGGAAGGGGATGAAATATGAAAAATCTCCTTAATGGCTGGCTTGGAAAAGCAGCTAAGGGCTCCCACAAACGTATCCCACATTGAGAGTGGGGAGGTTATCTGTCTGGTGCAGAAGGTGGTAATCATTTTGTAATAACTTTCATTCCTCATTCTCAAGCCTTCAGGACAAGACAGGCTAGGAACTTCAAAGGGGTTTAGCATTCCTTTTCCCACTTCCGTTGCCATCTGCAGGTGGTGTCTACCCCTAGCAGTCATTGCTTTTTGCACTAGGTTGATTCCTAACACTCCCTTTTTGATTTCTGTTTGGAGAGGGTACTGGATACACTGTCCCAAGTTCAAGACTATAGGAAGAACTTTCTTATAGAACTCAAATAAATAGCTGGTCTGACTTTTACTCTACTTATTCATATATATAGTAAATATTAAACTAAAAAGGTTAGACTGGCAACACTGATGTATACATGCAAAAGTCAACTTGTTTATGCTGTATTCTGCTGCTAGAATTCTCCTCTTTGCCAAGGTAAGGAGAACCTTTCTGGTATACTCACTCCAAATAAGCAGAGTAAGCAGAAAAACAATTTTTTTTCTTTAAAAAAGTACCTGACTAACTATCTCGCTGAAAAGTATGGACCTTATCAAAATAAATATAAAAAGTATTTAAAAAACCCCCAAGAAACAAAAAAACCCAAACTGAAAATTGCATACATTGATTTCTACATTTATAAACAACAGAGTTCTGAGTATAACCCTGCAACTTCGTGTTATGAAACTCCTTAAGGACATACAGTTAATTAAGGATTCTCTTTAGGTCAAACTCACATTCAAATGCATCACAACATCTTGGGGGCTACAGATTTGGATTAATTTTGTGCTAACGCAGTCATCTGACAGAGGCAGGAAGATAAGAATTTCCTCCAAATCTCTCCTCTGGAAAAGAGGTAATACCTGATTCTTCCTGTCCTAGAACTTAATTTCAGACACCCCGATGGAATTAAAAACGACCCCGCATTCTATCTGAACCAACCTGAGAATAAATAGGGATGAATGAAGAAACTACTTGAGGGAAATAAGCTTGACTCTGTCACCTTTCTTTCCCCTCAAGTCCTCTGAGAATTGGGAGTGTATCAGATAACAAGAACTCCGACTAATCTTGAAGAGGAAAAAGCTGTTTGTGATCTGGTAGCATTAGTATTTTATGGCTTGGAATAACCAATTACAAACCAATTTTCTCTTTTTGAGGCTCCTCCCAAGCAGATAATGGGCCTTAAATGACTTAAGGCAAAGCAACTTTGCATTGCATTGTATTGAGCCCAAGCAATGATGCCTGCACTGGAGAACTGGGACAGAGCCCTCAGTTCCCAAAGTCCTGCTTGATCTCCATATGATGTTTGCTGGAAACAAATACTTTTCTGGAAAACTAGAACGTACCTATACAGAACAGAATGGCGAAACAGACTCAATAAACCTCCTTCCTGTTTTTTAACAAGTACTTTCACAGAGGAAGGTTTTCAGAAAAATGGAGAGTTGAATTAAAAAATGAAGGCTGATTGATACAGGTATTTCCCTTGAATACATTGTTAACTCATGGCCAAATTATGGAAAAATCCATTGCAAGTATCCTCCTCTATCATCAGACAATCCAAACTATCGCTTGCTGAACTACATTTCACACTTGCAGTGTGAAAGAATGAAGAAAGAGGCTATGCATTATGATTCTAACATTTATGCTAGTATCAAAAGTCAGGAATTTAGACACATTACAGCTAAACCATCCTCTTGCTTTTATCCATTACAATGTATCCTTTGCTGAAGTATTGTTTTTATTGTAAGAATATAAACATTCTCCATTCCAAAAAAACCCACACAGCAACTTAAAATCTTCTGCAAATTATTTAATATGATCTGGCCCCATTAGGAAAAAAAGGTCTAGAATGAAATACTTGTATTAACATGGAAATAACCAATAAGCTGTCATGCTGTTCACTTGAATTGCTATGAGGCGCGCATATTTTTAAAAGCAGATAGATCAAAAGTTATATGGTATCTTAAACAAACATGATGAAGGGCAGAGCCATTTGGTGGAAAAACAGTGTAATCGAATATTAAGACAGTCAGACAGAGACAGAGGTCTGTGATATTTGAAAGATTTGAAACAGGACAAGGAAAGGCGCTAAGCCTAGGGACAGCCATAGAATATTCAGCAT
>VZDJ01007749.1:8329100-8511600 GCA_008694505.1 Cyanoderma ruficeps | reverse complement strand
GCAGGTATTCCAATCAGAAACATCAGAAATGTCAAGAAACTAAAACCAATTTATTTTTCTACTGAAGATGATTCAAAAAATATTTAAATAGTATAAAATTGTACCAACCTGTATCATGTCCTAAACAACTGCAACAGCTGTATTAGGTCTTTAGCTTTTTTTTTTATGATGTGCTATATGAACATATGGCACAGAAAATCTTTTTCATACTTATTTTTTTAAATGTTAATTCATACACCAGTCACTGGTATTTTCAGACATATTTATTAATAAATTAATAAACAAAGACTCTGCTATCAGGTAAGAGTCACCAAATCATCGGATAGGCATAATAATATTAGGGAAAGTACTAGAATACATATAACTAATACCCTAAAATTTAAGTTTACTAGCAGTGGGTTGAGATGAGAAATATTCGGTGTTGAACATTTCCATTTATTTATAAGACATTTACAGGAACTAACACATTTCAAAACTAGCATAATCTAAGTTCTCCTGAATTTTTCCAAAGACTCTATTAGAGGTTGCACTAGTGTTAGTAATTCATTTTTTCTCCTCTTTGGGAACAAAACACCCAAACAATTAGAACAGACAAAAGCAGTACCTTGGGTCTAATATGAAGAGATAGAAATGTAGCTTTTCTTAATTTACATGTTAACAATTTTCATTTCACTTGAAAATAAATCAGTCACAGAAAAAAGAAGTCATACAAAAACTACCTAAGCTGAACAAAAATAAGTTTTTGAAATAGAATAACAGCTAATGCTCTTATAATTAGTTAAGATCTTCAGAACCACTTTCAGGAATATAAGATGGACAAATTCTGTATTTAGGGGAATGTCACATGATGTTCCTTGATCGATTAGGGCACATTAAGCACAAGATCAGCAACAAAAATAGCTGGAAGCATATCAGTTTACTGCTGGGAGATGTTTCTCATTCTATTTAGAGCAGAGGCAAAACATTAGGTTGCTCTTTTTTTTTTTAAGTGCTGGATTTATTCCGTAATTCATATGAAAATCTTTTTTTAAAGCATCAAATGAAGATCCCAGTGCTTTAACTTCCTATCAGCACTTAGATGAGCCTAAATCAAGATGTACCTCAATTCCTGTGATTAGAGATGGATCACTGGCTTTGGAAAACAGTTTATGTGCTGATCATGGGATGCAGATGAGGATCAGCTACAGCAACACCGTTGAATTGTTCCAAAAGTCAAGTTACAAATCTGTAGCTCAGTGGAGATGTGAACAAAGAGTACCAAAAATATTATGTAAAACCCTAACTGGTGTTCTGTTCTGTCCTTTTGATGCCTATTTGATAGGACAGTAGTACTGAAAACATACATATTTCATCTGTATGCAAAGTTTCGTAATGACTTTCTTAAAAATCACTGCCAACACAATGGATTAGGTTATTGCACATCAAGTACCTTAAAACAATGTTTGTTTTTGGGGCATATGTGAAGTTGTAAAAAATGGAAAAAAAAAAAAACCTGGCAAAAAGCCATTCAGGCTTTTAAGAGTAAATATTCTTCAAAGTAGAACAAGCTATAAAATGTTTAATGGTTATAAAGTCTAGTTGTCTTCTGTAAATAAACAATGTTACTGGCACTTGAATGAAAGCAATCTTGGAAAAAATATTGGAAATGTGACTAACAAACAATATCATAAAAAATAAAACCTGGGAGTTCTTTCCTGATACAAAATAAATTGTGATGTAAAGAAAATAGAAAGAAAAACACAAACACCTCCCAAATCTTTTTCTATTTTCTTCATATTGTTTTACCAAATTAAAAAAACTAAAAATAAAGCCAAATTAAACAAAAAGTGAAATCCCAGAATAAACACAGGCTTCTTTTTCAGTTATGCTTGAAAACAAACCCAAGCAGAGTAGATAATTCTAATTATTCATCAACTACAGTACTATGAAATCATGCTAGATTTATCAGTTCAGCTATATGTCTTAAAACCTTTAACAAAATAAAAAAGCCTCAAAATGTCTGTTCTTCACAAATTTGTCAGATTGAATATTCCTGTATTCTCAAATCCAGAAAAAATGGGGTGTTAAACAAGACTGTTAAAATCTGTCCAGTGTAATGTTTTGATCACATATTTGCATTCAAAAGATTCATGAATTACCATATTTTCCTTGCTCCTGTTGCCACTTCTGACTTCTGCAATTCTCAAATTAACTTTAGTCCTTTCAGTCCAGCAGCTAGAAATTCACTCATTACTGGAACAGTAACTCTTTCTTTATATACATCCTTATAAATCTGGTTAAAACACACTTGCACCTTTCAAACATATTAACTCCATTTAATTTCAATAATGTGTGTTTCAGCCTCCGTTTTTGTCTTCCTTCACTGTACCTATGTTCTACTTTGGAATGGTGCCTAACAATGACCTATTGAATCTTTAGTAGCTCTTAAGCAGGATTTTTTTTTAAATGTCACATTTTGCCAGATGGGTTAGTACTGCCCAGAGTGAATCATCACCATTTACTCTGATATTCACTGTCATCTGACATTTATTACACTCCCAGAATATAAATTAAGGTACTCACCAGTGGACCTAAAGCACAACCTTTTGCAGTACATGCCTGGACTCTGAAGGAATGCAGACTCCAAGGAGCAAGCCCATAAGCATAACAACTTAGCTGTGATGAATTTTGCAGCAGAACACCATCCATGTACAATCCATAGCTAGTAATAATACCTATAAAACAATGTGAGAGCACTCAGCAACCAAGAAACTACAGAATTTAGAAGAAAACTAATGCTACAGAGACCAAGGCAGTAGTAGTAGTATTTCAAACTGTTTACAATTGAGCAGATACTGTTTAGCATGACTGAGCAGGTAAAACTCAAAAGAAACATACTCTTCTGCCATCTTTAATTGTTGAAAACTTCACAAGCAGACTGCATCTCTTTAAACAATTACACTATTCCAAATATTACCCCCTAACAAACTTGCTTCTGAGTGGCAGCAAACATCACCTTTGAATGAGCAAAACTGAGGCAATTCTAGTTCACAGCCTACTCTGCATATGGCTTTTCAAATAACACAAAAAACCATCTCACATATTAACCGCTTTAGACTTCGAAACAAAATCTCTGATATAATTGAAATGTGGAAGGGCAACTCAGGGCAGTGCTATAACTACAATAAAACAGTAACAAGTAATTTTGTCACACAAAACACCTTTTTCATGCTCATCCTTTATGACAATTACATCAGACTATCAGCATTTTGGCAACAAACTACATCCTTCATTAATCTGGGGTAGGAGTGGGCTGGTTGGAAAATGCTACCCACTTTTCTAAATGAAACTACAAAATAGTAATGATTACTTTTCCTTCTCAATATGCTATAGAAATATTCCTGAAGTAAACTACTCCTTGCCTATTCAATCTACAGAAAAAACATATTTGGAAATTGAAACATTAGCAAGATTTTTAGACAGAGGAAAGAATGGTCCTTCTTGCATAACTGGACTAACTAAAAAATTGCAAGGGATTGCTTATGTCATTTATAAGAAGTTCTAAAACTTTATTCCTCCAAAGGTGCATGGTAGGATAACAAATCCTGCACAGTGTTTTGAATTTAATGAACTAAAGGCTTAATTTTACAGATTTGCTTAGACTTTGGAAACTGAGCTTGCAAAGGAGCACTTTTTCTCAGGGCTCTTCCTCCATCTTTCTCACTTCTGAATATTCTCTCTTTTTAAAAGTTATTTCAATGTGAAATCTTAAGGCAAATAAATGCAAAGTTATAGGATGCATTTGAAGTGATTTTAGTTCAGAGGATGCCTTCTAATCCTTCCATTATAGGAAACAACTTTTATTGTAAAAAAATAGTTCAGTTCACCATTCCTTCTCTTAAAACTAAATTTTTTTGAAACTACATTGAGGAAGATTTGGTTTGAAATGAAAAAAATATTTTCTCCTCTACAAAATGGAGAACTGCTTCGTAAATAAAAGTGTATACACAACTGTTTCAGCTGAGCTTTGAAGAGTTCTACTTCAAAAGATTTATATGCTAAAGAGCTGAGAATGGTGAAGTGATTCACACACTCCTCCATTATTTTCTCTTCTAGGAAAGTGAGAGGCTAAACACAGACAGCAGAGATGTGTGTAGGAGGAGGTCCTGAGAAATCTCACACTATCAATCTTACCACATTTAACAGGCTTCCTAAAACACAAATCCTTTGTGCTTCTGTGTCTAGTTGCTTGTGAAGCAATAACATAAATGGTTGATATTTTTCCTACATTAAACAAATAAATTTTAAATATATGGATATGTACTTTAAAATATTTTATTCATCTCAGAGAAAAAATATGAATGCTGGCATTAAGGATGTGTTTTACAAGGGAAAAATGCCAAACACTGGGATACTCTAAGCACCTACTATACCTGTAGCACTAAGTCTTTTCAAGTATCATAGAATAGAATCATGGAATTACCTGTGCTGGAAGAGACCAACAAAGACCACCCAAGTCAAACCCCTGACCCTGCACAGGACAACCCAAAAGTCACACTATGTGCCTGAGAGCATTGTTCAAACACTTCTTGAACTCTGTCAGGCTGGTGCTGTGGCCACTTCCCTGGGGAGCCTGTGCCAGTGCTCAACCACTCTCTGGGTGAAGAACCTTTTCCTGGTATCCAACCTAAACATCCCCTGAGACAGCTATATGCCATTCCCTTGGGTCCTGTCACTGGGCACCAGAGAGCACAGATCAATGCCTAATAAATCATTATTAATTCCTTTGATACTTATGGTAACAGCATGAATCATAATGAGGTCACTTGGCATTAATGTTTTAGAGAGTTCCTAAAGCCACAGCACTGTGCAGCATCCACACCTGAGGAGCAACTTGCTGCTCAACACTGAGCTTTTGTCCCAGTACTGTCAGAGAACAATCATCTCTAAAAACCTGATCCATATCCTCTTGATTTTACTTCTGCCTTTGCCTTGTAGGACACTGATGGATAAAACTAAAGCATGAAAAGAAGGAAAAAAAGTACGTTTCAGAAGAAAAGGGCTAATAGTCCATTTTTGAGACATTAAGCCTTTTTTTTTATTTAGGCAATAACTATTTTTACCAGGGATGAATAACTTTGCCACCCTATTTCACCAGTATAAGTTTCCAACTCAAGAGAATAAGTTCAAAGTTGGCCCAAAGTTAACAAACTTCTTGTGACTTGCTAGATATTGCTGAAGTTTGCCATGCATAAAATAAAATATTTAAGACTATAGGACATTTTTGTGATTTACAAGGCTTCCTGAGCAACATGTGGTCACCATGAAAAGATGTAGTTTCTTCATAATTATGAAGCCTAGGTAGCTAGGTCAAATCTTGATTTCATTGAAGACAAAATCTATATTGTCTATAATACAATTATGTTTCACTTCTGAAAATAAATCCAAGAAGGCAAATTAAATTTAAACTGAAGAAAGATATAAAGTCTTTCTCTTCTTCCTTTCCCCTCTCTAGCTGAAGCCATACAATGTGTCGGTGATATTCAAGACACTAAAGAGGTTTTGAATCCAAAGTACTACAAGCACTTTACTCTTAAGTTGCAATCTAGAGGTCAGATCTTAAGCAAACATACTTTAACCTACATCAATTTTACTGGCTACAAACACCAGTCATCTCTCATAAGCACAGGGATTTGCAAGAACAAGTACTGGCTTAGTTCACTGAATAATTTTATATATCAGTTCTTACTACACCTAATATTTTCCATAAAAATTCCACATGGCCTTGGAAGATACACTTCAGATTTAGACTTGGTTTTATCTATGACATGAACACGAAGCGAAATTTTTGACAATTGACCACCTAAGGAAAACTTTTTATAGAAAATTTTCAAAGATTTCAAAAGAGCAGATCTCAAACTATATGCAAGATTATAATGGATGCGCTCTGAAGAAGAGATCATTGTTTGTTAAGGCCACTAGAACAATGAAAGATCAAAACCGAATATCTGATGACACATGATTTCACAAGCCTCTCCATGCATTGCCCTCATCTAAATGGTCAATATTCAGTATATTATCTACAATCTACCTACATATGTGATAGGTATGTGTACAGTGGCAAATATGGGCTGTCTCTCATCAACCATCTTATTTTTGGGTTGAAAATAAAATATCCATATTGCAAACATATCCAACATGCCATCTTCCAAAAGTCTGCTTTCTACTTGCTACAAATGATATTTCTGAAGCAACTTTCAACAAAGAATTGGGTGTATAATTTTACATTTTTCTATGATTTTTTTTCCCTCAAAATAATGTAAATAGGCCCTAAATTCAACAAAAAACTGTAGCCCTGAAGTTTGATATCCACATCTGGATAACATGAGCCTAGGTGTTCCTGTACCCCAAAGCTTGTTTCCCCTCACTGTGCCATCTTTATGAAGAAGCCTTTAATCCTGTTTGCCACCTTTGGCCTCCAGGGCAGCATATTAATCCTACTATATTTTTTTCTAATTCCTTGTGAGCAGCTGGACCCCATATACATCATGAGAGTGCAGCAAAGTCTGTGCTGTCCAAACCCCAGCCAGCCCACACACCCATCAGAAGCTGATAAGCCTCCTCAGCCCATGGAAATAAACAGCAGCATCTGTTAAGCAGCAGCAAACGAAAGGAGGCAGGAGAGGAAGGAATGGCCCCAGAGATCTAATAAGGAGATGACATTCTATGACATGCAAATCTTCGCAATTCTGAGGTTTCCACCTGAAACAAAGCCAAGTTTAGTATTTTCAAAAAGCACTATTTTACGCCTAGCAGTCTGAAACACACCAAGTTTGAAGCCATTCAGCCCAAATCAGGAAACAGTTTCTATGCTTTTGAAACAAACAAACAGAAAAACCAGGAATACACAGTAAAATGCCGAAGAAAGAAAATTTCAGGGAAAGTACCTAAGTACCTTCTGCTGATTCCTTAAATTTTAATCTTCTCAACAACGATATTTTTCAGCTTCTTACACAGTTTTAAAACACTGACACAGACACCGATTATAAATGACATAGCCACAAGGTAGCCCAAAAAATGTGTTGAGAATGAGCAAAACAAAGTCACTGCACAATGCAAACCTTCCTGATTAAGCACTTGCTCAGTAAAAAGTTTTAGATCTTATTTGCTGTTAAGCATTTTCTAAATTCTTTTTAAGGGGAAAAGGATGGAAATAGAAAATTAGGGAATGAGAAAACATATTATTAGAAAAACCATAGAATCATTTAGGTTGGAAAGGACTTTGAAGATCATTGAGTCCAACTGTTAACCCAGCACTGCTAAATCCACCACTAAACCATGTCCCAAAGTGCCACCTTTTGCATCCTCTAAATACCTTCAGGGATGGTCAACAACTGCTTCCCCAGGCACCCTGTTCCAATGCTTGGGAACCCTTTCCATGAAGAAATTTTTCCTTACACACAGTCTGAACTTCAGTGGCAGAACTTGAGGCCATTTCTTCTTGTCCTATTGCTTGTTACTTGGGAGAAGAGACTGATGCCCAGCTGGCTATACCCTTCTTTCAGGCAGCTGTAGAGAGGGATAAGGCCTCCCCTGAGCCTCCTTTTTTCCAGGCTAAACACTCCCACCTCCCTCAGTTGCTCCTCATCAGACTTGTGCTCCAGCATCTCCCCATGTCTTTTTTTTAGTGAGAAGGCCAGAACTAGACATAGGATTTGAGGTGCGGCCTCACCAGTGCCGAGTACAGGGGAACAACCACCACCCTGGTCCTGCTGGCCACACTATTTCTGATCCAGGCCGGGATACCATTGGCCTTGTTGGCTACCTGGGCACACACTGGCTCGTTCAGTTCAGCCACTGTCGACCAACAGCCCCAGGTGCTTTCCAGCCACTCTGCCCCCACCTGTGGCAGTGCCTGGCATTGTTGTGACCCAAGGGCAGGAACCAGCCTGGGCCTTGTTGAACCTCATAAAATTGGCCTCAGCCCATGGTCCAGCCTGTCCAGGTCCCTCTGCAGAGCCTTCCTGCTCTCAGGCAGATCAGCACTCCCACCCAGTTTGGTAAAATCTGCAAACTTGCTGAGGGTGCACCAGCATGCTCAGGGGTTTCCTAGCAAGCTGTTTATTGTAGTTAAAAGGAGAGCCAAGCTGTATGTAGTAAATGCTGTATTAACAAGATATAACATTGAAATTTAGTCACAGGTCCCAGATTTTTAGCTGTTTTAAAGGTAGTTTGTGGAAATTTATTTCTTAAACTCTAGGTCTTTATCTATGTGCTGTTGATATGCATGTATACATATGTATATGGACATATATGTTTATATTTATTTGATTAGTTAAACCACTGTGTAAACTGTTTGGAATTTTTTTCCACCATGCAAGAATAACAGGATAAGGTCCTGAGACTAACCATAAAAAAAATGTCTATTTCAGTGAAAATTATTCAGATGTTAGCACTAAGCCACATACCTTACCTTCCTTGCCATTTCCTCCCCTCCTATCTCTTACCCTTCCTCTTTCTCCTGCCTCCTTGGCTTTGCCAAACATGCTAATGAGATCTTAGAAACAGGTTTAGAAAGTTTCTAAGGGTCTAGGAAGCAAAATCTTCCACAATGACTTCCATACAAAGGATCATAAATCATCACATACATTGTTTAACAGGTGGCCAAGTCTTATTTCTTTCTAAATTTAATGTAAGACCTTACAGAATACAATCGTCACTTTTTGGGGAATCATTTAAAATGTCTGTTGTGAAGTTGAACAAGCAGGATGTGCTTTATCACAACTAAAAGTGGGAAAAAATTCACAGGACAGAACAAAATTAATGTGAAACCACTGGGAGAAATAATTATCTATATCAAAATAATATAATGAGCCACTGAAGAAAAACATTTCTGATACTTCAAATTTAGTGATTTCTAGATAACATCACTGATTTTATTATCATTCATATAGCAGTGATTTAAATTGCTTACATGCATGACAATAAAATCAGAGGGAATTCCAAGGTAAATGATACTGTGCAACCCCACTAGAAAAGTAAAATTTTTTTAGAAGTTTTACACATGGATGTTTTGTAATGGAAAACATTTCTAAACAAAAGAAAGTATATTTCTTAGCTTTCACAGCCATAGAAATACACAACTATATGATGAGTATGCAGAACACAAATCTAATTATTGCAACATATCAATTAATGTAAAAGAAATTAATGTTTTATTGGAGGGTGAAATTAACATCCTAGACGGATATTCTCCAAGAATGCCTATTCCTCAGCTCAGTTGTCCTGGAAAACATTGAACAATGAGATGCAGTACACAAGAACTATCAAAAGGGAGCACTTTTGAGCCACTGAAACCGTACGATGGGTTGAAAATCACAATCTCCCAGCTGCAGACAATGATACTATCTCAGGTATTTTATGTGCTAAAATGATCATTAAAAATTAAGCACCACATATAAGCTGCCATTTAGAATATTAATTTACCTTTACTAATCATCTTTTTAACTTGAGGCTAAAAGAGTTCACTTACCATTCGGATACTCAGGCTTAGTCCATGAGATGTTAAAGGAGTCAGATGCATATGACTGGGCTTTTGGAGCAGGAACCCCTTCTGGTGTACTCTCATCTGTCACAGCCATGCTGGCTTCGCTTATTGAACACCCACCTCCAGTGCAAGCCTTAAAATATTCATCAGAACAAATAAACATCTTCCAATGTAGTACCAATAATTTTAGCAATTATTTTTTTGCCTAAGTTTCATTATTCTTCCACATCTAAACTTAGTAAGGCTGTGATTTTCAGGTAAGACACTCGTCTTAGCACAGATTTGTTTACCTCTTTTCTTAAATAACAAGAGGATGTATAATAACTTATGATACTTAGTTTCTGGGCATACTATATACAGTTAAAACATTCTTCTGTACTTCACAACAGCACTCAGAGCATGTGCAATTATAATAGCGAAAAACCACCCTATTATAAGCCAGTATGCATTAGTTGTTGTTATTACATGTTTATGGAAAAAGAAGTAAAATAATTTGTATTTCAGTTGCCAAAGAACAAAATGTTGACTACGCAATTTTTATATTTTGCTTGGGATATGAAATAATACAACGTGCAGGCAAAAGCGCATATCACTCCATATAACAGTCTTTTAAAGTTCTACATGCACACAGCTATGGTCCGTGTGATGCTTTGCCAATTAATTGCACTGACACTGATGACAAGAATGCACAAGTTAAAAAGCATGCAAAAATATATGTATTGGTACTGGATTTAAAGATTTTTGTGTTAGGCTATTGTTTATTTTTATGGTTTTGTTTAATAATAAAATTAATCAAAACCTGGATTCAACAAATATTCACATTTGGACATACACTTACATAAAACTTATAGGATTATCCGTGTTTTTCTAAGTTGTCTATGTACTAAAGGGGACAAGTGGATCATCAGCACTTTAAGAACCTTGTTCTCCAGACCTCCAGGAATAAAATGTTTCTCTCAATTTATTATATTCTATTTGAAAGGATTAGCTTCAGTTTCCAATTTCCCATTGTTTTTCAAATCAGAGAGCAGTCAAATATATTACCAATGCCCTCCAAAAGTGTATACTGACCCCAAGGGTAAAAATAAGTACTGTTTGTAAATGAGAGGCTCTTTTATACATAAAGATTGTTTTGATATCACTGGAAATTACATTCCCAATAAAACTAAGGAATAACTCCATGTTCAGTCTGAACTACCAAATAAAGATTAAAGAATGCAACCTCAGTTTTGTGAACATCCAAAAAATGGCATTTACTCTAAATATGATAATGTTTATAAAAACCCCCCAAAACAGTGTCAGTTTAGATGGATGCTCAGGTAACTATAAGCATTCTGGTAAGTAAAATATTTAAGAAAATCATCCTTCCAGGAGAAGCAGAGTAATCTCTGAATGATTCCACTTCCCCTGGCTTCATGAAGAAGCCAAAAAGCGCAGTTCTGGAAGGACTCTTTCTCATTTATTCCTTACTGACTTGCTAATTAATTTTCACCAGGCCTACTTCAGCAGTGGAGAGTGTTTCATTTAAGGGCTTGATAACAGCAGCCTTTCTATTAATTTATTTCTTGAATTTCATGCAGCTCAACTTCTGTATCTCTGAAATTTGCTGGGACATGAAGTTTCTGGTTCTTCTAATGAAAATCAGCAAAAGAAAGCTCATCCACATTTTAGGTGGTGGGATTTTAGATCAGTGTATCCAAACGGACTGGACATCTGGCAATCACATCCAGTGATGCTCTAAGCCGTGAAAACCTCCACCCAGACTGAGCTCCCCTTTTGTCACTCTGAGAAACAGATTTCAGGTGAAATTTGAAAAATGCCAAAGGAACTGGACAGCCAAAGGACAGATGCAAACCACATTAGATGACATCATGTATTAACACTCCACCCCAGGATCTGAGCCAGCTTACTCACGCTGCAGCATCCTGAGGAGATACTGGCTTAACAGTTCAGTCACAAAACCACTTGTCGTACAAATAAGAGTGACACCCTGGCTATTAAAGGCAGCCTTTCACCTTTCCACTTGCTTTCAGACGGGTCTGGCTCACACTCACCCAGCTTAGAGCATGAGCAGAACAAAAACATGTTCCTTTGCACTAATACATGGATACATGACCCTACATCTTCTTGGCTGACTTTTGGAAAGAAGCACTAGATTTGCTTACAAAACATGTTGTACTCATTTATGAGTAAATTGCTGCATATTAAATGGCAGTAATCAATTCTGAAAATTGGTAACAGCATGCAAAGATAAACATTTTCTAAACTCTCTTCAATGTAGTTATATCAACTTTTCATACAAAAGTTAAAGCCAATAGCCTGTGAGGGGCTGAAAGTTCTGCTCGTGAGGCACCTGATTCCTGTGTTCAAGCGGCAATTTTTGATAACTCAACACAGAAACCAAAACAAAATTTTTAATGGATACAAACCAAAATTGATAGCAATTGTGAAAAAAGGAAAATAAAAAGGTTCTAGCTGATAGAAATATTTCATTCTAACAAAAAAAAAGAGAATAATTTAGTTAAATTTTCCACTATCGACAGTTGTTTGGGGTATTTTTATTCTAAAAGTTTTATTGAAATTCAGTTAAATTATATATAAAACACCAAATAATTCATTTTTTTTCAGGTGTGTATGCTTCATTTGAATTTTTTGTGAATTTGGTTTTTGTTGGGGTTTTTTATGTTTGGGTTTTTTTTCCTTTTATAAAGTGTACAATAACATTTGGCCATGTTTAATCTTCATAACTTGTAAACCTGTAATAGTACATTCTTCTCAAACCAGTCTAACTAGTTCTATGTATGATGGATCCAAAGGTTTCAAGAAAACTATCACACTTCAAAGATATTGAGCTTCTCATGCACTTTCAAGACTCATAATTTTCAAAGCTGCAAGGACATTTAGATCTTCTAACTCACCTATCAAAAACCACTGCATTTTATCCAGGTAAATCTGGTTATCTTTGCCACTAGAAGAAATTATCTTTTCCTACTTTCTGATCAAATGCAAATATTAAGGGGGGCTAAAAAAATTACAAAGAAGTGAGAAATAAAATATGAAGAGCAAAAGGCTCCTAAAAACTTATTCAATAACTTCCAGGAAATCTGCACACACTGATAAAGCAAAACCAACATGCACACAACCCTTCCTCCTGTATCCCAAGGCAGAGCCACCAAAAGAAGCAGTCTCAGTTGCTCTCCAAATTGTAGCTCCTAATTCTTTCCTGATGCTCTCTCCTTGTGGCCCCATGCACAGCAGCTGGGCAGGAGCAGAGAAGAGCTGCAGCACAGTGAAGGACAGCACAAATTCTTTTTAAAAGAATAAATAAAAAAAATAAAGGCATAAAATGCTTGTTGAAGTAGTGCCTTAGTTTTGGACATGGCGCTATTATATATGCTAAGCAATTTACTATGCTGAAATATCTAGGCACAAATGAATTAATTTCAACATGAATCTCAGCTTTAATTAGACTGAATATCCTTGTTTTTTTCAGGTTCAAGTCAGATCCTTATCATTACCTGAAGGTAGTTTATTTTTTGTGGTATAATATTTAGAACATTCAAGAGCATGTTAAGAAAAATGAATGCATACCCAGTCTACATAAATGTAAATTTATTCATAATCAAGAGCAGAATATTTTTCTATGGCATTTATCAAAGCAAATATCCTTATATAGGTATTGTTATAAAATGAACAGTGTGCTTAAAACAAGGGACAATCCCCTCCTTTTATTCACATATTTTCAGGTTTGTTAGTGAGCTGAAGCTGTTGTATTTCATCACAAAATAAAACCAATGATAAAGAAATGCAATGAAAACACGAATGTCTTTTAAAATGTTTTGAATACACAAACTGCTACTTCACACTGAGTTCTTCTCTGCTATTTCCTTCTACATACAGATTTTAGGATGAAAGAACAAATTGCCATGGTACAAACAATGAAAAGTTGACACTTTTAAATACATTCAATATTTTCTTGTAAGTTGGGTCCAAGGAAACATTTTTAAAGCATTTCATATATTTCTGATCAATTCTTCATTAGTTATCCAACTTATCCTTGAAAAAACCCCTGTATTTAAATTCCACACACATTTTTGTGAGTCTGTTTTGAAACAACCTACTTTTGTTCAGGATGGCTCATCCAACTTAGCTTCAAAAAGAAGAGGTTAAACAAAGTGGGCACAAGAACCATTAAATATTAAGATGCTAACAACGTCAGAATCATTTTCACCATTTTACATCTCTACTACACATCTTTAAAACTTACAGCTAGTTTTATGAAGTATTCAGTACCCGGGAAAAGCTGCGGAATAGTAAAATCCAGAAAAAGTTCTGTGCTGTTATAGATTACATTCCACTTTGTAAAATTCTGCTCATTGGTGGCCATATAAATTATATAGCGATCTAGCATTCCATTTACTTCTACCGGTTCTTTCCATCTGCAAATAAAAGCAAAATATGATTAAGACCAGACCAAATAAAGATTCAGACCACATTTAAAAATGTAAGGCTTTGTTTAGGGGACTTCATGGGGTTTATTTTGAGAATTTGAAAACGCAGTCGCACAATCATAAAAATAAATCTAAGCCATACCTCTAATGCAGTATTTGTACTCAGTAGATAAATGATTACACACAAAGCAGGGGCTACTAAAGGGGCATATCACCAGAGCATTTCCTGCATGGAAGTTTGCAGAGGCTATGCCCATATGTAGGTTATACTGATTGCGTAAAGACAAAATGGAAATTAAGTTGGCAAGTGATAATCAGAAGGTTCACAGAACCACTAAACTAATCACTTCTATGCATTTAATCATAATAAATTTAATTTTATGTCACAAACCCTTCCCCTGATTGAACTCACTGGAATTCTTGAATAAACTGATGCACCATTTTGTTGTCAGGAAAGAAGAAATCCTTACTTACTGCACATGTATTGTTCTAGAATCCAAAACCGTCAGGACCGGGGCATCCACATGAGATGGAGGCAGCTGTGCTGTAAACAAGGTGACCCCGGAACTGTTTGCACAGCCAGCAAGCGTGCATGCAGTGAGCAGGAACTGGTGCGGAGTGAAAACTGCCAAATCTGGGGCAAAAAAACCACAGGAATTTACTTGGTATATTCATTTCACCTTGGTTTTCTGTAGCTTTCACACACTAGTGTTTAGAATTAGTGTTTCAGACGCTAGGGAGTTTGGAAAATCAAGAGGAAGGGGGACCTGTAGCTCTTAAATGTTTCAGGTTTGCCCCAGAAGTGTGAATAGGTACTGGTTCTTTAGGAGAAGATAACTGCAAATTTTGACTACTTATAGATCTGTTGGGTATGCTTTGGTTGAGATAACCCCACTGTACTGCATTTACACCAGAATGTACACCAACCCACCTACCAAAAAAAAAAGAAAAAAGAAATTTGATTTTTAGGTGCTGCATACTACATCAATTTGCTACAATGGCAAATGAGTACCTTTGAGATTAATAAATCAAATCAAATTAAATTAATGGAAAAACAATTACAGGTTCATTAGCACAGCTGGATTATATACATATATATTATTTTTTTTAAAGTGTACTGTATGAAATATGAATGTCAAGCATCGGTACGTACAGTGATTCACTCCCCACAGATTTCACTACAAGCATGAGCACAAAGGAAGCTCATTGTTGCCACCACTCATACTGATCTGTTCGCTCCTTGCCTGTTTGTCTTCAGCTGCACGAACACCAAACACTCGTAAAATAGATTTCAGTAAAGACAACTCACCTAATGCTATAGTAAAGCAACTGTTCAATGGTTATTAATTTTGAAGCTATCTTGAGTTTCAATTACCACAGAAATTGGTGAATAACATGTAGCATTTTTGTTGAACAAATATTCTAAAAGATCATATATTCTTCCCTTTACTAAGAAAGGAATGTTTGATAGAAAAATTGTAGAATGAAAGCAATACACATGTAATTTTCTAATATTTTTCTTTCTCTTTTTTCATTAAAATACAAATCACAGACTTTAACAAGCAAATCTTTTAAGAAGCAATTTACAGTTGAGGTTTTGGCAACAGCATAAGGTATACAGGTAAAATGGTTGTTCAATAGACACACATTTTCAGTATGTCAGAAAAGTTCTGTGTTTTTGTAAGACATAACAAATAGTACTGTTCTCAGAGCCTAATAGTATCAAACTATGGGTTCTTTACAAAATATTTTTGAGCAAAATTCCAGTTGGATGACAAAGATATCACCAAAGAAGAGATGTTGTCGACCCAACTTCTCTCTCATTAGTTTTCCCCTCATATAACATGTCCAGTCCCTGCAGAAATGGAATTTCTTCTGATTTGCTCCACTCTGTGTAAAGAGAAAATGAACTTGTGCATTTTTATTGAAAATATTGTATCACTCAGTGGTATTGTTCTATGGAGCACATGGCGAAGTATGAGTTAAAAAAATGCTGCCGCTAAAAAAAAAATCATCAAGTGAATGCCTGTAACAGTGACATGTTTAATCAACATAATGGGACTGATTCTACCAGGGTTAAGCAGTGCTTAAGTCAGTGAGAGGGGGAAAGCACACTCCAGAGCAGGTGCTCAAGCTGGCTCAGCATGCAGGGAAACTCCACGTACTGCACTGCCTGTATTGCCTTCATTACTGTACACCTCCCTGGGCCCCTTATTCCCTGCAGCTGCCATAACAGAAGCCAGGAAAAGTGCAGATGGAGCTGAAAGTCTGTGACACAAGTATTACATATTCCATGTTGTGGGTGGGCAAACAAGTGACCAGAAGGATTTTACTTTCAGCAAGCCTAAAATGAATAGATGAAAGCAATTAATGGAACCTGTGTAATGCATAACCTCCGAGATACTGATTATGCATTCTTCTCTCAAAGTTCAAAGTATATGGTAGGGCTTCACCAAGAACAGTGAAAAGAAAAGGGGAAGGGAAAAGAAAAAGTTGATTTCTCCTTTCCATTTGTTTATGGTGGCTCACTCTTTTCCTTGTCAGTGCAGGGTGTTTTTCACTCCTTTAAGGAAAATTCTACATTTGGAGCCACTATTTTTTTTTAAAAGGTAGCTTGTACTGAAATCCTGATTTGATGCAGACTGTAGCTGATGAGACTACTGACTGACATACATTTGTGGAAATACTTTGTGTAATTTGAAAAGGGAAAAAATTTTCAGGGATTAAGAGAATGGAAGATGGGAAAATGTTTTATTTCCCTCTCTGAAAAACACAATTGACTATAAGTTATCTTGTGTGTCTCAGCACCAAGAATGGAAAAAGCAAAAAGAAAAGACAGGGAAACGTATAAAGTTTTAACAAAACAATAGCAAGGAATGGAAACACAGCACATATGAGCACAGAAATCATTTGAGATCAGATGATAAACATACTGAAAGGGGAGGGAAGGATAGGAAGGTTTAAAAAATAGTTGGAATATAAAATATGTTTAAAAAGCAACATATCACCAGAATCAAAGAAAATCTCTATTCCTCGTCTTGATTTACTAACACCAAAGTATTTTGACTACTAAACAGAAAGTTTCAATGGAATCTCAAAGATTTAGGTAGGATAAAGGCCAAGAAGAAAAAATACATTTGTGTAAGCAGAGGCAGAAAATCAAAAAATTCCAGGCTTAGCAATGTCATTAAAGATAGGAGCTTTGCCATCATTAAAATCTTTCCATAAACTTCAACATTTGGATGATCCAGCAAATATAGAGTAGGCAGTATGTCTAAGAGGTTAGAAGCAGAAACTGACAAACTGAACAATAAAAATCACATTACATCATAATCAATGCAATTATTCATCACAACCTAATTTTGGACATATTTTCCTATTTCTAGTTCAAAGTGTTTCATAACGGATCACTGGATTCAAACAGCTACGGATACAAACATGAATTTGAAAGAGAGAGAAGGTTCTTAACACTACAAAGCCACTGTTTGTCAAGGTCCTCTAGCAACAATGCCTTGCTTTCCATTTGCTTGATTGCATGATTTGCATAAGATCAAATGTAGGCAATTGTGGACATGAAAAACAGATCGCTCTCAAACACATCAGAAACAGATCCACAAGCATTATGTGGAAATGTGTTACAAGGAAATGCACCCCAGTGCACGGAAAACTCAGTGACTAGCGTCGAACCAAGTATAATTTACAATATAGGGTGTGAATTATATGTTATTTTACAATTGATTTCATGTTGCTGCTGGATGAATTTCATCGATCTCAATTCATAAGACAAACAGTAAGGACACAATTACTGCTTTTAAACCTACAGCAAGACCTGAATTTTTAATTTTTTTTAAATTTGCTTGATCAGGTTATATTCCAATCTGTTCCACAATTCCAGTTCCCTGAGTAAATTTAAAGATCAAAGGTACCTTATTTCAATATTCCAATAACTACTTGCTGAAAACACTTATTTCTTACCAATATAAAGCTAAATCTAGAAATTATAGAAGCTCACTGATGAAAAAAACCCGTAAATTCAAAATTTGGTCTTGTTCTCATTTCTAGACTCAGAATAGCAAAAAGCACAAAAAAGACAAAGAAAAAGGTCCTTTTTTGAAGGTACAGGATTCTCTCAAGTCATTGTATTAAAGTAGAAGGTAGACAGAAAAATAATTCTGCATTTTTTGTGCCAAAAAACAGAACAAAGGAAGAAAACTAAAATAAAATCCCATATATCTGTTTTAAACCCATTACTTATTTTCCCTGAAGAAAAAGGTGGAGCAGAGGGAGAGGAAGGATCAACCTGCCTTTTCATCGCTTTGACCTCAGAGGCAACACAAACAAACTGAATTATTTTCTAACTCATACATCAGCAAGAATTGTGAATTGTAGTGACTATCATTAAAACCAATATTTGCATGCCACTACATTTATTAGATATGTGGGGTGTTTGGAACTTCCCAGACTAACCAACAAAAGTGGTTGGTATCCTTCCAGTTTCTAATAACCAGCTGCGTAAGTCCTGAGAGCACAATCAATGCATGAGACAGAAAGAATAAAGAATGACCCCGTTTGCATGGTCAATAAGAACACTCACTTGCTTTGATCAAATTTAATGGGTAGTCATTGAAAGATAATATGCAACACTACAGTGCTACTTTTAGCATGGAATTTGAGAGATGTTACTAAAAGAAAAGTATCAAACCATAATTAGTGCAGTAAAAAAAAACAAAAGCCAAAAAAAACCAAATAAAACCAAAACCCCAACCACAATAAGAGATTTAACAAAACACATGATCTTTCCTATTTAGTTGTCAGAATACATCCCAGTTCAAAATTAACACAGTAGTAATAGCTACAATATTTTAATTTATCTGTACCACTCATATTTTATATTCAGACTTACTGCAAGAGAGCCACACACCCTTCTTGTTTCCCTCTTCCTCCCTATTTCCACTCTCCCTGGTTTCATGCAGCTGTAAGGACCAGAAATGGCAATGTCCTGCCTGTCTTGGTGAGAGCTCACATGTCTTAGGCAAGGAACCCCACATGGTTTCTCAGGAAAATAATTGAGACAGTAGTTATCCCATTGCAATATGCATAGGAAAATGATTCAGCAACATTGTAGCAAGGGATTGTTAGCAGCACAACAACAAAAACCTGCTGAGAGAGTTTGAAAATGAAAAACTTCCAAAGAATTCCAATCACCACGTAGTTTATGTAGGTACAGCATACAAACACTTCACTCATTACTCACCTCCTTAGTCTGTTCTCTCATCTCCCTTCTCACAATCTATTATATTAATTCATAGTAACCTAATATTTAATTAGAAGATAAACTCCTCAGTACCCTAAATCTGTACCACCAAATACAGCCATGTCCCCTTCTGATTTCTGTACACCACCAAAAAATCCCAAACATCCCAATTCATATGCTAAGTGTCAAGATCGCATTATCAGGCTTGCTCCATCAGACATCACTTGTTGCAGTGCCTAAATTGGGTTTTCTAATGTTCTGTATATTTTGTTATATGTTTGTAATGGTTTGTTCCTACCCCCTTATCCCAAACTCCCGGTGGTGTTTCCCTTGTGTTTCCCTTGTCAATCACCCATCGCGTTTCTATAATCATTAGTACTTCTCTGCCTTCCACCACTTCCTGAAAGCAAGCAACAATTCATATTCACCTTTTAGTACAATGTATTCTGCTTTATTTATAAGGCACCAATCACTTAATTATATCGACTCTCAAAGAACCATCATTAATGTACAACTTTCTCTGGAAGGGTATTATACTAATGCTGCATCATTTCATAGATGTGCAAACCTCCCACCACACTCATCATTTCCTTGAAAATATTTCAGAAAAAACAAGGTGTCACAAATGACACCCCTTAGGTACTTCGGGCAACTCAATCAAGACAAAGTGCTCATGTACCTACTTGTGTAAATTAGCAATGGATGGCCTTCCACTCTTGCAACTGGGCTTTAATTGAAGAAAACATCTATCTCCCAAGATAGTAGCAAATTCTAACATATTAATTAATAACTAAGAATGCTTAAGTGATTCTGTAATGTTGCAGAGTGAAAAAATTTAGATCATTTTATGAAGCCATTAAAAACAAGTGCAAGTAATAAAGAGCAACAAATAAACCAAGATCACAAGTAACTATTTTCAGGAAGCACCATAAGCTATTTTTCTGCTCTAAGAACAACAGCAAAGACTTTGACATAATGGCACATGGACAAAATAGCTTGGCTTTCAGCTGGCCAACAAATGCTGATGTGTTTTAGAAACTATCTGTTCTGCAGTAAATATCTCTGGTTTTCCAAATTACTTATAAAGGGAAAAAATTCTTTACTGTGAAGGTGGCAAGACACTGGAACTGGCTGCCCAGAGAAATTCTGGATACCCCAATCTTGAAGTACTCAAAGGCCAGGCTGGACAGAGCTCTGAGCAACCTGGTCTAGTGAAAGGTGACCCTGTCCAAAGCAGGTCCCTTCCAACCCAGGATATTCTATGATTCTATGAAATCCTCATTCCTTTTCAGACTTATGCACTTCAGAAGAATTCAGGGAACTTCCAGGTCCCATCTTAGGAAATAAAGAACATAGCACAAAACCATTTAACATATGGAAGCATGAAAACATAAAGTTATGTATTGGACTGGGTAAAAGAGTTATATTTGAGAAGAAAAACACTTTGGCATAAATTTGAAAGAAAAGATCTTTCATCATTTCAGTTTGCAATGATTTCAAGAAATTACTAAAGATTTTTACATGCCTGAAAATGGTCCACTTTTGGAAAAGGGACAGCTCCAAAATACATTAAGGCTAAAGAATATTAAAGAAAATTATGTTTTAACAGCAAAGATTATCAAGTTTGTTTGCCTTCACATTTAGTAACAGTTTCTCCTGGTTATGGTCTTACACCCTTAATTGTTGCACAATAAAACTTTCTGCTATTTATCGTCCCAAAGTCTTGTACTACTTTGAGCCAAAACTCATTCTTCAAAAGTTAGGCTTCATCCTGATCAATTCACAAGGCCACATAAACATCCATTCCCGATTAATGGGTTTTATTGTTCGTTTTTATTTTAGTAAAAATATTTTAGTTTTAACCTTCCTTAGATAGGTACGCATATTTTAATTTACACATTATTCCTATGCCTATTATTCCTATCCCATTGTAAAAGCTAGGGAGAAAGGATCCCAGTCTTTTATTTTAAAGCCACATCCCTGAGATAGCTATTATGGAAACATTTTCCAGGCTGTTCATACTCTCCAGTTAGGACACACTAGCTTGAAATCCCAAAGGTGCTCAGCTGAAGAAAACTCAAGTTTTGTGGAGTGCCCCACCCCACATGGATTAGAAAAAGCAGAAGGGACACATTAGAGAAGAACATTTAAAGTTCTCTTCAGACTTTAGCACTACCGTCTAAATTGCTTGTGTGACTCTAAAGACACATCATGTCTGATTGACCACTGACCACAGAAGAATCCACAGGTTCTCTTTGGAACCCGCCTTCCCATAACATCCCTGACATGCTTTCCTCTGACCCATCAGCATTAGTCACCATCAGAAAAATATGGAGGCATTTTGGAATGTTTTTCCAAAAGCTTCTCTTGCTGCCAAAACGACACAGAGCCAGTCAGTTAGTGCAAACATTCAGCACCAAATGAACCTACCGAACTTCCAAGTTAATTCTTTGCTGACTAGAATTAAAACCATTCACTGTCTCCCTAGTTTACTTCAATTATAAAACCTGGACAAATAAAGTGACTTTGAAGGTCAGAGGGGGAGAAAGCAGAAAGAAGACAAACACATTAATTTTTACCAGGCACATGAAGAGAAGCAATTATGGTCAATAACACTATCTTAGTCTGATGTCTCTCTTCTTCATTTCTTTACACATCATATGGAATGAAGATTTTTAAGATCTAAATTAAAATTTCCATTCATGAATGCTTCCAATCTATTCACTGTATTTCTTATTCCAGCTTAAACAGAGATGAGTTTTTAGTGTACATCATAAGAACCATACAGTCAACATTTAGCCCAAAAAGTGAAAAAAGAAAAAAGCATGGTTTGACCATTTTACCTTGTATCATTTCAGCTTTATATTCACAACTGGAAAATATATTTGCAGTAAGAAAATACATTGCAAATGTGACTCTCAGATACTTGCATCTATAAAAATGGAACTACTCTAGCTTCACATTAGTATGACCAAGAACCCTTTGGCTCACCAGCAGAAGTACATCCTGTATTTCCAAGTAATTCCAATCTTGCTGCAGTGGGAGAAACAAAATTCAGACCTACCTAACATTTGGTGCTGAGGTAATTGTTCGAAGAGATGTGCTGGGCTGCCACTTTTACAACCCACGGAAGAAGACACACAAACGCGCCGCTGTGGCAAGTCAGACGTGGTTATATATGAATATATGGTAAGCAAGAGCAGCTATTACTATCCATTTTATATAAATCAATAGTGCAGTCTCATCTGGAACAGAATACATTACAGAGTGCAGAAATAAAGTCTGTCTGGAAAACAGCAGTGAGAAATGGGAGACTTACAAACACTTTCTTAGGAAGAGAGGCTACAAAAAAAAAAACAACCTCAGAGAAGGAAACAAAGAAGACACACCACAGAGGGGTATAAGATAGTAAGTGCTACATAGAAAAGCAATTAGGATACTCTGTTCCCATGAATTCCCTTTCAATAATAGAAGGGGAGGGGGGAGGAAGGGAGGGAAAAAGGACATGCAATGAATAAAGAAAGTGGATTTTTTAGAGACACTCACCCCACCTAAAATCATGGCATATCTACTGCTGCTGACAAGATGATTCAGGGTTATCTTTGAAAATCAAACTTGAGGGGACAAACACTAAGTATCAATATAATGTTTTTAAAATTATTTATGTAAGCGACACTATAATTTGCAAATCTGTACAACATTCCTGCAAGATTTCTATACTTCTCTTATTGTATCTGAGACAACTTAGAAGTCTTTAACACTGTATTGAATTTTACATAAGTTTTTCTGGCAAGTAAAGAAAAAGAGGGATGGGATGAAAGAAAATAATTCCCAAAAGAAATATTTTGACAAAAATTAAACTGTTTTACTTGTATTTTTTTCACTAGAATTTAATATGCGTACTAAATTGCAAAATACTATTTTAATGCCAAAGCAATTGTCTTAATCAACAAAAGCAAATCCATCAAACAAGCAGAAACCTGAGAGAGCACATTTAACACTAGAAATTAGAACCTAAACAATAAAGTTACAAGGGCTCTTTGAACTGCGATCAACTACAGGTTGATTAAATTAATGACTTATAGGTTGTGAGGTTTTTTTAGCAATATCTGCATTTTAAATCAATGGTGAGTAACATTCTTCACCATTTTGTATAGTCCCAGGCATGTGAGATGATTAGAGAACAACTCTCACCATCCAGGCAAGCCATCATGTGATTTAAGAGTTTCTGTAGAAGAGATACCATCACCTTCCTAGGACCAGAACAGCTCTGTATTCCTGAATTATAGTCAGAGGATAAAGGAGTTTGCCAAAACATTACTGTTGTGCTGGAACAAGGATAGTGGGAGGACTCAGCTTCTGAGCGCTGCTCCTAAACAAGAGAATTTATAGCGAGTTAAATCTGTTGCAAGACTACAAAAGCTGAGCTAGTTTTCCGCTGACCACAAAATAAGCAGCACAATAAAATATACTGTATTTCTATCTGCTCTTCTCTCTCCTTAGCAGAAAAAGCACCCCAAGCTGCGGAGTCATTAATATGGTCAACATGTGGTTGGGCAAAATTATTTGGATTCCCTTTTCGTTGTTGTTTTGTTTGGGGTTTTTGTTTTGTGTCATTTCATATTTACTTTCAAAACACACACATGAAAACAAAGGGAAAAAAAATGAAAAGCCTAAAGTTTTTTCAACTTGACATGTTGCACTACCCAGTTATGGCATGTAGTGTCAGTAATGCCATCAGATAGCATAACTGCCACAATCTGATGTGATGCATTAAACTGGGATTACCAGAATAAATCATGTTTGTGGGTGCACAGATCACAGGTGGTACACTCAGCTGCTCTGTATTATGGCATATCTATAGGATGTGCAGATTAGGATATAATGTCCAGAAGCTTGTTCTCATTTGTGAAGTGCTTTGCAACCATAAGTCAATAGTAAGGAGCCACAAAACAGTTATAATGGCATAAACCATCATCAGGGAAAAATACAAATCGATCAGTGCCAGCAATATAAAAGGAAGAGCTTGCATCTGTCCCCGGTCTCATAAATTCAGTGGTTGTTGCAGGCTTTTCCTCTGCCCCACATGTACTTTATTAACAACAGTAACTACCATAAATAATAATAATGCAGAGTAGTTTATTTCAAGATGAATGTTCTTATTATCTGTTGATTCTATACCTTATCTCTTACATCGTTTTGTGTTCCTCCTGCAAACAGGAGGGATGGGCTAGCTGAATTTACTGTTTGAAGCTGTTGCCTTTTAATTGGCAACAGAGTGTTATGCCCAGAAAGTTGTCTATGTAGGGTCCTTGAAATATCTGAATACCTTAACCAGCATGTTAAGCCTCTACAAAGGAGGCACAGAATTTACATTCTACTGCATGCTATAAATAAGTAATAAGAACAGATTAGAATTATGCATTTACGCCTACTAGTGAGAGTGAGATGCATAATTCACAAGTGGCAAACCCTTAAGAGGTTTTCGTATTTCACCCCACCCCTCTCCCTGCTCTAGTCTTGATTGTGTGGAACACAGGACCCTGTTCAATCGTACTGTTTCACAATCTTAATTTTCTTTTCAAGATAGGTTGTTTAGGTCCTATAATCATTACTGCCTTCTTACAGGAGAGAAACTGATGCTATGTTAGTAGTCATTGCTGGGTATTTGCCCACATTAAGTTACATTATTGGTATCATCTTCATGAGTGTTCTGGTGAAACTCAGGGACACGAGTAAGACAACACAGGACTTAAAACTGAAACTTCCCTATGCACTGTGTGTTGGAGCAAGTCCAAAGCAGGACCACGAAGTTGATTAGTGGGATGGAGCACCTCATCTATGAGGAAAGGCTGAGAATTGAGATTGTTCAGCCTGAAAAGAGAAGGTTTTGGGGTGATCGAATTGCAGCCTGAAGGGAGCCCGCAAGAAAGAGAGCACATAGTGACAAGAGGGAATGGACACAAACTGGAGGAGAATCAGTTTAGATTCGATTTTTAGGAGGAAGTTCTTTATTCTGAGGGTGGTGAGGCACTGGAACAGGTTGCCCAGAGAAGCTGTGGCCACTCCCTCCCAGGGAGTGTTCAAGGTCAGGTTGGATGGGGCTCTCAGCATCCTGTTCTAGTGGAAGATGTCCCTGTCCATGGCAGGGGGTTGGAACAATATGATCTTTAAGATCCCTTCCCACTTAGGTCATTCTATGATTCACAGTTAACATGACACACTGCTCCTCTAGTTGGAGCTCCTGGAGGAATAGAGTCATTTCTATGTCAATTCACTTCCTCAGCTTCTCTGCTGAAGCCTGAAAGTACCTGTTGTGATTATATTTTTATGATAGCACAAGAAGGCCAAAGACCTTGCCAAATCTGTGGCTTTTCCCCACAACAGTTCTACCTCCAAAAACTCTGTTACCTGGTGATAAGGTGTAGAAACAAGGATCTGCTTCAGTCTAGCTGCTTTACTGTTTTGTGGTTCTCTGGCTGTGGCACTACAATTTTGATTCATGTATCTCCCAAAGAAGCATCCCTAGTGACAGGCTCTTTGGTGAAAAAGTTTCCTTATAATTTCTCTCAGCCATTTTGAATTTAGCCTATTTATCGACCTGGATTTTTCCTTTGTCCTGCATGCAAATATTTTAAGTTGTTTTCTAGTGCTATTTACCATTTGTTTATTTTGCCTTGATCTCTGACACACAACTTCTTTTCATATTTAAACCAAGACATGTACCTCT
Organism: Cyanoderma ruficeps; assembly: GCA_008694505.1. Classification (NCBI taxonomy): domain Eukaryota; kingdom Metazoa; phylum Chordata; class Aves; order Passeriformes; family Timaliidae; genus Cyanoderma; species Cyanoderma ruficeps. The sequence goes on along the minus strand of VZDJ01007749.1, from coordinate 8,485,639 downwards.
TTTTTTATGGCAACATTTCTTATTTATTAATCTTTTTATCTATTCCGTGTATCTCACTTTATTTTTAGTTTTACTTGACAAGCTTTCTCTGCTCTTTTTCTCTGCCTGTAAACATAGGAGAAAGACTTAAATTGCACATGTATTTTAATTCCCAGTACAATTTAACAGCTTAAAAATTGTTATATGACATTGCAATGATATTATATCCCAAGAGTCATACCTCAAAACATTCAAAACACATTAGTTGAAATGTTTAATCTAACTTATCCTTGACCTGATGAAAAAGCTAGCATGCCAGCTCATGAGAATATTTTAAAATTCTTGTCAATTGGATTCACTTTTTGTTCCTTGATCAGAACAAAAATTACTAGCACTATTAAAATTAAATGATCATAAATAGCTCCAAAGTTGAAGTTAATATGATATTCAGCTTTTAAAAGGAAGCTAATGACATATTGCATCAACATGAGTAACTTTCCAGTACTGATAATTTCCTTAATTTTCAGCATTTCTCCGAGAATAGTCTGGAAATGTCACTTTGTGTGAACTCCTCCTGTCTAGCCAATGATCCTGGATAGGTGAGACATGAGGATCCAGAATCTCCTAATACGCCAGATTCTCTGCTCACCTCATAACAACCTTATGTAGCCATAAACATACCCAGACATACCAAAAAAAAAAAATCACGATATGCAGTCTGTAAACATGACTTAAATGTACCTTTGTAATCATGGAACCTGGCATGCCCAAAGCAGCCAACAAAGAAATAACAATGTTTACCATCCACATTTCTATCCATCTTAAGACCACGAGTCTAAGCCTTACTTAAAGCACACTAGTCTGATGTTCTTCTTACATGTTTAGCTTTATGTTCACTTGAATATTTTTTCCCACTAGTTAATTTCCTGGTAACACATCACTTTAATGTGTCACTCTATTTATACAATAAAAACCACGGCAATGAAAGACAGAAAAAGAGGAAAATCCCCAGCAGCTTTCAGAGTCCAGCTACAATCTATGTAAAATGCTTCAATCAGAAATAAATCATCATCAAAAGACACAATCCATGGAAGACTAGTGAAAAGCGTGATGGAGTTTAGCTCTGACTAAAAAAGGCTATTAGGCTTCATATAAACAATTCAAGCAATCAGTGTAGAAGCCTAAGTTAGATTTCTGGCAGTGATAACAGGAAAGGAAGTATCCTAGAATGCCTCCCAAGGTTTTTGGGACAAGATCCATTCCTTTCATATGTTTCCACGTAACTTAAGAGGATAGAGAAACAGATTTTGAAAATGCATGAATACTTTAATCATACAAACCATCAAATAATTTTGAAATTAAACTTACATGCAACTATTTTATGGCCTGATAACATAAAGTCTTGTATTGTTCACACACAAGACAAGACTTGTACAAGATGGAAAACACTCACAAAAGTCTGGATTTACATTAATAGGTGAAGTATTTTAGCAATGGAAGTTCTAAGGAAGTTTCTCAGACTTATTGAAATTATAAGTCTGAAACACAAGCAAAAATCAAATATTTCCATTTTCATACATTTGTCTCCTTACAGCTTTCTGTTTTTCTTAATAAATAAAGTGCTGCAAATATTTCAGTAATAGTAAATGACTCAACACCCTCATGGTCATGGATTTAGTGAAAGCAAGGGAAAGGGGAAACTCATTTGGAATCTCCAAGAAGTTCTGCTGTGGTGTTACCTGCTTGTACATTGTCATAATTTACCAATATTCCACTACTGTTAAAGGAAATTTGGGATATACCAGGTATAGAGAGAAGGGCCTGTGTCTAGCACTAGCCAAAGAAGAACACCTGTACTGCTCTGTCAAACTATCACAGCTCATAAACCAACACACTTTGTAATACAGCAGAATGGAATAAAATATCTATTTCAAATTAAATATTCATCAACTGTTTAGCAGTTCAGGAGACCAAATGTTCCTAAATAATAAGGAGAACTATGAGTATCTTTTCCAGAGCATAAGGAAAAGCTCAGAGAGAAGTTTCATTATGCAGCTGGCAATATCAAGGCCGCCCCACTCTATCCAAGCCTATTAAGTTATGGCTAAGTGAGGTGTGTCCTTATAAATGGATACCTAGAGATTCAAGCAGAAGCAGCAGGTTTGGGCTTAGTCCAGCTGTGCAAGAGGTGTCATATCTCTATTTATCTGAGTTTAGCATTACTTGAAACTAAGCATAAATCATTTACTAAACATCTCAGAACAATCCTGGCAAAACAAAAAAAATTTTTAGAAAAGAGATGTTTTTCTTGATCTATAAATATATTATTCATAATTTCAACATAAAACCTAACAGAGTTTCTGATGTTTTCTAAGGCACTTAATGAAACTGTGAGTGGATGAAAACTTGCTTTAAACAATAAGCTTATGTGCCTGTTTTGTCAGAAAAATTAAAACCTGAACAGAAACCACCATTTTGTCTTACCAGCTTCAGGCAAACCACAATTACCAGGCATGCTGCTGAACATAAGATCTCACAAAATGTACTTCAGGCTATGCACAACACAGCCAAGAAGGCACATTCTAGTTCTTGTTAAAGAGTTTAGTAACAAACAGTGAGTCACCATGAGACAACAGCTCTCATCTGTGACAAACTGACACTTGATGTGAAGCTCTCACTGATGAAAGACAAAATACAGAGAAATAGATTAGTCCTTCAGAAAAATGCAAGAACAATGCAGACACGATTTGGCCAGTTGACCCAAGAGAGGTTCACATACAAAACATTGCATCAACCTGATCTGAAAATAAGAATTTGCTATCTAACTGCAAAGATAGTATCTTGGAGAAGACCTACAAATCCACATGCCACTACAAAACACCTACAAGGTAATTATATGTGGACAATAAGAAGTAAGTTCTGCTGACAGATTAAAAAAAAAAAAAGGCTGTAAATTCACATTTTACAAATTGAACTCAATGAACTCTTGATTTAAATGTGTCCTTATTAGTAGACACTGTCTTCTGAAGAAATCTCAGCATCTTTAAACTGCTTACCAATGTAGATATTGAAAAAGAAAATACAGAACAAAAAGCTTACATATGTCTAATTCGGACAAATATTTGAAGTAAAATCACAGGACAAAATAATCTGGAAGTTTTACATTTTTTAGGGGTTTTATTTCTTATCATGGAATTTAGACAAGTCATGAAATCAATGCTATTCATCTCTTTGTTTAGAAAACAGAGCCCATAGGCAAAATAATTCCTATGTGCCAGAACGGAAAGGACAGAAAAAATACTCCCCCTGTTCTACGGCCATTAGCTCTGGAGAAGCTACTTTGCTCCAGTTCACTTCGGTACATACAGAAGATTGGACGGTCCCAATCATTCTCATTTTATAATTTGTGTTGCATTTTAATTTTTAGAAAGTGGTACTCAAGTAACCTGAGAGCTCAGCAATTCCAGCAGGGGTAGCGTGAGTTCTCTCCTGGCTTGCTGTGTTACCCAAATCTGATCAAAGGACAAGGACTCCAGAAGCTTGTCCAGCTGTGGTTTTATAATGACACCATTAGGTTTTGCTCTATAATCAAGGTCCCTAAAAGTCTGTGTAGCTTCAGGCTTAATATCTGCGACAAGGTTAACTGAAATCTGCAGCAAGGATAACTACTTTAGCAGATTGTATCAGCAGGAAATATTTAAACACTATTTAAAAGGATTTTAAATAAGCAGATTTTATTTAACACTGCACTAATGCACTGCAATAGAAAATGATACAACAGAGCTGCTACAAATAAACATAATGCTTTTACCCTTCCCCTGCCCCCCTCCCCTCTAAATTCCCCAGATGTGTATTATTAAGTCCAATGAGTGTACCAGATCTTTCTGTCTGAATTTGAAATACCGGAACGCCAGGCTCAGACAGCCCATTTGCCCTTTGGTTTTGTGCCTGCTGAATCTGCATTCTGGGTCTGTGGAATTAATTACGATAGCACCGGTCACCGGCAATGTCAGCGTTGCCGCTTCAGGTGGATCAAGTGTGCCTTCCTACACGCCTACAACTTCTAGGGGAAGGCAGTTTCTGTCAGGCTGGTGTACCCTGCCCTCTAGTGCCAGGTGCACCTCCAGATGTTCACTTAAATGCATGCCAGGGCCAGAATAAAGCCTGGAGCAGCAGGCATTCTTCATAAGCCAGTGTGACTTACCAACTGGATATGTTGTTAAACCAAATGTAAAGTGTTGGCCTGGCACTGTTGCACAGTAGTGCAAGACCCTGAAATAAAGGTGAGACACTGGGCCATGTCTCATTGGGTTGTGTGCAAGATGTTTCAGATAACCAATTCTAACTGCAAAGAAGCGAAGACTGACTTTTATTGCTCACCATGGCATTAATGTCTCTGTTTCACAAAGAAAAAAGGAGGAATTGTGACACTCAGGGTCATAATATCTATAAATCCACCACTAACATTGTATTTGATAGCAAACAACTCTTTCCAAAACCTGTAGTGAAAGAACAGACTGAGTACATTTGATATTTATAAGTATTTCACTGCCACCTGGAAGATGGGGAATAAACTCATACCAGAGGAGTACAGAATTTTTCTATTGTTTGTCCTTTAAGGCAAAAGCTGCCTGTCATTTTTGAGCATGACCTAAAACAAATCAAGGCAAATCCTTAGGGTTAGAAACTGTTGTTCTTAAACATGGCTATAGCTGAAAACTGTTAAAAGTAACCACAAGAACAACATCTTAAACATAAGATAATAAGAGTTTTCTTCTCAGTGGTTCAGCTTCTTGCAGTGATACACCTTATTGCAATTATCTTCTACATATAACTGTGGATTTTCTTGCTCAAATTGTTTAACTTGGAAATCAGTGCAATACTGATACTATGAATGGATTCTGCTTTTCTTATCACAAACTCTCACTTAAAACAAGCAGTAGTATTCATGGCTTATAAAGGACCAAAAACTTTGCCAATTTTTCTGTAAAATGTAGTCATTGCACATAGTTGTGCATTATGTGTACCGTAATCCCTACTGGTTTAGCGCAACATAAAAAACACAGGTACTAATTTGGGATTCTCCCATTTTTTAAGTTCAGATATGTTAAGCCCTGATTGAACAGATGTCAAACATCTGTCCTTCACAGAAAAACAAGGCTCCCAGTCTAACCTGGTTTTGTGGGATCAGCCTTTCCATGTTCAGGTCAAATAACAATTTGAATAAGCTAAAGCTTAGTTCATGCTCTTAGAAAAAAAAAATTGTGAAGACAGCTCTTTCTCACCTTTTACAAGGCTGTCCTTATATTTTGCCCAGAAACCTTGTAGACAGTACTCTGTCACATTTTTTTATACACTCTTGGACATGCAATTTAGGATAACTCTATACTTGTTTAACTCTGCTGAGGGTCTGCCCTTGTAACATAGCTGACACGATCTCTTTCCTGAAAAACTGGAAACACTTCTTTCAGGTTGGCAGAGAAAAATAAGTTTCATACAGCTGAGTCTTAATAAGAATATCTTCCTTTTAAAGATTCATGATGAGAACCATTAGATTCTGCTAGGAAAATTATATGAACACAATTTGTTAACATTGTCAAATACCTAGTGCTGCAGAAAATGCAGGCATACATCCTCAATGCCAAGCTCAGAGCAAAGATAGATTCACACTTTTCTGTCTTATCTTGTTTTCTAATGTATCCACAAAGTCATTTCCTTTTGTAAACATGTTAGACAATGAACAGCATTTCTCAGCCCATCAAATGCTCGACTTTTAAGAATACAGGAATATTTTGTTCTAACCTTTTTTCTAAAGTTTCTTCACATCAATATGCTTCCCCACAAAAAAAACTGAGGCATTTTGGTCACATCTGATCATCTCTGTTTATGCTATAACATTCTGAATTTATTAGACCACCCTTCCGCTGGAGGTATTGGCACCACCTGGTCAGGCCACTGCAGTCTAATACTTTTCAGGATAAAACCCACCCTGTTGCCCCTCTCATCTAAGGCAGGTATAAAATTTCTGAGACTAATTTAAACAAAAGAGAAGACAAGAAGGGATACCTTGAATAAATTTTAAAATATCTTTTAAATAATTACATTAAGAATTATCCATGTTACAAAGTAGAAACTTTCTTTATGTCTGTGAGTGTTTGGATGAGAAGAATATTTTCCTGTTCCCAAGGAAAACCAGCTCAAATTTTCCTGAAATCAAAAGCCTTTTTAAGATCAGTATGTTAAGAGCTCTGAAGAAAACTGTACAAGTTTCTCCAACTCCTTACAGCCGCTAGTCATCTACAGAACAGTATGGTCTGAAGGTCTGGGGAGCAGAACCCTATTGCAACTACTCTCCTGAGCTGCAGGTGATGGTCTTGGTTACAGCAGCTTCTGCACTCAGAGACAGAGCAACTGAATGCATAAATACAGGGGTATGGATTCACACAGCCTAAGTTCCACCTGGGATCTGCCACTATTTCCTCTGGCCCCATCCCTTGGAGAGATTAGGCTTTCACTGGAATATAGGATGTGAAACACAACCCAGACTGCATGAGGAAGTAGAACATACACCACATAAAGCAAATGCATAAAGGTGGGAGGCAGAAAAATCCCAGGCAGACAGTTAATACAGGTGTTGCGGTAGAGAGGCCTGCTTCATTTCGGTGTTTTATTACTCACAACACAGAAACCAAATTTGTCAATATGGGGGAAATATTTAAAGGCACTAATGGATGATGGATGCCTAATGGGTCTCCTTTTTCAATGTGGTAAAGTGTACATTTGCCATATGTGCTTTTAAAGGGTTTTCTTTTTAATTACAGCTCAACCCCTAGAGGAAACAAACACTTGGATTTCCATGAAAATCAATGAGTATTTCAATCCCTCAACAACTGTCAAGATCAGAAATTAAGCTAACAATATATTTGCCATTATGGTGTTGAGAAAACATATACCTCCTCAAGTTATGGACTGATTAGCCTAAACCGATTGCAATTTTCACGGTCTGAAATGAAAGTCAGTGAAGCACTAGTTTTTAAACAGAATCTATGTCTTCTTAAAAATAAAGGTTTAAAAAACCATCACATTTCAATAGATACAGCACTTCAAAAACACAGAAAGAATCTATGACTTTCTGGTATAGACTACTGCCCAGGAACTAAGTCATACAGTTCCTAAATTAGGAAAATAATTTTGGTGAGTAAATAGGAAGCAGATGTCAGAGACAACGAACTTTGTCTCTCTGTTTAAGTTCAATAGTATATTATGTTGTGGCAATAAGTCACCAACATCACTAACATAAATGCTGAAAACAAAACAATAATTATATGGGAAAAGCCAAGATGTGTATAACGTAATACTCCAAAACCAAAAGCTCCAACTTTTCACCATAAAACTGTAGCCCTAGGAAATAAAAAAGAAGATCATGTTATTATACCTCTTTTAAATCTAGCCTACAAAATGGAAAATCTTGGGCTCTGAAAGGAAGTAAAATCAGGCCAAATTAAAGACAAATGCACATCTAAGCAAGATCTTGAATAAACCCAGTTCACGAGGACTGGGATTTCTAGTGACCCAAATCCCTGCCTGCTGGCTCACATTGCCACTTCTCCCTCAGGCAGAGGTAGAAACTGGCAGCTACATAAAATGGATCCAAAGTAAATAGACTGATCCCCACACCACATAGAAAAGAGTGGGTCTTATGGTATACAGCTTATGGCAACATCATCTGATCCACCAGCCCTCTTTTAAATAAGTTAGGATTTTCTGTTTTCTTTAGATCCACGTCTGCCTAAAAGTTAATTGAAATCAAAGTCATGAAATGCTCAAAAGAACCAAAAATATAAAATTTTTTAGTAAAATAGAAATAAATAATTTCTACTTAAAAGCGAAAAGTGTGTCTCTAGGAAACTGATGAACCAGATGAGATTTCTTCTGCATATTTCAGCTGAATGTATTCTGAAACATCACTCAAGATTTAAGGGTAGAAACCTTATGCTTTTCTGTATTTTCAAAGAATTACAAGAGTTACTTGACCATAATTTCTATCAATAAACATTCATTCTGGCTATAATTCAGAACCGTAAGCAGACATGAATCTAAAATAACCAACCAATATTATGGTGGACACTTCCTCAAATGTTTTACACCACTTGCCCATTTATAACCAGGTTGCAGATAAACCTCTTTGTAAAATAATGGACCTATGATGAAATTTCAGTAATGATTTTAGTAAGATTGGAAGCACAACCATTTGCATTTCAAAAATTTTAAGAACAGTGCCATGACATGGCAATGAGAGATTAATGTAAATCTTGTAAGAAAAAAGATAAATGGCACCACAAGAATACCAGAAAACTGGGGAGATGGGGAGAAATTAATTGAACCTACACTTTTGATAAATATTTATTTTTTGCAGAAGAAAAATGCACAGTAGTTTGAGCTGTCATTATGCTAACCTATATCCTATTTTTCATATTATTAGTAATACATAATGTGGTAGTTTATATTCAAAAATAAAACCAGAATGTATATACCTCATATATTTATCCATAAATGCACTAAGGTTACTATGGTTACGAAAAATCCATTACCTTTGAATACAGAATGAAAAAGTTTGACTTAAAGTGTGCTCTATTTATTATAGTGATCATCAACAGCCTTCAGGAGGTTCTCTAACTGGATTCATTTTTCAGTGTCAAAACTGACCCACCACACCAGTACCTTATGGCCTGTGCAAGGCAAAGAAATTTGAACTGTATGAATTTTTAAATATGTTTTATACTGACTCAAGATGCAGAAATGGCTTTGAATTTTAAGGCCTTACATTAAAAAGAAAGTAGGGTCTGGGTACCCTTTCCCCCCCGAGTTGTCCAATTTGAAATGTTTTTTCACTTGTACCTACCAAGATATACAAATTCTGATGGGTCCACAATATTGCTTCTGCTGCGGCATGACATTTCTAGCTCCGTGTTTTCTTTTTGGGTTTTTTGGCTGTTTGGGGGTCTTTTGTTTGTTTTCTTTTATTGTTGGTTGGTTTGTTTTTTTAATTATTATTTTTGTTGTAGTTTGTATAATGTCTGAACAAGTAATTTGGATAATTCATTAAATTACACTAATAACATTAAAATAGAAAGTCCGATTACCATGCGTCACTGTATCGCCAAGTAACAGGCACTTAACCTCTGTGTAATAGTTCAAGAGTATTGATGTAATTTGGCTATTGCCACAACTATTATGAGAAGAAAACAGATTATTGTTTATACTTCTATACTTTTAACAAATGAATCAAACAGAGGCTATTCACGTAAGCAATGCAGTATCCCTCCAATTAAGAATTTTTAAGGAAGGCAGTAAGAAAAACTATTAAACCTGTACATAATTTCTTCAACAGATTGCAGTTTACCTGCTTTGAGAGCTGGATGATTTGGGATCAAAATGTTGCAAAACCACTAAAAAAATGACCCAGATCCTGTGAAAGAGGCACAAGATTTAGCTACACCAACCATGGTGGTGTTAATTTCTGAGTTCCAACAAAGAGTAAGATGCTTTAAAATATTAAACCCATCAGGGTTCAAAGTGCATCCAGCCAATTATAGAATTATTTTTCTTTCCTCTGACATAAGAAGAGGTCAATCATACAATTGCTCATTGCAACCATGAGATACCCATCTGACATGCTACCTAGCAAAGAACTCACCTTTTACAACATACTTAGTTCCATTTCCAGAGTAAATTGGTGTCCCATTCATATATAAAGTATACTGTGTAATAATACCATTTGGTGTTCTGGGTGGACTCCAACTCAGCAGCAGGAATGTGGGAAAGGATACTGCTGTGGGTGATTGCACATCTTCAGGGGCTGGTGAAAAAAATGTATAAAGTTATACTATATTGTCTTTCCACAAATAATAAAGAATTTCAATGAGAAGTTACTATCAGAATGATTTTTGGTAAAACTGAAATTTCGGAAAAGATTTTATAACTGCAACATAACAGGATTTTGAGAAGTCTCCTATATTTTGTAAGGATTAGTAGCCAAACAGAAACTTCTGTGAAAGACAGCAATATACTCTTTGCTTTCAGGAGAATAATTATGCTTCTATAATTTATCTTTCCAGCTTGGTAACACTGATCAAGGTGAGAGGTACAGGATTTTAGTGCAGTCCTTATTTTAATGCAAATTATTTTCTCCTCTTTCATGGTTTTTATTCCTAACTACAAAGTGATCACTCTAATCACCAATGCAGGCGATGTGTTCTTAGGCACTATTCCTTATTTCAAACTTTTCATAATTCAGTACACTTAGTAATGTTTGTTTAATGTAGATTTTATGTATATAATATACTGGAAGTTGGCAATGGATAATAATTTAAGAGTCGAGTTCTTTCACTGTTCCAATGAGTTATACATTAGAAGCACAAGGAATCCCAGTGAATATCGCAAGGGGAGCAGAGCTGAGGCCTTAGTCTGGGAGAAATATCTTGTAATTTACAAGCTCTGTGCTAGCAATTTAAAACAATAACTAGCAGCGCCTGGCAATGTGAAAACAATATAAAGTAATGAATGTTTCAACAGGGAAACAGGGGTAGCTGGAGGGTGTGATATGGTGTCTGTTTTCTGTATCACCAATTTATTGTTACTAACAGCATGCAACAAGAGCATCCAAAAATAGGAATTCCACACATTGACTTTTTGTTCAATTCTTCTGAGGGATAAAACACACGTTCCCCATAGCTTTATTCAATCTCTGGGGAAAAAAAAAAAACTACTCCTGTCTAAACCATTCTGTTAGGACAGGTAAGGATTTCTGCTTTATTCACTAAGCTGAGAAAATAGGACATAAACAAATTATTTTTAATTACTATGTCACAGCAGAAAGAAATACACAAATATTGAAATAATGTGTTTCATGTTTATATCACAGGGTCCATTAACAATTTGGCTGTCAGAGGCTGCACCCTTTCATGGAGAATGCCACCAGATAATCTCAGCCAGTTTATCTTGAACATCCAAGAGGCAATAACTGCATTTTGATTTGATTTGTCCTGCCGGCAGTTACTAATATAGTCAAAACTCTGTTCTAGCAATGTTAGACTGCAATCTTCAGCACTGTCCTCATCAAGACAACACCTTGCACAACAACCTTCTTTGGCAGCAGTTAAACACTTCAGCATCTTTTTAATTATTAGGCTATAACTAGATGACTTCATGGCAAAATTTTATTTTCTTTATTGGTACTGTATTACAACCTAGTTTACATGACAAGATAAAACAAAGAATGGTGGGAGGGAGGGAATTTTGAAAACTACTTGGCATCATGGAAGATTAACTACTTCCAATAAATACATGTCAAAGTCTTCATTATTCTACTGGTGTAGATTTGGAGTAACTGATTATTTTAACTGGATTAATATGGCTTTAGGATGACAGAACCAGGAGATGTGAACTTTATGTTTAATTGAGAATGAAGTTAGATATGTCACTGATATTTTTGGGGCATTTGTTCTGATAATTGATGTGTATTACACATCAGCCTAGACTATAAGGTGCATTTTTTCTGAATGCATTTTTTCTTTCTTTGTGCCCTAGGTCTAAATGTAAACATAGGAAGCGTTAATTTACAGTCACAACCTTTAAGTTGGAGCACAACAACATGTAAAAGTGTTTAGGGGAAAAAAAAAGGAAAATCTGAACAGCAATTAATAAATAACTCAATTGGCATTTGGCAGTTTCATCACACTGGAATAATAGTTGCCTATTGCTGGTGTTTAGTGGTTAAAAGAAACCATGGAAATCAACCGTTTGATTCTCAATTTCATACTGTGCCATACAATCAATTCTTTTTAGTCAGACTGTCTCTAGATTTACTTCTGAGCCATAGTAAAATGAGGAAGCTTTCATTAATCTTTCAGATGCTTCATATTAATGACAAGGCTCTTGCATGAACAATGTAACAGCAATTAAAAAGCCCATTAATCTGCATTACAGCTATTAAAGATGCATGTCATTAAAGGGTATGGAGTTTGATTCATTTTCGCACCCCCCAAAAAATGGAGCAATTATGGTCTGGCAATGCACTTTGTCATCAAATTAGGTTGGGGTTTTCCAGCAAATGGCTTTGCAGCGTTTAGCTCTTCTCCTGTTTTATTATTCATGACTGAAATGTGGAAGTCAAGACCTTTGAAATTACTTTACCTTCTTGTGGAGTGGAGATGTTCAATGCATGCAAGCTCTCAGTACAGCCAGCCAAAGTGCAAGCAGTTAGGGTTACAGCATAGTTTGTGAAGGGATGCAAGCCCCTCAATACGCCTGGAACACAGGAAAGCAAGGTGTTATGCATGTACAGTGTACAGACTGAGTGCATGCAGAAACACACAGAGAGAAAATAAACTTTTCTGTTATGGCCCCCACTGTTACAGGTGGAAAAGAAAAATTATTTAAGGTTTCGTTGCTATTATCCATGAGTTAAATTTTACAAAATAATCTAAGAGCAAATGATATTTTATTCCATTTTTAGTACTAGAGATGCACCTGTATTTCTTTAGTTACGTTCACTGAAACAGATACTACTTCAAAACAGAGGTTTATACTTTAATGTGACAATGAAGGAGTTTTTTCTTTAATTTCTGTCTCAAAGTTTTTTCAGTTACTCATTTAGTTTTTGCAAGGAATTTTCATTGTCTCCCAGAACAAGATTTTTTTAATATATCCTCTCCAAAAACGTCCCTATTCATCCATAAACTGAAATCTCTTTTTTTATGAAACCCCACTTGTCTTCCTTTCAGGAGCAGCATATAGACCATACATTTGCTACAATTCAGTATGTACACACAGTACCCAAGGGTTTACAAGACAAAAAGATCTGGGGCCTTATTCTGGTTTAGGTCCTGCTTATGTTAGTGAAGTTACTAAATTCTCACATATCAATCAGCTCCTTGTTACAACAAATAATAACCACTGCTTACCACTTCAGGAAGTTTTGCAATATTTTGAACTATCATATACAGAATGATTATAAGGCAAAAAATTTAGTTTAGAGTCATTTTTAGAAACATCAGCAGTTCCCATTTCAAAGCGAGTCCAACAACAAAGTAATATAAAATCTAAATATTGAAGTAATTAAAAGAAGGCCAATACATTCCAAGTCTTATTTCAAACCATGTTCTCACCTCTACTGTCACAGCTCTAGCACAATCGATGTGGTGTTTCATTAAAAAAAAAAAAATTATAGCAAACTACGTTTTTTCAAAACTGTCCAACACTGGGATTTTGCAAATCAGCTGAAAAAACAACAGCACATCAATGAACTGTAATTTGTGGCCAATTGTCCCACAGTACAAGAAGTCTGAAAATCCCCTCAGCATTGCATGTACACAAACAGGTAGACAAAATTAGTTCTTGTTATTCCTCTTCACTGGGTTACTATACTAACAAAATGCAAGATAACTGCATTTCATTAATTTTTTTTCTCCACATAAGCCTTTTATAATCACAAAAAGGGCATGGAGAATTTGATTTTGGAAATTAACAGATACAGCACAAATATATCATTTTCTGAGTAGAACGATCAGCCTGTACAAGTTTATATTGTGTTTAGTAATAAGTGTGTTCCCATAGAAAATATGAGATTAGCTTTCACTGAATTAGTAACATTTATGCTTTTTCTTGCAATCAATCAAAAACTTCAAAGGTTGGCATAGCAATGATCTTTCTATTTGAATTCTCTGGGGTGCACTTCTACTCATACAAATGGAGAGATATTCAGAAGTAATTACTTTTACTTCAGAGTAGTGTTAAAATAAAACCAGTTGACCAGCATCTGCTTGCTCTGGCTATAGTTTTGATTTTGCAAATCCCAAGTTAACAGTGGAGAGCTGTACTGACATCCAATCTAATTGTGACAGAGAGAAAAAGAATGCTGTGTTGATCGCCACCAAAAAAAATGCCCCTGTAATATTCCTGTGATGGAAGAAGAATATTTTTAAGAGCCATCAAAAAGACAGAAAAATAGGAAATAATGTTTTCATAGAATGGTCTGGGTTGAAAGGGACCATAAAGATCATTTGGTACCAACCCCCCTGCCATGAGCAGGGACATTTCCCACTAGACCAGGATGCTCAGTCCATTCAGCCTGACTTTGAACACTTCCAGGGATGGGACATCCACAACTTCTCTGGGCAACCTGTTCCAGTGCCTCACCATGTCCACAGAAAAAAAATTCTCAATATCTAATCTAAACCTAAATTCTTTCAGATTAAAGCCAGACCTTGTCATTTCATTACATTTCCTTGCAAGAAGTTCCTTTTCAGCTTTCTTGCGTGGCCCTCCTTTAGGCATTACTATGCCTGTAAAGTATTGGAAGTGACACTAAATTCTGCATCATTCCATTAGTCAAAACACCATCTTTTTTACACAAGACAGTATTTCTACTTTTTTCCAGATCATAGAGGGTTGAACCCAGGAAACTATAATAGGTGCTTTGGAAATTACCTCCACAAAAAACCACAAGCAGGAACCAAATCCTCTAACTGTTACATTTGCAAGTCCTTGGCCAAGAGGAGGATGGCATTGTATATACCCCATCTCTCTATTCACTCTGCAGTGCTTTAGGAAGCAGTTCAGCTTGATTTGTACATTTAGCACTTGTAGCATTTGTTTCTTATGAAGCAGGGAATTAATGCTCCTTGCATTTCCTCATGGAAGACATCCTGTAGGGTTACCAATGGCTTCAGGCACTGAGAGCTGAAGAATACCAGACCTATCCAAAAAAGATGCCAGGACATGTATTGGTTTACTTTTAACAAAGTAGGAAGGCTTTATATGAAGCACCTGTAGCACAACAGACTTCCCATTGCACAGGTAGGTTTGTGAAAGGCTGAGAGAATTTTCATTAAAAAAAAAAATAACAAAGAAACCCTTTTGCTACAGGAGGTTGTTAAAAAATTCATTCAGCAAAGGCAGCAACTTAAAAATAATTTTTTCATTTCCTAATTAATGTTTTTCCTTTCACATGTACTCTTGCACTATTTTTTTTCACTGAAGAAACAGATGTGCATAGGTGGGCAATAGAAAGTGCACAGATTTTATTTACATACTTCAGCAAACTACCTTTTTTCTCAGCTGCCGTCCTATCTGTTTGGCCAGCATCCACTCTAATCTGTTCTCCTTCATTATGTTAATCTGTGGGCGGAAAGATTTCTGTCATCTTCAAATCGCTTGTACAGCAATGGTAAACACCTTGGCCTGTCTGTAATTGGACAGGTGTCTGCATTGGTGTCACCCAGATTTTAATTCAATTAAAGAACTGGCTGCTCTGCTCTCATTACCCACTCATTTCCTCTGCACTTTCAGTCAGTCAGTGAAATTTACACTCAGCACCTGACTACGCTGAAATACAAAGTCAGCAGTCCCACAGCAAAGATCATCACTGATACACGTGAATTAATTTAAAGAACAGCAAAATAAATTTTGCAGTGAAAAATAGCCTATGATCCAATGTAGTTGGCTGACAGCTTTAAAAAAAGTTTCCCTAACTCCTCAATTATCACACTCTCAGACTGGCATCTCTTGTCTATACCCAATAATTGTTGATCTGATAAGGGTCCATAGGGCTTTCCAAGATGGGATGCTAACAAAGCAAAATTTGGCCACACTTGTATGTATTCTATTAATGCAAACAGGAGAGAGGTGGATAAATTGTCACTTTGATCAGGAGATAGGTTTAGAGACATCATCAATATTTGAGAAGAGGGTCAGCCTCACACATTTGAGATATGGGTCCCACACGTTCAGTCTGCCACTACAGAGCATCTGAATCCTCCTAGACTCAAAATTAACATCATAGACTACATTCGAAGCCTTAAAATCCACATAGGGAAGTGGAGATGCTAAATCATTTTAACACACCACTCCTATCTGCCCAAAGAACCTTTGGAAATAAATTAAAGTTCTAACACAGACATTTTGACACAGTGACCCCATGAAACTGAATAATGTCATTTGTTAAATATGAATGTAAAGTTAACAGTCTAAAAGAGTGATCTGGAATCACACCTAGAACATTAAGCCCACTTTATATGCAAAACTAGTATTTAATTCTCTATACTTTTATTTAACTGGTCTTTAATTATTTGCAATATTGAAAGTCAAGGTTTAGAGTTGTGCAAGAGAGAAAATGCTAGGTTCATTCTAGCAGCAAAGGGATAACAATATGGATATGGGCAATAGCAAAGGGGTCAACAATGAATTTATGGTAAAATGGGTGTGTGGACTAGTCAGAATTAGTTGCATATTTATGTCCACTCCATTCAAGGTTCTAATGCATACAGTGTATAGAAAGATTACAGCATACAGTGTATAGAAAGATTACATATCCAGCTATTTTCCCTTCCCTTCTCCATAAGGCAGACATTTCTTTTGTTCAGTACCTCTCAAAGAGAGTTCTCAGACATTTAGACAACACAGCCATATTCCACAGCATTCTGGCAGATTTTGAGTGGAAAAGTAGTACTACTNAAAAAAAAAAAAAAAAAAAGAGATGAGAAGAAGAATGGTTTACCACTGCAGTATGAAGGCTAATATTCTGTTCATAAAAATTGAGTGTATGTTTTTGCCAAAGGGACTTTTCTTTGACGGATTTTTTTCATTGTTTCCTCCCTAACATGCTATTTCATGAGGACCCATTTTGAACTACACCTACTGCAATTGAAACAACGCTTGACCTTTAGATTTACCTTAATTCTTGTCCAAGCTTTAAAAACCAAAATTACCAAATCTCTCCTCCCCAAACCCAGACTATTTAGCTAACTTGAATGCCCGAGGTTATACAGCATCTGTCCAACAAAGTCACTTGTGTGTCGAGATGCATCACTGCCACAGTACACTTAATCACAGTCCACTGATCAGAAAAGAAGTCCTCAACTGACTTTGTCTTTGACAGATTGTAGCAAAAACTGTTTAAGTACATGTGTCTTCCACATATGCATTTCTGAACCGAAAGCCTGTGCACATCAATCTGTCACATACATCTGCATTTTTAAAGCATCTTCTAAGTATAGTATGAGTCATAAAATGAAGAACTACACAACACGAGGGCACCTATTCTAATTCTTTGCCTTATAAGAACAAACAAAAGTTTTAGTTTAGTTATTGCATTTAGATGGCTTGAAAGATCCTTTTTCCCCAACAGAAATGCTTCATAACACACCATACGGAAGCTCCACTGGCTTTGAAGTTGCAATTGTTTGCAGTGGTTTAAGGAAACCTGCTACATTCCCCATAGCACAGGGAACTCTCCAGCTGCTTCAGTTTGCAGAAAACCTTAACTGAACAGGGCACAGGAAGTATTGGTTTTATAATATCTATCACTATGTTACCCTTGATCATTCCAAATAACTTCATCATTGCTTATTTTCAGCAGCATAATTATCTTTAAAAGTTTGTAAAGAGACAAAGAAATACTGTTTACTTTTTGCAGGTTTTTTTTAATATGTCTATAAAACCATAATAATCCTTTCTAGCCTGAAAAACATTAAGAAATTAACTTCTTTTTATTAATAAAAAAGTAAGGGTATGTATCTAAGAGCTGATATAATTTCTGATAAAATGCTCGGGTTTATTTAATCACACAATTTACATTTTGTATGAATAAATTTATACAACAGCATTGGACTGTAAACAAGACTCATTTAGGTTTAAACTCAATCAAGTTTGAATCTTAATACTGTAGAATATGAATATAATTTATGTTTTAAAATTCATATATTGAAAAATATGCCACTAGTCTGCTAAAGCCAGCTAAATGAAAGGAGAAGGGAACCTACATTCTGTCACTTTGATTTAGAGTCACTAGGAGCTCAAGCACCACCTGACAATCACAGAAACCTAATGGCCATAGACAGGTCTATCAGCAACCCCTTGTTGCAGTACCCCCAGCCAAACATTCTTATCTACATATCTTATTACATATGAAGTTTTACAACTTTAGAAATTTGTCTCAGCTTGGAGCAGGGATTTGAGAGTCCTCCTAGTGTTCTGGCCCTACATACATTCATCTTAGTTGGTTTGCAATAATCCTTTTCAATAAATTAAAAAAAAATCTCATTAATTGCAGTATAGGAATGTTTTGAGTGTCAAATATTTGTGCAAACCAAGAGCTTTCAAGTCATTTCAAGTGCATGAATGTATTGCCCAAGCAATTCACCAACAGCTGCACACAGCAAACCCCCCATTGGTGGTAAACTATTCATTTCATCGCACACACATGAAAAAAAACCTGAGAGAAACAGCATTTTCTGACATCCATCTCAGACAGTGACCTCTGAACCCTGTCAGAAGCAGCAGTCAGGAGGCAGAGGCTGGTCCCAAAGCCACAGGCTGCTTAGGAAGGACTGGCAGAGGTCTCCTTGAGAGGGACAATCTCTCAGCTGGCAGCATTTTCCAGAGCATGGGCATTTGCCAGGCTGGCAGCAAGCTTCCCACAGCACTACGGCCCCACTGTCCAGCCCTGGCTGACCTGTCACTGGCAGGTGGCCCTGTCTCCTCTTCTGAGAGACTCTCCAGCTAGAGAGCTTTCAAAACCACAGCACAGCTCAGACACTTTGATTAACCATGTTAAATCATTAAATTAACTTTTCCTGAGATATTCATCTGCTGAGCATAAAAGACTAAAAGGTGAAAAGTAATTACAAACACGTGTCACAGGAAGGAGGGAATGGCAGCTGTCTACCACAATTTTCTCATTACCACGTGTGCAGACACATCAGCCCTTGGCTAGTGCAGCACTGACAGAGGTGGGATGAACTGCAAAATCATACAAACTTGAAAGAGAAATCTTTAAGAGGAAAAAATACCAATTGTGTATGAATTCTTTTGCAGCACATTTTATTTCATTATTATTGGTAGGTATCACTAGAGCCCATCATTTAGAGGCTAGCCATTCTCCTGAATTCTACAAAGAGAGAAACCTGAATTTTAAAATGGGGATTTTGCATATGCTTGACAAGGGAAGCATCAGAGGATTATGATCAGTGGCACAAAACACAGAGACAAGACAGCTGGGGTCTATCACAGGGTTCTGGGATAATGTTCAACACCTTTATCACTTACTTTGATGACAGGGGAAGTGTGCACCCTCAGCAAGTCTGTGGATGATACAAAAAGGACCACTAAGATGGTAAAAAGACTGGAGCTCATCTCTTCTGAGAGAGTGAGAGACCTCTGACTGGTCATCTCAGGAAAGACAAGGCTCAGGGTGATCTATCAAAATGCATAAATACTTTATGGAAGGGAAGAAAGCAGCAGCCAGCCTATTTTAAGTAGTCCTTAGTGACAAGGCAAGAGTCAATGGACACAAATTTAAATACATGAATCACAGTATCAGAGAATATCCTGACTCGGAAGGGACCCACAAGGATCATGGGTCACGATGAACTTAGAGGTCTTTTCCAACCTAACTGATTCTGATCAGTGAGTCCAGCTCCTGCCTCTGCACAGGACAACCCCAAGAACAACACCATGTGTCTGAGAGCCCAGATGTTTCTTGAACTCTGGCAGGTTTGGTGTTGTGACCACTTCCCTAGGGAGAAAATTAAATTCCAACTGAACACAGGAAATCGCTTTTTACTGTAAGGGTGGCCAGACCTGGAACAGGCTTCTCTAATAGAGAATTATCTCCATTTATGGAGATATTTAACACTCAGGTGGATGGGGTTCTGGGAAACCTGCTCCAGTCAACCTGGCTTGGGGAATGGACTGGATAATCTCTCCAACCTAAATGACCCTGTGATATCCTGGATTCCAACGGAAAGAAGAAGCAAAAGCTGATCACAGACCACATTGAAACAGTATGTTCTAAAGTTTCTTCTATTTGTTTAAATACTGATTCTAATTTATATCACAAATTTTGATGTCAGCATGTGGAATGCCCCAGAATGCAGAAGAAAGCAATCCAGCCTTTACGGAAAACAATTCTTACATGTGGTGACCCTGTACTTCCTTTATTACTCTGTGAGCGTGACCAGCTACATCCAAAGTGCATCAATGCTATTACAGCTATTACATGCTTTTCTGATGGCAAGATGGACAAGCATGGTGCTTTTTGAATCCCAAAAGTTTACCCTCTTACTTTATACTTTCATCCTAGAATACAGATACTGAACACTATGTTGAAATATATCACCTTATCCAATAAACTCCTGGTTCAACAGTCAGAACCTCATTTTAAGGATTTAAATCTGATGAATATTCCTTTCTTGGATGAAAATGAAAAAACAGTTTGACATTTTGGAAGATTACAAGGGTCAGATTTTGAAGGATTTTGCTTTCTCTGGAGTCAGAAATAGGCCTTTGAGACTGTGGGATTATGGTCATTTAAAGACCTATTTTACTTTTAATATTTAGCTCAGCTTTTCTTCTTCTTGACAAGGGTACAAGAGGTTCTTCTGAATGTGACACACACAGTACAGCCTTCTGAGAAATGGGTGATGCTCTTAACTTTTTGTTACTGTGGCCCAGTTATGACTCAGGACTCTACTGTAATTGTTCAAAAGAATTTACCATGTAAGTGTAAACCAAAACACAACAGATGGGCCTAAAAAGCTGCAAGGAAAACAATAAGACAGAAGGTTGTCAGTGCCCTCAGATACATTTCAAGCAGCAGATTAAGCAGTGCCTAGGCTTGACAAAGAATGAAAATTCAAAGGCGGCCATGGAAAAATACCATTGTTTCTTCATCAATGATCCCACAGAGAGCTGTGGTGCTTTCTGCTGTTGCAGTAGCAAGCCTGGCTGTTTGGGTTATTGCAGCATTTTCTCATGGAATGTAACAAAAGAATTTCTAAAGAAATGTCCCTGGAAATTAGGGAGAGAACAAGCAAAATTTTTAGTTCACACCAAACTTAAAAGAAAAGTAAGCATCTTCTTATCATCTTATCATCTGTGTTTATGTCAACTTTTGATTAACTAGGAAAGATAATTCATCAGGGAAAGATACACCTTCTCCTGGGAGTCTCATATTTGTGGGTAACTAGTTCTCAATATCCACTGACTTGCTCACGTGTGTAGGCTTCACTGAAATCAGTAGACTAAAGTAAAATGACTTTGGATTGGTGAATTAATTTATACTTGTCTCAGCTCTGACCTCACTATGAGAATATGAATTATAAATTTTATACAATGCCAAAACTGGAAAATACATAACTAAACTATTGGGCAGGAGTTATAAATAACAAGAGAAAGCACATCTTACACACACAAAACTGACCTGGAACAATTACTCCCACAGCAGTTACAGAAACAGAAACAATAAATGTATTAAAAATAAAGACAATTCTACCACAGACCATTAAGCAGGATGGTCCAGATGCAGCTTTCAGCTGAAGTATTCCACAACCAATCTACTGGATTTTACTGACAGGAAGATTCATTCTACGCTTAGCACATTTCTTTCTGAGCATCTAGAGAATCACAGACTATTCTGAGTTGGAAGAGACTCACAAGACTCATGGAGTTCAACTCTTAGGTGAATGGTCTGTACAGAGGCTGATCCTACAACATTGGTGTTATTAGCATCATGCTCCCACCA
Source organism: Cyanoderma ruficeps (assembly GCA_008694505.1). Lineage (NCBI taxonomy): Eukaryota > Metazoa > Chordata > Aves > Passeriformes > Timaliidae > Cyanoderma > Cyanoderma ruficeps. The sequence continues at coordinate 8,464,077 of VZDJ01007749.1, read as the reverse complement.
ACTGAGCTCATCTCAGGGTCATAATCGGACATGGTCATATAGACCAATAGTCGAATACAGACATTCTTATGTTCTTTGGGTCATATGAGTAGCCAGTGTGCTGCTGTGGCAAACAAAACCATCAGGATGCTGGATTGCATCAACAAGGACACCTCCAGCAGAGATAAAGAAGTCATTATTCCCCTCTATTAGTTCTTGTCAAGCCACACCCAGAACAGTGCATTCCATTTTGGTTTCCACTGTGCAAAAAAGACGTGGACAGGCTGGAGAGAGTCCAGAGAAGAGTGATAAAGATAATCAGAGGGTTGGGTAGCCTGTCAAATAAGAAAAGACAGAAAATTTGGTTTGTTTAGCCTCAAGAAAAAAAGTATCAGTAGAGATCTTATCACCATGTTTCAGTACTTAAAGGGTGGCCACGAGGAAGATGGAGAGTCCCTTTTTACAATGAGTCACATGGAAAAGACCAGGGGTAATGAGCACAAGTTACTCCTGGGGACTACAACTGGAAACAAGACAAAAAATTTCATGATGAGCACAATCAGCCACTGGAATAATGTTCCCAAGAAGTGGTGGATTCTCCAGCTCTGGACACTTTAAGATTCAGCGGGAAAGGGTGTGGGATCATCTTGTCTAGACTGTGCTTTTGCCAAGAAAGACTGGATCAGATGATTGTTGCTTTCTCTGCAAGCAGCGACCTGGTTCAGGAAAGACACGGTGGCAAACCTACATGCCACTCGGGCCAAACACTCACTGACACCAATATGATGGATGGTGAAATGGCGTTTATTTCTTGCTGTCGTGGTCTTTTGTGACCACTGCTTGGTCCACCTACTGACATCATCACAAAACTCTATTGGGTGACCCGACCTGGGGAGGGGAGGATCCCTGTCTTTCCCGTACAGCGCGTATTCTTCCGCACGGCCTTTTCCTATCTTACCACAGATGATCCTTGAACTCCCTTCCAACATGGTATTCTACAATTCCATAATTTTCGTCTGCATTATTTGACAGCTCTCTACAACTTCCTGAGGGGAGGTTGTAGTGAGGTGGGANATATATACATACATATATATATACACTTACATATATACTTATATATATTTATACCTAGTAAAAACTGTTACCTGGGCTTCAGGAAATAACACACTGCTTTTCCAAGACTGTTGTACTGCCCAAATCTGACCCAAACCAAAGCACCACCTTAGAGCACTGTGTCATTACCACTTTTTTAATTACTATGAATTATAGAATTGATGTTAGAGATCATAAAAATGAATCTATTGGTCTGCACTATTGCCCCATTTAGTCATCACATAACATAATCCAGATTCTTATCTGTAATGTACTTCCTTCTCAGGGAACTTAGTAGCAGCGAGAAAAGGCAGTTTGTTCACAGAGAGCAGAAAGGCAGATCCACACTATCCTGGCAGGAAGAAATGTCCCCAAATGTTCTCTATAACATTCTCATCCTATAAACCCAAAGCCACGAATTTCTTAATTCCATAATAACCTACCTCTACATCCCAGTGGCATCAACCACAGCAGCTGATTAACAGAAATGTATGCTAGTTCCCACTGAAATCAGTTAGGTTTATATGATCAAAATTAGGCACCTATATCAAGTGCTTTCATACATCATGTCAAACAGTATCATACGGGACACACAGAATAATTTAGGTAAACTGGATGGAACAATAGGGAAGGGGTTAAAAAAAAATCTCATATACTAAGCAAATACAAGTAAACAAAAAGCCATTTCTCCCTCAGATCATAAATAGCTCTGGAACTGGTTTTTAGTATTTGTGCTGTATCTTAATTTCTATTGTTCTCTGAAATCAGTACATCGCTGCGAGGATGCTGACACAAATAATTACCCTTCCAAACATTATCTATGCTGTGTATACACAGAAACAGACAAGTAGTATTTTATAGATCAACAAAAGGAGGGATAAGCATCCTGTGTTATTAGATATGCCTAAAAAATGGTACTTAACAACATTTACCTGTGAGCATACCAGCGTCAGTAAGCTCAGCACTGGTGATGGGTACAGTGGGACCATCCGCTTCATATGCTTTCAAAATGTACTTCTCAATTACACCTATGACCCCAGCTGGTTTGTCCCAGGTGACCTCAATGCTGTAACCATTTATACTGTGAACTCTTGAGGGAGTTGGCACATTTTGTGGAACTGCAGAAGGATAAAATAGAAAATAGAGAAAATGGCAGTTCTAAGGAGACTATTGCCCCTATTCTTCACTTTTAATGGCTGCAGTAAATCAGACTCAACCATTAGCATAAATACAATTTATTAGAGTTGTAACTTTTCAGCATTGATTTAATATGACTGCACATCTTGAGCTATTCAGTTTAAGCTATATTTCAAAACCATCAAAACTCCATCTACATAACATTCTTTCTTGTCTCGTTGCAATTTTCCAAAAACATTTCATGTATCAAACATATTTAAGCATCACTCCCAAAGAGAGGAGGTGGATTGTATGTAGCTAACAAGCACAGGCATTATAATAATACAACTGAATGAAGCAAGGCAGTACTGCAGCAGAGAAGAGTTTGATATTTATCAGTTGGGTATCTAAGTCACAGAATGCCACAACTATGAAATGTTTCTAAAAATCTCCATTCTCTTTTACAGAAGTCTTTCAAAAAATTAAAGCTCGTCCATTTATTTTCCACATACATATTTTATTTCCTCAATGTCATGCACCTTTCTTGGGGCAAAACTGAGATTTTTAAGACCTTTTTGCAAAATCCTTTGCTTCTGATCATTTCATATTACAAAACCAAAAAAAAAAACAAAAAAGAGAAATGAGAAAATTTAAATGCTTTAAAGAACTGGAAAGCCAAGATCATATATGCATAGAGTTGCTAATAAAAAGAAATCAATCAATTTCCTATAACCTTTAACTATTTCTTGGATATTACTATGCCAAGCAAAGGTCTGGTCAGTAACAGCTTCATCACAGATGACTGCACAAGGGACACAAAGGAAAGACCCAAGGAACACTATGGCAGGATGATGGATGATGAGTTTGCTGTAGATGCATGTGGACTCCCTCGTCCCGCTGATGATCACTCGCTTTTCTCACCATCAAATAACCTATTTTTTGGTAATTTTACTGTTAAGTTTCATTAAATATGAACCCAGCCTTTTTTTTTGTAAGAAGGGTAGCAGCATGGAAAGTACAAAAATACCTGTAAGTGGGGATTCTTCTGTAAAGAATGTGATACTCTGAGAAAGCTCCTATTATTACAGCCATATATTGATTTCATTAGTTATGAAGTGTATCACAGGGTGAGGTAAGGTACTGTACAGCAGATGGTCTTCTCATAAGGGATATAACAAAACCAACTCAAAAATAATTAAATAGCGCAATTATTGTCCAACCCCAGGGAACATGGACTGCTCAGTGCTGTGGTCAGCTTGCAAACATAAATTTGTGGCAAACCTTACAGTTGTCAGACAGTTGACTTGAAAATATGCATATATTTTGTCCCTTCTGGGTGGCACAAAAAGTATAAGAATATATAAAAATGCATCTGCAAGTCCAATATTTATGCACATATCACATAATTTTTTAAAGTGATACACTGGATGATTTACATCAAAAGAATGCTCTGCACTGGCAGAATGCAATTGGGCTTCAATTTCAAGAAGAGGGAAAGTTAGTTAAGTAAAAATACACAGAACTGTAAATCTTCAAAATCTTACTGGCTTGATAAAGTTTGCAAAAGCACTGGCCAGAAGAGGAAAAGTTGTTAAAATTTTCTTCATAAGACATATCAAAAATTTGATCTTCAGTGCATCCTTTTCCTACTCTAAAACCTCCACAAGCCATGTGCTTCTGTTCTAGTAAATATTGCCATGTTTTCACACACCATCTATGGACTACTTGTAAAAAGAGTCCTCATTTAGCAGCACTGAGTAGCACACCCATGCATGGGTCATTTAAAAAAACAATTTTCACAAGGCCACCTTGTCCCTAACAAATACATGGCCTCTTCTTTTCCACAGCTTGGGCCTGCTTTCCCAGTATCACCTTTCTCCACACCTGATTTTGTAGCACTAAGTTATATGTAGGAAAATATAGATTTACTTACTCCAGCCTAGTCATGTAACATGATGTTAGATGTGCACATATGAACACAAATAGATGGTTGCTCTTACTCATTTAATGCAGTTCAATCCTTTACTGTCCTTAATTATATAATCTAATGAATATTTGGAAAATACCTTGAGTTATGAGAAGAAAATACTTGTCTGAACACTTTAAAGCTGATGACTGTAATCTGGTACCTGTTTGAAGCATTACAAAGTTTTACCCCCTCAGAAACACTATGCAAGGTTCACTAATCAAAATTGCTTTGGTTGGATAATCTCCACAGAATCACTGTTTGGAATGGACCACACTGGGTCATCTGGTCCAACCTCCCTGCTCAAGCAGGGTCACCCTAGAGCACAGGGCATGGCATTGTGTCCAAGCAGTTCTTGAACACCTTCAACTTGACATTAAACAGCTTATGAAAAGTAGGAATGAGTAAACCTTAAAATTATATTTACCTGATTCTCTTGTTCGAGCGTGGGTCCACACACTAGATACTGATCCTCCTTCATTTAAGGCAACCACTCTATAGAGGTACTCTTCAAAGGACATCAAGAAGGATAGAGGAAGTAAAATATTAAAAAAATACTGAACACAGTAATACATTAGTAAAGAATGGAATGAAAATGATGCATTTTATTTAAGGAACCAATGCGCTACCTGTAAATGGTTGTAGAGCACTCTCATAAACACTCTGCTCTTTTCCTCGGTACACAAGGATGGAGTCATTTCCCCTGCAGTTAACAGCACTGTCAGTTGATAGGCATCCGTCCAGATTGACTCTGACAGCACTGCTGGACACAGATGCCAAGTTAACGACAGCACCTCGTGTAAATTTAACATCCTTCATGCAACCACCGAAACCTAGCAAACAGTAAGGGATTAGTACCACATAAAGAGCTTCAGTCATTGAGAAACACTTCTGTTCCTTTCAATTCTATATTTGCAACATTAAAGACTGCCATGTGAATATGCTGACTTCCAACATGACATTCTGTCTCCAGTTTCAAGACACCAAGCTGGTAAATTCCTGCCTTACTGATCTACACTTTCACTGTTAGCAATTCCATCCCACAAGGAAATACCTTTCTGTTTTCTCGTTCATCACTTCTCACTTTGAAATTATTACCAGGAAAGTGATTTTCTGACTTTTAAAATCATCTTTCTGCTGCTTGCTACTACTTTGTTAAATATACGTACTTCCTCAAACTAAAAAGAATATCTAGATTAAAATTACAATTAACTTCAGGAGATCAGATGGAGGCACATCAGTTTTATCTAACAGGGACATAACTCATAACATGCTGTTTATCAACATACTCCAGAAACATAACCCCAAACTACTTGTTTATGATAAAAAATTTAAGAAGCCTCATTGTATATTTATTTCTATATATCCATATATTTCTGTGTATGTGTGACATTCCTATTGAAATTACAAATATGTTAAATCAGTTACTTGCAGTTACAACACAACTACAAAATTCAGAATTCAGTTGTTAAAACTTTTATATTTACTAATAATTTATAAATTTGATATAAAATGGGTCTCAAATCTGAGTAGTGGTTGGTGCTTAACACAAAACCAAAGTAAACAGTAACCAAAGTGAAGACTTCAATTCATTTAAGAATTGACTTTGTGAATTAAAAACCCACCTCTCACAGTGCTTCTCTTTAGCTTTGTGAAACCTAGAGTATTCATATCTTATTTATATCTTTTGTACTTTTATTGCCTTTATTACTGCAAGATGACACATCAGAGCAGTATTTGTCCTTAACCACCTGAACTGAGAATCGGATGTCCATACACAGTACATGCAAAAAGGGGTACTGAACGCGAACATCCATTTTGAATCATACTCTAAAACACCTCCTCTCTCCCCACAACACAGGGAGTTTGGTCAAACTGCTCCTTAAAATGAATACATCCTAATTTAAGTTCAACTCCTAGTCCACAGTGACTGGCTCAGTTTCTTAGTCTGTGACGGGAAAAAATTAATCCCAGTCTGCCCAGGCTTCCTAATCATAAGACAAAACGAAGCTGTTTGATTTGCAGTGAGATGCATTCCCTACAGTTTACTTTAGTACATCATTTTTAGTATCTTTTTAGCTACATTTATCACTATTTGAAGATTTCTCACTGACATCAGCCAAGCAGTCCTGTCTATTCTCAAGTACCTTCAGATTTAGTAAAGATAGTAGAAATTTTCACAAACATTCCTGCCAGGTAGCTTTCATTCGAACCCCCCAGGAGGTCATGTGATGGGTCATGCAAAGGCTCACAGACTCCAGCTAAAATTTCTTTAAGTTGTAACTCACATAGACATGAGGCAGGAGGAGAATAATATTTATCACTTATTTGCTATGAGCAATACAACGTTCCTTTATTAAAAAAATTAACTATCAAGCAGCCAAAAGATTGAGAAAATCTTTCCTAAATATTTGTTAAATGGGAAGATCTCTATATTCTATTATCTTACCACTGCATCATTTTAGTCCTAAATAAAAGTATGTTTCAAGCTATGATATCTCATCTTGCTCACCTGAACCTACATTTAGGAGCACATAAGATAAATATTATCTTCAGACACTCTAAATACAAATTCACAGCTACCAGCTTATTTTGTGGCCTGCTGAGGAGGTTTGGTGGGAAAGAAATCTTTATTGATGTGCCTTGATATGCACTTCAGACATTCACTTTATCTGTAATTTTGCTCTAGATTCTTTATTCACGGATCTCTTTGCTGCAGGAGTTGTGAATGCATCTACTCACGAGGCTACACCATCTGCTATGAGGCAACACTGACAGGGTATGACTGGCCAGCTCCTTTGGGCCGTAAATATTATGCACACAGAACCTGAAGGAAGATTATATTATATGTGATACCTAAAGCTGGAAGAGTACTTAAAAAATACTCTTGAACTATTCTATAGCCATGAAATCAAAAGGCTCCAATTCAGCTCACTTGAATGTGCACATTCAGTGTGAGTTCATGCATTCGAAGCCACTTACTGGATTCCCCACTAATCACTTACTGACTGATACACATTTGTCCACAGTAGCTGAAAAATACCCCATGACTGATGAACAGTTTCATAGGCAATGAAAAAACACACCCAAACAGAGCCAGTTTGGTAGACGCTTTTCGACTAGGCTTCCTACAATAGATCCGTTTGTGGAGACCATTAGTATCAGGATGCAAATAATGCTTCTCTCTCTTCCCTACAAATTTGACCTGTTCCAGAATAGAAGGGTCACAGCAGCGGCTAAATATCTGATAGTCTTCGTTGCTTCTGATAATGAGGAAAGCATCATGGCAACTGTAGCCAAAGTCCAAGTGCAGGTGTTTATACTCACTTAGTTTGTTAGATCAGAATTAGTACTGCCTAAAAAAGACTATATAAACTCTCAGCTGCTCTTCCATGGGCCAACATCCAGATTCATTACAGTGATTAAAGCTATGTTTACTGTCTCCCACTGGTTTTGCATTCCAGATCTTCGAGTGACACAAGTTGATCAAGTAAAACAGGTTTCTGTGAACTGGCAGTCTCTGATGAGGATCTGAGATCATCTGGTTGGGCATCTCACTTTACCATTTCTTACACTCCAGATCCTCTCTTATGAGTCAGACTGCCTCAGCTATCACTGGAAGAATTTTTATAGCATTACAAAAAGATCAGGTCTAGGTAAAGCTGAATAGGTAGGGACAACTGGTACAGGCACAATGGGTGGGAGGAAAAAAATCATGTTACATGTTCATGAATTTAGACTACCAGCTGCAGAATGTCCACCTGGTGCATGACACCAGTTTTCGAAAACGTATGTTCCCCTTGGTGTCATCTTACCTTGTTCTAAGCCCACTTCTCTATAAAAACTCTGAATGTCAGGTGGGATTCCTCCTACGTAGACAGGTGAGTTTACTTTCAGCTGCTGAAGACGGGGCTCGAGCTCCTGCTCTCTCAGTTCATTCATAGTGGCTGAAATCACAGAGCCCTCCTTGCTCACGGTGACCTCATTCCACTTCCCATCACAGTAAGACAGTCCCAACCAGAGGTCCACTTGGGTAAAGACAATGCCAGTTCTTAAGAATATGTTTAATATTCCACTTTTCAGCTCAATCTATACATTTTATAACAGAAAAAAAAATACGCAACAATGACACAAAGTTATTTTTAAAAATATAATTAAGGGAGTTATGAATAAGATCAATGAAAAAGGAATATTTTATCTTCATGTTAATACTGTTTACATATAACGTGCTAAATTCAGTGTATCAGTTAATTCAGAATGTAGGAAAATATATTTTGATTTCTTTGACAACTGACTATGGCACTAATGTATCTAAAAAAAAAGACAATGAACAAGAGTGTTTTGCTTTTTTGAGAATGAGAAAACAGTACTTTATCTATCGATTCATTTTTTAGAGGAATGTAACAAGATAATAAGGAAATGAAATGTCAGCCCTGATTAAGGTCTTTTTCTTTTTAATTGGCTGGTGAACTCAATTTCAAATTTTTCCAGCATACATTGATTCTTACATTCATATATTTCATCCTTATTCTTCTAAATCTTGTAAGAAAATAATTGGTTTTGTATGTGCTTTTTGAGATTAATGTGCCAATTCTCTAATAGAAATACATTTTACTTAAATTTTTCACTGCAGAAGTTTCCAAATGCTTTACTGCAAGACTCTTTATCCTGACTCAAACACAAGTAAGCTGAGACTGTAAATTGGCACATATACAACACTAAACGCTTACAGGATGAACTGGTAGTTGAAAAATATTAATATTTCACAAAAAGACATTACTGCTTCTATTCCAAAACCTTATTAAGTGAAATAAAAACTGCAGTTTTAATATAAATTCTTATCACTATTATTGACAAACTGACATACTTAGTTTACTGATAATATTAATATTACAGTGTTTATAATTAGATCATATTTCCTTAACAGGAGGTACAGGAAACACCCCAAATGATGAAAGGTATCTGTGCTTGAAGTGCCATGGGGAATGTGGGTCCTATTCCCCAGTGCACACCGACTTCTTGCTCCTGAGACAGAGGGATTTTCTTTATTTGTTCCTCGGGACCACAACTTTTCCTGTTTCCATAAGTTCAGACCCATTTACAGCTGAGGGGAGGGACTCTACAATACAGGTGAAGGACCAATCATGGCACCAATGCTGATGAGAACAGCTGGAAAAAGCAGCCCATTGGACAAGTCACTGATGAGAATTAATATGAAGCACACTATGCTGGTGTGAAGAAAGCATTCCAGAGGCATTAGTACAGCAGCACGCCAGCAAACCTGCCAGACCTGGGAGCCAGAGGGCACGGCATCTGACTCAGGGTCAGTGCTCAGCACAACCCTCCTCCAATTTACTCATCTTGGCATAGTTTTAAAGCAGGCAGTGAATGATGCTTGTGCTTTTTGTGTTGACCTGGACTGACATTTGGAATGCCCGAGTGCAGCTAAAGATAGGGGACCACTGCTCAGTTTCAACTCTTCTGTGCGGTGAAAATAGAAAAAAAGCTAAGTCCTGCATAGATCTGAGCACAGGTATTGAGCACAGGTTTATAAAAACAATAGATAAATTGCTTTCCTTACACAGAATTCTAGGACCATTTTGAAAAAAAAATATTTTTAATCATTACATTATTACTTGAAACCAAAAATGCATGAAGATCATTATTCTGCCCGGTATCTCAGTAGCCACATCTCAACAGAAACAGATCTTTGTATCACAGCCCTAAACCTAAGCAAGTTTCAGTTTAATTCTTTAAAGCATGCTTGCTTTTCAGAATTTGGGTTACAGAATTTCATTAATGTTTTTCTCTATGCACACAATCCTCATTATCATCTACCTAAGCACGTAAGGTTGGAACTAGGAAAGCCAAAGCTTAGCTGGAATCTGGAAGATAAGAGCAGCAAGAAAGATTATACCACAGTCCCACTAGCAGGTTGTGGCATCTCTCTGAGATTGATACAGGGACCCACTCTGGTTAAAAAGGTAATAAACAACCTGGGCAGTAGGATGGGGTATACTCCCAGTGAGTTTGCAATTGATAGCAAAGGGAGCTACCATCAGTATCCAAGACATATAGATCAGCTTTGAAGAACAGTACTGAGTTGAGATGGATTACAAACTGAACACTGGCCAGCAATGCACCCTTGAAACGATGAGGATGAACTAGCACTGGGCTAGGGTAGAAGAAAAGTGGGCAGGGATTCCAAGGAGATGATTCTTCCCCTCCAGTCATGATATGCAAGTCCACATCTGGACTACTGTATCCAGTTGTGGACACTCTGGTAGGTGAAAGACACTGCAGCACACCAGAGAGAACACAGCAAAAGGACACCAAGCTGGTCAGTGGTTGGAGCACCTTGCATACGAGTTGAACCTGAAAGAACAGGGTTTGTCCAGTCTTAAGAGCAAGTGGGAAGGGAACTTAATTGTTCCTCTTTCTTACACAAGGATACACAGAGAATCGGCCCAGACTTTTCTCAGAGGTTCATTGTGAAAGGATGACAGGCAAAAGACAAGTTGTAACCAGAAAAAATAAGAGATCAGGGCATGCTTGAGTGTTTTTACTTTTTTTTCCTCTAATGAGGATGGTCAAAGATTGGAAGAGGTTGTAGAATTTCAAAAGTTGTGGAGTGTCCATAGACAAGCTGTAGAGAGATGCACACTACTCAAACAGAAAATGCCTGGAGCAACTGTAATAAACATAAGTTGGTCCTGCTTTTAGCAGAGATTTGGAATAAATTACTAAAACGGGTCCTTTCAACTTAAATGATTCTGTGGTTCTGTATTGCACTTCTCTGCAGGAGCCAGTCCCTGCCTTACTCAATCTGCTTATAAACATGATTTTGAAGATGAAAGGAATATCCAGACATAGCTGTGAGATAGGATAGGGGCTGCATTAGAGGCTAAATGACACTTTCCTAAACCTGCCATACAAAACAGTCTCAACCAATGTAGAACTAGAAGAGTGATTATGGCTTTAGTTCCTTTGAATTGCAAAGTCTTCCTGAAATTCAGAAATATCAGCAGAGACAAGAAATAGACTTCAAAAAACTTGTCAAGGACAGGCAGTCTTTGAACCTTTGAAAGAAAAAATACATGGCACTTCTGCTGATGTGCAGCCAATCATTCCAGTTCAAAATCTAGCCCCAGTCAGACCTGCCAGCCAGAGGGCAGAGGCCCAAGCACAGACCACTCAATATCCTCCTCACAGTCACTCACTCTAGTGGAAAGGAAATGAGAATCTCTTCCTGACACCTAACAGAGAGAAATTACTGGTAACCAACAGGAATATCACCCTCACAAGTCTCACGTGAGTACCAGTCACTGCTTTGCTAGATTTTCCAATTTAAGTTCTCAAAATTTCACATCCCTCCTTAGCTCCATCATAGGTAACACTTTCATCTTGCACACTTGTTATTTCTTCTCATGCAGCTATTGAAAAGTGCAACTCTTTGGAAAAAAGCTCTTGCAGGACTTCTTTCTTGGTTGCAACTCTGCAGAATGAAATCGTCAGCTACAATGTCTCAGGAGGCAGTGACTGGTATTGCACAGAAATCTGATAGTGCTTTCACTGCTGTTGAAGTGGTCAGCATCAGAATCAGTCATGCAAACTTTATCAGCAGTTGCAAAATGTTTTCATCGCATAAACTCATGAGGACTGACATGCCAGAGTGAGAGCTAGTGATTGATACTAGTATAGCTGGTCACAGTTTGCTTGTAATTATTATGCCTGGATCCAAAGATAATCAGATTGACCTTGCTGGCTTGAGTTAATTCTCAGGGCATGGAAATCATGAAAGAAGTGACCTTTATGCACAGCACCTCTCCAGGACATCATTTTGTTCTTGGGCAGAAGACAAGAAAGAGTCTTTGGCTGTTTGGTAACAGTCCAGCCGTGTGTGTAGCTGCAGTCATTCCCAAACTATAAAGCTAATAAGAGAGCTGTGACCTATGCAAAGGGAAGGGTCAGGGAATACCTGGCACTCAGGATAAGCGGAATAGCTCATAATCTGTTCTGCTGTGCAAGTGTGTCCTGACCAAAGCTCCTAACAAAGACATCGTAGCTCATGCGCAACAAGCTACACCCCTCATTTTCACTTTCTATTAACCTCTTTTTGTGAGATCAAGTGTACAGAAAAGCCTTCTGTCATCATTATCTATGTGCAAAACACAAAGCTGAGAGACTTGGAAAAGCATGCACACACTCATCCTCTCTAAAATTCCTCGTCTTAAGGCTATGGAGATGTTGAGGTCATGACTAAAGTGAGATAAAAGAAATGTACCTAACTTACGACAAATGCTATAAAAATTATCCAGCTTTCAGAGCTAAAAATACTATAAATACAAAACTGCTGAAAATCTGGAAGTTTGAAAACAAAAGGAAATTATTTTGTCCAACTACTTTGTGCTCTTGACTCCACTTTCAACTTAGTAAGTCCCCTGTCTTCCTTTATAGTCAGAATCTTTTTCTCCTATTTCTGGTAGTCTTACACAGAGCAAGAGACAGGGAACAAGACTCACTTACTACCAGAACCTCCAGAAGAACCCTGTGAATACTCTTCACATAAATAGTGCCCCTGTGCTGTGAATTACACACATACAACTCTTTTTTAAGGTGGGACAATAACACACATGTAACATCTTATGATGTTAGCTCAAGATCTTGGTCATTGCTTGAGGGCAAAATTAAAGTAATAACTGTAATTAGCAAGACTTGCTATAGGAAGTGATCATAATTTTTAACTAAGGCTGCTTTAAAAAGAAGCAGCAATCAGGTCTAGCAGAATTCAAAACCCAGGAAAAAATTATCTGCTGGAAAAGCCAGTAGTATAAAAAGTAAATATGGAGTAAGTTATAATTGACCTGAAAAGGAGAAAAATATATTTATATGGTTTAGGTCAGAAGTTTAAAAGCGAAGGCCCATTAGATATAATGCCACACAATAAAACAGGTTGTGACATGACAGCCATTAGCAAAACAGCTGCATAATAATAAATAAATAAATTAAATTCAATAAAAGTGCAGAAAGAGCACATTGGGTCATAAAGAATAGCAACGCACTCAAAAATCTCTAAAAATAAATTATTGCATCCTGGACCAACTGAAAAAATGTATTTTTTCCCATGCAATCCTCTGTAATACCTGCCAGTTGGTGCAAGTACTAACTATATTTGACCCACTAAGCAGCAGTAACCACAGTCTAATGACACTCAAAATCCTTCGGAAAGAAAAGTATGAAATTCCAGAGCCACACAGCTAATAAAAGAATTTGAAAAACTAAACAATACCCATTAAAACTTAAATAAGATATTGGAAATTATAGAACCACAAATAGTTCTGAACATAAAGAGCCTTATTTAACTGACAACAAAAGCAAAGTTCATAGACACTACCTCATAAATTTGCCTAATACAGGATTTGTGCAGCTTCCTCTATGGTGTTGGGAAAAAGGTGACAGAAATGAGATGGTACTAAGCTGGAAATAACTAATTTCTATCTGCTTCAAATCAAAAGAAAAAATAATGGATTATAAAAAAACCCCATATACCTTAAAGAGAAAGCTTTATTAGGAGACCAGACAATTTCCATCACAACCTTCTTGATTTACAACTTAATGGATTTTGGTTTAGTAATAGAACTGGGAAAATGGGTAAACTCTATGCTTTCCTAGAAATGATGTGAAAGCTTTTAATTTATGTTTTTTATTCTCTTTTCTGATCACTTCTAATTCAGTTAAGACAACAATTCTGCTTTTCATGTATTGATATCTTTTTTATTTATGACATAAATTACACTAGTAACGTAACACTTAGCATCTGTTCAAGTATTTTTGCTCCATTATAATGTGCTGTGCAAAGCATTTCAAAACTAGTAAAACATGAAAATAAATTACGGTTTGAAATTTCTTTGGCTTTTGTGGAAAAACTTACAGGTTGTGTCTGAATATAGTTAATAGTATTTTTGAACTTACTGCAAGATAATCTGGGCCATCTTTATTGTAAACAAACAAAAGCAATCCATTCAGTTGATCTGTTCTGAATTTGAATGAGATCTCAAATTCCATTCCACCACTGAAAACACCCGACTGCAACTCCAGGAACCCTTGAAAGAAGGTGAATGCATACGTAAGTTAAACAAATAAATAAATAGGTTCAAGAAATCAAAACTAGAAATCTAAGCGACACTTTCTACTGTGACATAAAGAACTCAGGTTTCAAGATTATAGCTTTACAACTTCATCACTCAGCTGTGAGGACAGATATCAATAATGTACTGCAAGAAACTAAATCAGTACAATATCCTAGATTTTTTACCTGCCTTTTCTTTTGTTGATACCTTATAGGCATCCTTTATGTTCTTACAAAAGGGGAAATTCCCCTTTCATACACACATTAAATCTGCATATAATTACAGCAGCTCTAACTGCAATTCCTCTTTCATGCAGCAACCTTCTGTCAACCAAGAGAGACAATTTTACACCAACAAAAATAATCCCAAACAGCTAAAGCTGCCTCAAAAAGCATTACTTCTGATACAATCACCTCCTCTATTTCAGGAGCATATTTGGATAGAGCAATAGCACAGCAAACTACCTCTGCCAAGAAAATGTGCTCCTTTTGAGAGTCCAATGGGGCATCCTTCCCAAACATGATAGACATTGTTTTGTTCTTCAGCGTTCTGCCAGTTCAAAGACTCCCAGTTTTCATTGGGAGTATGCACTTTTTTCAAAAATATGTCACTGAGACAGCCCACAAATCCTTTCTGGACTATCCTCTTCATCCCTGCAAAAAACGAAAATATATTTTCTTTAAGTCAATCATCTGCAACTAAACATAGGAAATAGTTTATATGTTTTAGACAAGTTGCCCCTATCATATATGTCCATGTGTGCATAAAAAACCAGCCACCACTCACTTGATAAAGCTGGCCTCCAAGCTAAAACCAGATTTCTGAATTGATCTAATCACTAAATACAGCAACTACTGCTATGTAACTGAAAAATATTAAACTTTTTGAGATTTTGCATACAGGTACTTTCAAATTAACAGCATAAATCTACTCTGTGAAGGTCCAAAAAAGTTTTCTTTAAACAAAACATTAATTCTGAAGAAAGGCACACGTGTGCTGAGTAGGAAGAAACAGTGTTGCGAAGCTTCACTGGGAAGTTTTACTTTCCTTGTTTGTATAAAACAAAAAGCCCAAAACAATGATACGTGACTGCTAATCCTTTTTTATTTACTGGGGGCAAAAATTTAAAGAAGGTTTTATAGGTGCCCTTCTCTTAAACAGCATTTTATAGTCAGTCTCATTTCGAATATGTAGCTGAGATTTTTGAGACAGACATCCTGGATTACTTAGTGAACCAATGTTTCAGAAGAACAGATGCATCTATTTGTGGTTTTAGTGCAGTGAAAAAAAGAAGGAAAGAGGGATTTGAACTCTAGGGTACCCCACATCAAGCTGTCAATCAGATTTCATGTCAGAGATGGAACCATGAACTCAATAAAAAATTTGGCTTTCAGATTAACATGAAAAAACCCAAAAATTCTGGATATGAATTCACTGAGAACTGCTGATTGTATACTTGTGTAGACAGCCACCTCTGTCATCTGATGGCAGTTTACCCTTGGCATATATATTAAGTTTATGTATGAAAACTTATGTTTATTGATTCTTCAAGAAGCTGGATATGATTCAGCTCCACATAAATTCTGTATTTGTAAAATACAGGTATATTCATACACCTCTGAGCTCAATGCAACAGCCTCTGATGGATACAAACTGACACCAAAAAAGGCCAGTATGTTGAATCCCTGCATCAAATTGGGAGGCATAGCCATGTGCTTAAGCTAATAAAAACAATTTACATGGGTATTTTGGAATGAATTTGGGAATCTGTATGTAAAACATATCCATGAGTTTCACACTCATACCAATCCTGTGTATAAAATTCATTACAATGTACACAGACCTCATTAGATGCTTTAATGCTGATGAAATCAGCTACATAAACATTTCAGTCTATCCCAAAAGATGAAATTTGAGAAACTGTACAGACTTATTTATCATACTTACCTTCATCCTTTCTTGCAATAGTATAACCCTGTGGAAGGCCTCCAACAAAAACTCCCATGTTCTCTCCAATAATGGTACTGCCACTAGTCGCTAAGGAAGAACCTGAACAAAACAGTTCTTTATTCACATATTCAATGCTTTCAACAGATTTCCAACTCAATATAAAATACTGGTATTTTATAAAGAAGCTAACGTGACACAATATCCTAAGACTTTCCTAATATATATCCAGGAAATAGTTACAGCTCTATTTGACAACAGGAGATTAATACAATTATAGATTCACAAGCACAAAAAGACACTTAGTATTCACTTATCAAAGATTCACAGTGGACAGATCCCATAGATGAACAGACAATGATAAAACAGTCAGAAAAACAAGTGAATTTTTTTCTGTATGGGTAGACATAGGTAGTGAAAAAGCAAGTGAGCAATACCCTTAGTAACACCAAAGTGATTTAAATGAATTGATTACCTGTGTACTGCCCATCCACCGTGATGTTTCCCAGTGCTTGAATTCTTGTAGCAATTATTTGGTGCCAACTGTTATCATTATACACTTTTCCACCATCATTAGCTGGAGTGACTGCTACCGCAGACCCCTTTTTATTAACAGAATAATCTGATTTAGAATATTTTGAAGGTAACATTTAGAATAATATTTTACACTTTTATGACAATTTATAGCATATAACATCTAAAAATAAAAACAGAAGTCCTATGTTTAACTTTCTTTTGACTGCTGAGTGATGCTTAGGACTTATTCAACCTTCTAAATTTAACCACTAAATTCAACCTTCTCAAATAATAAATGAAGGCTCAAGGATCCAGCTTCATGTCTATTAAAAACAAAAAATCCTGTGTAGTTCCCCTGATAAAGACAAGGAGAAAGCACAAATTATTGAGGATTGTGGCACTCAGATTTTTGATTTTTTATTCTTTTTTTTTTTATTATGTCTCTATTTAACTACTTCAAGGATTGCTGTGGCTGTGAAGTTTGATGGCCACAGTTCAATGTGCCATCCATGGAGAGCAGCTGCATATCAGGATTGTTAATTGCAGCACCTGTCCACATGAAGGGATCCAAAAAAGGGGTGCATGTGTAGCATGGTAGATGCATGTTCTCGCCATGTCGACCTGGTATCAAAAGGACTAAAATTTCTAGATGAGTACCATACATTTATTGGGGGGAAAAAGGTCATACCAGGAGATTCAGGAAAACAAAACAAAGCAAAAAAGCCCTCAAAACAAAACAAAACCTCAAACAAAAAAACCCAACCAAATAGACAAACGAAACTAAACAAGAAAAACCCCCCAAAGGTAGTTATTGAGGTTGCTTTTAGGGTACAAGGGATGCTTGTAAATATATATTTAAATTTAATGATAATTTTTACCTGGTTTTAATAAAACAAACAAACAAAAAAATACAATATGAAGGGGTGAATTTGAGGATTAGATATCACAAATACAGAAAAATCTTTTCTAAATTGCTGAGTAAGTGGAGTGTAATAGATGCCATTTCCAAACTAAATCTCAAGAATGTAAAGAATCAAACAAAATATCACATAAATTAACATAATGGTGTAATAAAATTAAAAGTAATATATTTCAAAAATTTTCTTGATATTTATATCCAAATAATCATCTAACTTCTTAATAATTCCCATAATATCGCCTCAGGATTTTATATCATTCTTAAACTATCTGTGAACTCAAAGTTATTCTGTTGAATCCACAAAACAGAATTGTCCTGTACAGCAGGCAACTACTGATAGAAAAACGTTTCTTTATATAGGTACTGTGCTATATTAAAGAATCTCAAGCACTGCAGTTACTTTATGACTTAAAGAAACAATTTCCAAAAAGTATATAAATCAAAAAGTTGGTTCCTTATAATTTGGGGGCCCAGCTTGCAACTTTGCAGCAGCAAGTCAGACAGTTCAACTTTTTTTTTTTCTAGATCTTCTTGTATTCTTTTTGGTCCAAGGATCTTAGAATTATGCACATGGAGAAAAGCTGTTGATAGAAACAACCACGTATTTTAATTAATACTAAATCGCTCTTTTTAAAACTTAGTATTCTGCCTTTAGTGATATTCATCCATTAGAAATTGCATTTTGGCACACAGACTTATGAACCTTGAATCCATTTTACATTTGGCATTGAGGACTGTCACTGTGTATCCTATGTATCAAAATATACATGTCATGTGCACATATGAACACAGATAAAGAAAAAAATTATCTCCTGTGAACATTTACAGCACGTTTCCAGCTCCATTCAGCCAATGTCCTGGTACTGAGGAGGTCTGGAGAGGAGTCCCTCTGCCCCATAATAAGAATACAAAGCTATACATCCTTACATACTAATGGCACTTTTTCATATACTATTTTTTATTGTCTTCTCTCCTATTTCAACATTTTAATATTTTACAAACACACACATTTCATTATCGTAGTTTAATAATTAAAACCAGAACTGGTGTCATGCCCAATTAATGTGCCCTGGTAGCATGCCCATTAGTTTTTCCATTAGTGAATTCAACAATACTAATGGGATTACTAGCATGGGATGCTAATTGGGCGTGACATAAGAAACTGGCTTACTTCTTAGCATACCCTTGCTAATGATGAAATTAATGAGCATTTTATTAAATGCTGTCTCATCAAAGTGTACTTAGTTAGCGTTAAAATTGTTACAAACGATGCTGCATTCTAAAGATCAGGTGCCAGAATAAGTGGTTCTTCATATTATGTTTGGCGACAGTCTAGAGCATTAACAGTTTTATACATCAGAAACCACACTTATTTGTAACCACTTCAATCTGGGACCACACAAGCATATGTGCTAACCTGTGCTTAATTCTGGGGGGACGGAAGGGAGAAGACAAACAAAGACAGTGTTAAGAGTTCAGCATGTGCTTGCACTGGGGAGGCGTCTTTAGACTTTTTCCAGAACTACTGGAGTCACTCTGGGATCACATTCGAACGGCCTGCTGCAAAATGGCTTGTCAGGGATTTTGGAAATCACATACTTTGAAATCGGGATTTTGCTGTGCCATACAATAAGTCTTAACATTTGGTTGCTGCCAGTAATAACTCAGTAAATATAAATGGTTGTGTCATAGTGATGCTAACATTTAAAATACAGAGAACCATCACAAATATGACTCGTCAGAGATACTGTCTCAGGTGCCAAAGTTTGAATGCAACAACACTTTTCCCAGTAGAGTTCTTTCAATGCCCAAACTCTACTACTAAGAAGGTGAACAGGTTTTGAAGTTTTTCCAGTGCCAAGGAGGAAGTTTTATTTGGGACTCAGAGGCAGGTATTGTCCA
This sequence comes from Cyanoderma ruficeps, assembly GCA_008694505.1. NCBI lineage: Eukaryota > Metazoa > Chordata > Aves > Passeriformes > Timaliidae > Cyanoderma > Cyanoderma ruficeps. The sequence continues at coordinate 8,444,510 of VZDJ01007749.1, read as the reverse complement.
TCTTCCTTTTTTTGTGTAATAACAGCTCACCTTCAGAGTGTACTTAATAATTTGGCCTCTCCATGACAAGAAAAACCAACAAGGCAACACTCAGAAGGAAGTATGTGGTATTCTTTCTTTCTGCTGTAAAATTTAGTAAATGGATCATCTTCTAAAGAAGAAGAGCTGAATACGATTCCCTCCATCCTGAGAGAAGAATCTCAGTACTTTCTCTTCAGACTGTCCTAATCACTTAGGAAAAAGGGTGCTCCAAATTGGACTTATATTTCCAGTATTACTGATTTCACTTGGTATAAAATATTCAGTACTTCCCTGGGGAAAAAAAGAAATTACCTGTAGCCACTGAAAGATAAGCATAAATTTAGCTGGAGTTGATTTAGTGTAATTTAGGTGTAGATGTAAAGACATCATGAAAAGAAAAAAATCCACAGACAACTGAAGTTTTACAGACACTCTGAGTTTAGAGGAAGATCTATGGAAAATTTTGATTATTCCAAAAAGACTAAGGAAGACATCTGTTTGCAAAAAAAACCTCAAGCTTCCTGGACCATGAGTGGAAACCTGCAAAGAATGGCAGTAAAACAATTAGGAAGGAAAAAAGAGCAGTTTCAGATCACAAAAGGGAGACAAAAGGGACGTTCAGACAACAGCCAGATGAATGGTGGTGTACATGGAGCTCAGAGAAGTATGAATGGACACGAAGAAAAGGATTTGAAATTAACACTTAGCGAAGGAAAAGCGAGGCTGCTGAAGGCTCCCCACTAGGAGGACTTGGCAGGACTATCCCCAGAGCAGACACAACAAAGAGAAAATGCACTGCTGATCACGAGCAAAGATTCAGCCCAGCATCCTGAAAGGGACTAAGGGTACAAATAATTAACCTGCGACAGGTCACAGCTGGAAGGGAGCACAGAATATTACACCACACTTCTACAGATAAAAAGCTGCAGAGACACAATTGTCATCAAAAAGAATGTTTGCAATTTCTCAGAGAAGAGCACAAAGGAAGGGCCATAAATGTTTACTGTATATGCCATGACTATAATTAGAGACAATGTCTATAACCTGGCTAAGACACCACATGATGTCAATAAGAAGTAATTAAAGCACTTGCACACTAATGCAGACCGTGATGCACAAATGAGAGATGAAGAAACGCTGCCACAGTACAGGGGATCTGAGACTGTAGAACAGGAATAGCAAAATCATGGCAAAAGGAAAAAAGAAACAAACCATGGCAAAAACATAGAAACAAAGGTAATGACAGTGAGATAGCACAGCATAATATGGATACAGAAGACTGAAAATTTTTGATAACTAAATTTTCAGAGGTAAAATATTTTGTAAAGGTTTCTACACAAAACACTTTGATGTGGGCCACTGTACTCTATTTCTGAATCTGAGAATGTACAGGAATCTCTTCCACATTGTTAATGAGAAATTAGAAAGCATTAGCTTTCAAGACAGTAAATCAACTGCTAAGACCTACACTGTTCCTGGATGCCTTGAATGACAGCTTTTTTTTTCTTTAAAGAGAAATTGAAGCACTGAAGCAGCACCATAAGCTATTTTATAAGAGGAAACACTATTGAAGTGATGATTCTAAAAATCGGCATGGAACAGATTTGCCTGATTCAAATGAAACCGAAAGATAAACAAAGATACATTCATAAACACGTAATCTGTTAAAATTCAAAACAGTAACTGTTGAAAATATTACATGAACTGAGAAGCTCTGAGGACTGAATATAAGACCTGCTGGCGGTTTTTTTACAGTTAAAAGACAGGTAAAAAAAGGGGGGCGGAAATTAAAGTCCCAAAGCAGCCACTCTTCCATCTCTCTCCCTTCCCCAGATACCGTGGATCCAAACAAATAAAATATCTTCTAGGGAATGATCTGAACAAGCTGACATTAAGCTCCTTTAGAAGAAGCAAATCTGCAAGAAGTCTAGGAATACTATTGGAAGCACTGAAATGTCAGTTAAAAGACATCCACTCCAATTAACCATCAAACAACAACAAAAAAAATCTAAATAAACCTCAGAAGATCTTGCAAAGGAAATAAAACTTTCTTTTCAGTTAAAAGAAGGTATAAGTGTAAGAGAGAAAACAGAATTAGTCTCTATTAAAAGGTGGATGAGGACAACATTGACAACATTAAGGTTGGTCCCAAAACCTGAAGTACACAATAAGATAAAGCCTGTGTGCAAATGCAATAGAATTAATAGAAATTAATATCTTGATCTTAGAAGCAGATTTAATATTTTCTAGGATGGGGATCACATGCAAGCTAGCCTCTTTGCAGCACCTTGCTCCTTCTATATGTACTCCAAAGCTTAAGGGAATTTTCACTACTGTAAAACACCTCCACATGGTCACAGGGTACTCTGGCAGAGCTCAGGAGGCAAAGGTTGACAGTGGGTTAGAAAATCTGGTAAGTATTTACAGTTTCTTGTGCATTGATGAAATATAAGTGAGGCCATAATGTTTTTTAATTCCATAAGGAGATCCAATTTTGGGGTGCACCGAAAACACAAAATACCCAAACAGAAATGCACGGCATGTGGCCTTATTTTTATTTTGTTGATACTTCCCTCATTATTTATGTTTTTCCAAAATGGCAACATGCTGATCTCTATAGGAAAACACTTAGTCTCAAGATGGGAGGCTTAAAAATAATTGACTAACATTATATAAACTTACTAACTAATTCAAAACTTAGTTCTACACAGCTTTGATATCTTGCTAGTTTAAGCTGCAGTGGTGTTTAGTGGCACTGACAAAAAATCCGAGCCATAAAAATGCAAAAAAGAGTCTTATATTGTGGCATACATAACAATAAAAAGAGCAAGGATTTAGTGTTTCAGTTTTTCTCTCCTTAAAATCTCTAGTTACCGAAGGGTTCTGAGAGGCAAGTTAGCATGTATCAATTAAATTTAAGAAATGAACAAACAACACCCCCCCCCAGAAGAAAAAAAAAAAAACCAAACAAACAAACAAAAAACCACGGATAAACATGTAAAAAGTACAAAGGTAAGTGATGTAAGCTATTTTTATAGGATCCTGTCTTTTGTTGTACCTGTGGATCAAAAAGAAAGTAAGGACGCCCACTCCTCAGCTGCAGGGCAATGTACTCTTCCTGATTGCCAGGTGATGCAGAGAAAAAAATCAAACCATCAGGCTCCTGGGTTCTAAATTTCACTTTAATACCTGGTCAGAAAAAAGCAAGTAGATGGTTAACGCCAAAAGTGGTTCTTGTAGGTTATAACAAAATTTACGACTAAAATATCATCTTAAAATCAACAAAAACAGGGCAAAGCAAAATCATGGAAGTTTTGTTCACCTAAAACCCTTCCTAGACATTACAGGAGAAATTTTACAAATCCAGACTGAGGCAGCCCTTGAGAGAAATTGCTGTGAGCCCTTATTCATCTGTAAAAAAAAGGCATGGAATTGTGACTAATGCTGTTTAGTAACTTCTTTCTTAAGAAAATATAATTCAGATATATAGCATAATATTCTAACACTTGATGTTTTACATGTGGATTTTCACTTGTCACTTAACATCTCTATAGGTAAAGCAGAAATGAGGTTTCTGCACACAAGGATTTGTATGAACAATAGTAGGGTTTTGGTCCCAAAAGATGTAAGTATGTGTTCACGTGCATATTTGTATATCTATTATTTTATAAACATTATATCTAAGTGCACAAACAACACCTGGAAAAGAAGTAGTTTCCAACAAAAATTGGAAATATCCAAAAGAGTAATGGATGACCTAAGCTTAATTAAGAACTTTCCAGATCATTATCAATAGTCCTTCATTTAGTTTCTGATAAAATCCCTGAGTGTATGCCTTTCCTGCACCAATTGTTTTTGCAAAGGGAAACGAAAAGGCAATAATAGTAACGCCTACCTATTCTATACGCTTCCATGACATTTCAGTGTAAGGTGCTTTTACAGAACAAGGTAAGTTATTGAGTTTTACCCAACTCTATCAAATTATCCAGTATTTTCCCTATTTTATGTCAGGCAGAAAACAATAAATGACTAAAGTTTTTATTGTAGAGAGCACCTATATTAAAAAATATAAAAATCATAATTCTGACACACATTCATATTAGATTATGCTTGTTAATTACCTAGACCTGAAAGAAATATCCTTTGGCCTCTATCTAATCACATACAATGTTTTCATGTAAATCACATGATGCTGTCACAGACGCAAAACATTCACAAGGCAATGAAAATCAGTCCTGCTATTAAAACACCTGCAAAAAACACAAGTAACCCCTGCACGTAAAAGGCCTCAACCAACAATGTCCCTAGTGAAGGAAAAGCACAGTTTTGCCTGGCTTAGAAACGAACACTTGCAATACTGTGAGGTTCCAGGTACTTCCAGCTGCAGTATCTGCTGGAGAGGCTGAGACTGATGGCCTCTAATCCCAGCAGTGGGGAGCATAGTTAATTTAACAAGCTGCCAGTATTTTTATGAAGCTGCCAAAAGACATTTCTGAAGATCAGAGGATCCCTCTTCACACCTAATTCAGAAGGACAAACACAAACAAAATAATTGTGTTTCTGCAAAAACACCATTCTTGTATAACATTGTGTTAGAAAATATAAATTAAAAGGTTCATAGCAGTAAAATTGCAGTAATTACAGAAGTTTTCAATTTTTATGCAGAAGCCTTTATTTTCTTTGGACTCTTTGGAAGAGTCCTGCTTGTAGAGCAGCTACAGATTTTTAGAAATTATTGATGAGTCTGGAACCATTATTTTCTTCCAAATTCATTTGTCACCTCTTAGAGAACTGAGAAAAGGACTCCATCCCTTTATGCTGAAGGATCTTTGGAATTTCTCATGAGATAAAGAAGCTCAATTTAATGATTTCTCACATTTCTAGAAGTGACTATAGGAGAGAAACCAAATATTAAGAAAACATCTGCCCCATAGACAATATTTTCACTGTGTGATAAAAAAACTTGTGAAATTAATATTTTTCACAAGAACGTAGTAATTAATGCTGGACCTCATGACCAATACAAAGCACACCCAGAAGCCCATTCAGACTTGTAGCAACTACATGCATGCCATTTTTCTCTCTTAGTGGCACTGAACACTGGAAATGGATTTACTTCATTTGGACAGAGAAATCTTTCCTTCCAACATTTGAGAAGTTTCCCAGAACCTGAAAATCACACTGTATTACCAAACAAATTTTCCTTTTTTTTCATACCTAAGGGGAGGGTGAGACATTTTTCAAGTTTCCCAAAGACTCATGTCTATTATTTCAGTATGCATGCCTAAAATCTTAACTTCAATGTTAAATATAACATAAAAATAGAAACATAAATAAAGTCGTGACATTACAATTACTTCTGTAATTTGTCATATACAGAAACTGCATCTCAGCCACACTATTCATGCTACTAAATCTTGGATGGAAAACATGACCATCTGTGGGGCATAGTAGGAAGGTACTTTTAATCAACTGAATCTTGACTTGCAACTCAAGAATTCACTTAATACGCCTGCTTGTGTGACACAAATGATTGTTCCACAAGAATTTGTTATCATTTCTGGGATAAAAACCAACAGGAAATTCTACTACAAATTAAACATTAATGTATGCCATTCAAGTAAATTCTTTAATTCCATTTCAAATTATAGTTGCAATTGCAGAAGCTGTCAGAATTCCTTTAATTATAAATAAAGAAATTTATTTAATTTCTGTAATTGAATTTAATTATAATAGCATTGTACAGAACATAATACAAGCATTGTATATAGTGAACATAAAAGATGAAAAGAAGACTACAGAGTAATGAAAAGGACAAGTAAAATAAATTAGTAATTATTAGCATTAGTGTTTTCGAGTATCCCAAATTGTATTAGGGCAGACTAACCTTCTGTCAGGATCTACATACTTTCAATTTATGCAGTAGTGGATTGGGACTGGATTTCTGTCCTAGTTTCAAAGATGGTACATCCAGGTTAGAATGGGAATGAGGCTGTGGAACATGACCAATGCAGGCATTTTCCAAGACATTCAACTGAGATACAACATCAGCATCTCAGTTACCCTGTGAGGGACACAGAGTCCCTTTCAGGAACAGGCTGACATTAAAAGTAAAATTATATAATATTACTCCAATTTTTGATGTGCCAGAACACAGTTTTTTGTTCAGTAAAGAAAATGCATATGGTGGAATTTTTCTAACCCCTCTTTGCTTCCCTCATGTAAGTTTAGCAAGGCTCAGAACTTCAGCAGCATTTCAGGATCAGACTACCTGGATTCAGATTCTTCTAGCACATTTCAGTACGATTTACTGGACCAGCACAAAAATATTTAAGAGGCAGGAATGTGCTCTTGAGATGCTGGCTGCATTTCTGGCAAGTTTACAGAGCACATGGGATTATTTTGAGTTTAGAAGAAGCAGTTGGCAGTCAGCAGGAAAATAATAAATTAGAGAGCTCCTAGATTAGCATAACATATACTAATAATTTATAATTATTACAGCAATAAAATTAATTTCTGACTAATGCAAAACCCCTTTTTTCTCACAAAATAAAAAGTTTAAAATAGGTTTTACTTGACCAAGAAACCATCCATCCAGAATATAGAGCATAACAACTTGCTGTAACATATTTTTCCAAATTAACCGAACTGAATTTAGTTTTTCTAAAAAAAGAAAGATTTTTTAAAAAGTCAAAAATATTTTGAAACACAGAAATGTTTAGAGTTCTCAAAAATTGTCATTTGACTTTTTGGAGAAGAGTAGAGAGGAGAATGTAGGCAGGGAGGCAAGACAATTGAAATCATCTTTTGCAAGAACAGCTGAGAGATTTGAGCAAAGGGACCTACTTAAAAATTAATATTGTCCCAACCATTCAGCAAAACCACCTGTAAAGCGCCTTTCTCTAAAACTAGAGGTTCAGAGTTGAAAATAGCTAAAAAGTGGAAGTTATTACATTCATTAAATACAAAGAAATTATCTACAAGTCTCAAAAGTCTCAAGACCCTTCACCAAAACTTACATATAACCACATGAACAACTCTATCCAAAAGTGCTAAGAACAATCAATAAATATATTTCCAACCTTGTCAGTGATCAGCAAGACTGGTTTTAGCTTAATTTTCATAAATACAACAAATCCCAACCCCTATATGTAAGATTGATAATAATAGGAATAATACCTTAGCATATAATGGACAATTCCCTTGTAGACTTAAGAAGAAAATAAATGGAAAAGAGCGTACGTTACAACTGGAAAAATAAAAAAGAAGAAATCTGCCAAATATCTTGAAAATCACAAAGCAATTTTCAGAAACTAATATAATCTGTGAAGCACATCCATTCCCAGTGAATTTTTCCCAAAATTGCACAATTGTAGAAACACAATTTGCACTTCCATTCTACTTACATTGTTATATAAAATGGTTTCAATAATTATATAATTGCACATTCCAATGAACAGAAAATTGTTGGCAAAGAAAGTGATCACTTTATGCTCACTGAGAGCCTTATTTGTGCATAATGCCAGCAAAAATGAAACAAAATTGTATATAAATTTTTGACTACAGCATTAGGCTCTTAGCATTCCCTTCAGGATTACAAACCCAAAGTGTTTATTTAACATTAAGACTGTGTACAAATGCTCTTGCCTAATCAAAACACATTTTCCCATACACATTATAAACCAAAATTTGTTTTTAACTGGAAAGGGGAGAGACAGAGAGTAAAAATCTCAGTTGCTGTATACCTCCATAGCATTTTGTGGCTATTCTCTCTGGGAGAGCCATACCTCATGTCATCACAATAGCTAAAAGAGGTTTAATTAATTCCTTTAATATATAAGAAAACTCACCTGTAGGAAAAGAATTAGACGCAAGCCTTAACAAAAATGGAGCAGTTTTTGAAGAAGTTTCACTTAATGGATAATGGAATTGGAAGAAAAGAAGAAACTCAGAGGACACTTCCCTGGACATAATTAAGACGACCCTCTGCTGAATACAAGGACTTCTTTAAACTCCGTGTTGGCCTATAGGTTCCTGGATTTTATTGAGAGAAGAAGACGGAAAGTCTTCTTCCCAAAGGTGTCCAAGATCTGTTGTTTTTCTACAGGACTAGGCTTCATCTTTTAGTGTTACCTTAATGTGTTCAAAAACTTTTTCAATCATCACTAGCATTACACTAAGTTAGTAATTCCATTGATGAAGTAAATCCTCTTCATTTTTAAGCTGCTTTAGTTTTTTTACTATAGATACAAAATATATAATTAAGACTCACATATACATGTACATGTAATATGTACACACACATATATCTTTGTATAAACCCAAATACAAATAGTTCCCAAACTTTTTCCCAAACTCTAACTGGACGCCCTTTTCTTTTGTGATCACAGTAAAACCAAAAGAAGCTAAAAATCCATGGTTTCTAAATCAGACTACAAAATTCCTGTATTTTGAGAAAGTCTAACTTTATTCAGAATGACTCAATATGAAGAATTTTTTTAGGCATTCTTAATACATCAAACTGCCAAAAAGCTAAATCAAACTAAAATGCTGAGCAAGCATAAACACAGAGTATGGTGAGTGAATGAAAGGGGAAAACATGCAACACTTCTTGTGGAAACGAACTGTCAAGTAAAACCCAAACCCTCTTGATGAGATCTGAGTGTTTCTTTTACACTAAAATGACTAATTTGATACCTGCTTTTTCTTATTTTGCTTGCTACCCCATTATACCCACTACTGGTAAAACAAACAGGACATTTTAGCTTTAATCTTCTTACTACATAACCCAAATAACTTCAGTCATGTTTGCATTAATGCTGCATTAATCATGTTGTTGCGTATTAATGAGTTTTCAGGCTATGCTAATTACTGTCATAGATTCTGCAGCAGCCCATTAAATATACAAATTACAGAATTAAAGAGCCAGAGCTCTTCATGATTAATCTTTAAATGGAGAAAAACTAATGATGTCTGTACAAAGTTTCCCTCCACTTTTGGCTGACTGAGCCCAATGAACAATCAATTAGATTATTTGAAGAATAAGAATACTGCTCATACTAAAAGATTTGTTATGCTGTTATTCTATGCAGAAGACACACTTTTATAAGTTTCCATCAAATGCACTTCTGTAACCTATTCCAGGCTTTAAAGTCTCCCAAAGTGTTGCATGGGGAAAAAACTTATGGATACTCCAATTCATTACTGCATACTCATAGGAATCTGCTGGTTCCATATGAATACAGTAAATCAATCTTCTCCTTTTAGCAAGGACACAAGTCCTGCTACTTCCCAGCAGGAAAGATTTACAGCAAACCTTAGTGAAAAGAAAGCCAAGATAAGTTTAAAGTCATTTGATAAGATTTGATGTATTAGTAGCACTTTATCCCCTCACCAACAGAGTGATGCTTTGTCAGGAATAGTGCAATACCGAGTGGTTAAATCAAGAGATTCAGAATTAGGAGACCTTGAGTCTATACTTAGCCAATGATTGGGGTATGTCACCTGACAGCCATCACTTAAACTACCTTCCCTCCATACTCCTGCTCCTTAAAGAACAGTGGCCAATATAGCTTGTGTAAGGTTCTATAATGTTTGAAAAATTCATTACTGTTTTGTCTAACAGCCTAACACATATACAAAATCAGCAAAATGCCTACAGGTATTCAGAAAAGTTACCTAGAGATTAGGCATTTACTGGCATTTTAGAGACACTAATAATTCCAAAAGAGGGGATTAGTTTCGTTTCCTCCATACTATGCAGAACATCACAAGACTTCCCTAAAGAGCAAATTCTCAGTCCGTAGTAATATTATGTTGTACATCAGTAGGTGCAGCTCAGAATTAACTGGTCGTTCCAGACTTGTCCTATCACTTCTTTGTATCATGAAAAAATAAATAAACCCTACTTTATATATTAAAGAATTTATATTTATACGAAGTAATTCTTTAAGAGAAAACAAACTGCTCAGGGAAAGATTGATCATGGCATGAGAATATTTTCATATGAAGTGAAAATCACTGGTCTACTGCAATTAGTGCAAAATTAAGAGGATGGAATGCAAACATTTGAGACTGCTTAGGAAAGGCAGTTGGAAGCAGAGAAGATTTCCAACACATGCTCAATACATAAACAAGACAATTTAAGGGAAGTAAAAAGAACACTTAGGGGAAGTAAAAAGGAAGAAGTTCAAAGCAAAAATGTGGCTTTCCACAGGTACATCATAATTTTCTCAGTGAAAATAGAAACATAATTAGGACAATCTTCAAAATATTGGCACATGTTACCTAAGAATTTGGCAAGACCTGAAAGCAACTGGTTAGTCTGCGTACATAAATTTATCTAAACAAAAAAATTAAGGCCTCAGAAAAATATATGAGAGATCAGGGTGAAACCAGATATGAAGATACAGGTGATGCAATTATCTGTGAGCATCCTCTGTCATTAGAGTCAACAGCCAGCTCTTTACACAGACTTTTAAGCAATACTATCATTAAAGAAATTAGTGACCTGCCTCGAATTCATTTATTAAGCAAGTCTATGAACAGAATTCATAACTGTTTTCCACTATGTACAATGAGAAAGCATACAATGACCATGCCATCCAACCAGCATCACCACCTCAAAGCACAGCTACCAGAGTAGAAACAAAACTGTAATTTTGAAACTCACTGGATCAAATGCTGCTTGGTGTGAGGATCAGCTGCAAGTTAGTTTCTGTCTTGCTCAATATTGAAGTGAAATATGAACAAAGAGGAAACATCAGTCCAAATTTCACTTAATGCTTTCTTTGATGTCGATGCTCAACAAGCAAAATCTGAGAAAATTTTACTAAAACATGACCTCTCTCAAACATTTTAAATTATTTATCTTTATTTATTCATTTTTTAAAGCCCAGAAAAGTTCAAAAGACTCTGATTTTTGTTAGAAAAGGAAGAAAATAGTTTCTAGGAATAAGAATCCTTTATGAGCAATTTCATTAATTCAAAGGTTGATATTTAAAGAATGGAAACAGAGGCAAGCATTCACCTTCATTTTAACATAAATTCTACAGAAAGAATTGTATTCTGTTACCTGTATGTGAATTAGTGCATAAGAAAGGTCATCTTATGCAACAAGGGTAAGGTAGGAGAGGCTTCTAGGTGTTAATGCAATGCAAATCATAATTACTAGAAATATGATGACAAGAAGAATCACTTCAAAGATTTACAACAGCGCAATCTATAAAAGGTCAACATCACAGTGAAATCAGAAACGAGCTGGAGGTCAGTCGTTGTAAATAGCACTTCAATTGTAAGCCTTTAGTTGTATTTCTAGAAATGTAACACGGCATAGATAGTAATTTAACTGATCAAGGGAAAAGAGTTAGACTACAACTGAGTCAAATGCAAATATATCAAAATTAAAGTCAGCGTAATGATCTGAAACACAGCAAATCTAGACAACTGTGCACTAGCCAAGGCAGAATCCCATCACACAGCATCTCAGAAGCTGAAAGCACAATAATGTGGAAATCCTGCAGCAAGTGAGGAGGAATATTGAATAGACAGTGTACATAAGAAAGAGAAGAATAACTAAAATAAGCTGATGAGTGTCTAGAGGAATACTAGAGGACAAAAATAGACATTTAACAAGGAGGGAAAAAACCCCAAAAAACCTTACAGACAGAAATACAACACCACAGAGCAAACACTCAGCAAATAAGTATAGACTAAAGTTACAAACTCAGCAATAAATGCTACTCATGGTAGAATTGAAAATAAAAAGTTAACAACATATACAAGAGAATGCAGCGATTTAAGGTAGAGCAGCAAACTACAACTAAACAGTCAAATTAAGAAATAACTGAAAGGAATATATAATATTTTCATCTAGTAGTATTTGCAGCAGTAGTTCCCTTGAGGATTCTTCACATAATACCCTTTTTTAGAGGATGCCTAAAAGCGGTTTTATTTGTAGGGACTAAGCTCAAAAAAGTATTTCAAGAGAATGATCAGGTGCAAGCTTTATGTATGAATATATAAGTAACTGTGAGGGTTCTCTCTTTGCCTTCTAAGCTATTTACCATTTAATGGAACTACACCTTGAGTGTGCAGCAGGCCCTCCTTTGAAAGTGTTAATAATATTCCATTACATTTTGTTCTGTTACTTGTGCCTCTGTACCCAGGAACTGCGCACTCTGTGAATTAAGTGTTTTATGGGGTTTGGCGTGAAATATTCACTGAAAACATATCCAAACACTTTGTAGCAATTATGCAGAATATTTTACTTAAAATATGATCCAGAGCTACCAAAACACTGTCTGCAATACCACAGTTTCAGTGAAAGCACAGCCCTTACAGATCAGGACAGAACAGATAAAGAAAAGTTCAGCCCAACCTCTCCCGTGCTGGACACATAGATGATGGCACTTTTCACTTTAGGATTCAGACACTAGGCAAATTCAGTTTATTCAAAATGTAGTCCTGGAACATGAGAACAAAATACATCTGCTCCTTTTTAGTGTAAACTTTTTATTCTAGTGTTAGGGCTTTGCCTAGACTACTAGTCTCTATCAGCAGTTAATGATGTCCTTAATATGAATTTCAGAATAGACCACAGTCTGTATCTATTTAATCAGGAAAAAGACCTAGTGACTTCAGTGAGAAACCTACCTGAGGCAGAGTTTATTTTACATTTGCTTTCAATTGTTTGAATTCATGACAGAAACGCAAAATAAATTCTAAAGCAGAAGACTGCTAAAATGTAACCTACACAAAAAATAAGAGATGCAAGTTGCAAAGTTGTCACGAAATTCAAGTCTCAAAAGCAGGAAATTCTGCTGAAGAGGGATAATATGCATGATATGCAAGGGAAGCTGCAGCTGAAGGAAGTGAGAAAAAGCCCAAGGTATGCAATTCACCTTTTCTTTCACAGAATATTTCTTGTGGACCATTTAACTCACTACCACTTCATGAAGTGCCACTTCATAGTTGTTTTTGTAGCATTTGTGGGTTTAGATTATTATTTTTATCTTTGCCTTAAATGGTTTATGTCTATGTCAATGCCTGGTATGATTTGCAATCTGTACTAACACAGTTCTGCTCCAATCCACCTCCAATCCACTTCCACCCTCACCTTGGTCCAAATATTTGCGCAATTTTTTGCCCCTCTGCTCTGCCCATCTCCTCTTTTCTTTGACCTTCTCTACCCTCCTCTCTACCGATTTCTGCCCTTCTGCTACATTCTGTCCTTTGCTTTTGCCCTGTTTGTTTCTCCTTCTTCCCCACTCATCTTCCCCCATCTTTTCTGCTATTCTGTCTGCCCAGCTCTGCCTTTCTTAGACCTTCTCCATCCTTCCTTGACCTCCTCCATTAGCTCTAATCCTGAAGGACAGCCTTGGCCCTGCTGTTTTAAAATGACCAAGTCATGGCAAGAAAGTCAACAGGACAAAGCCAACATACTGGGGCTGTTACTGCAAAAGTTAACTACTATGCACTATCTAGAATATAAACAGAGGCAAGTGCTGCATGAGAAGCTAAGAAATCTAGCAATTTGTTCTTAGAAACTACTTTAGCATTTGTGTGATCTCTACTTACTCTCCCTAAAGTTTCCCAGAGCACAGAAGGAAGATTTTGTCATTGATACAGCACTCACAATCCCTAGACTGAATTTGAAAATAGAACTGGGGAAGGAGGGAAGAACCACCTGTAAGTATTTCTTCAGCATTTGCTGCTGTTATCATTTCCTTCTCACTTGTTGGAAAGCTATGGCCCAGTAATTGAACAGGGGAGTTGATGCTATTTATCATATATTTAGATCATATTCACCAAATTCACCAACATCCCCTGCTCTGCCAAGCTTCTCTACAGAGTGTGCCATAGAAAACATGACCCAGTGCAGTAAGCCAGCTGTGGAGGTTGTGTCATCAATTTGTAGTCTGGCGTATTCCCAAGAACCAAACCCCTGCACTCACAGTAAGCACTAAAAACATGCAGAAGCATAAAACAGAGCTAGCATGGCAATGAAATCACACTTATCTGTAGCTGAATATTCACATAGAATTAAATACATTCAGAGTGATAAATATAACTCAAACCCTCCCTCTGCTCTGATTTTTAAGAAAGCACTCTGGTGGTGTGCAGTGGACATGGAAAAGCTCCTGTATTACATCCAGCAATCCATCCAGCGTGGTCAGTACACCTTGCAGGGGACAGATATAACCAGGTACTCTGTCCTGTGTGCAGTCACCTACCTGGAAAACCTGTGGTACACAATAATGCTGGCACTAGTGGAACACAGAGCTAACACCTTCCTCCTACCTAGGGGGTGGAGATGCTCCACAAGAGGATTTGAGCTGGGAATTTCACCACGTGTCTTGATGCAAATAAAAGCCAACTGGTGCACACAACAGCACCAGCAATGATATCTGTTGGTGTTTCAGTGCCTTTCCATGAGTGATAAGGAGTTCATAATTTTCTCATGGCTCTAATCAATATTTAAAGGAAATTAAGTTTATCATTAAATTCTGAACTACACCTATTGGTACACACCATAAGGCAGACTACTGTCATTTTTTCCTAGCACAAAGCAGACATGTAAAGATTTAACATTTAACTGATATTATTGATCTAAATAAAAAGAGATCAGGCCAATAATGAAAATACTTTCTTTTAATTTCTTCACATAGCATGATGTCATTTAACCTCCATATATTATGATATTTTCAGGCAGGTATTGACTGAGCCTATGCCATCTTTTCAGAATTTTTAATTCCTTAAAGGATTCTTGAATTAAAGACCTCTTTGCTATAGACTGCCTCTTAGCTGACTTTTACATTATTACTTAAAACTTGAGTGAGTACAGAATACATGACTAATTCAGAATTATGGCAATAAGGAACTTTCGCCTCTTCTGCAAGAATCACTGATAATTTTTTCTTTCTTCTTTTTCTCCCTTTTTCTCAAAATATAAGACATACTGAAACAGAAAAAAAATCATTATTGATTACATTAATGTAATAGATTAAATTAAAAAGGACTATGAGACTTTATATACTTTTGTTTCCAGTGTGATCATTTTTGTATCTTTACCACTTGCAACGCCTCATTGAAAGACACAAATATTATAACAGAAAAGGAACAATCTTTTCTCATGCGCTGTAAAAAAGTCACCTTTTTTTCCTGTCCCTTGTGCTGCCTGAGGATTCAGATTACACCAGCTTGATTAACTCACTGATTATTTTAAAGTTTTGCTTGTGATCCTAGAGCAGTGTAAGGGAAACGGGAAAAAATACCTCATCCTTAACAACGCAAACCCCCTTATTTATAGATTCTCTTTAAAGCACTAAATAAAAAGAATAATTAAAACCAAACAGCCTCTAAAAAGCTGAATTCTGCAACTGTAGTAGCAAGGGCATGCCTAGCACAGAGGAGGCAAAGGCTCCCAAACAGCACGGGTGTCTCAGCTGTGTCAGAGCAGGGCTTCCAGCCAGGGGAACTCGGGAAATCCACACCCCAAAGTGCTGCAAAAAGGTTGCACTGGACTGGCAAGGCTGCAGCCTTACAGCCAGCTCAGCCCTGTCCCACAGGAGGAGCTCTGGGGAGAGGCTGCTTGGGAGCTGTTAACGCATTTCCTCCCAAAACATGCAGTAGTGATCCCGAGGCTCTTAGGTGTAGAAAGATTTCAGGACAACTGGGCATTTCCATCTTAAAGCAGCCTTGAGCCCTGGCCACTTCTCAGGCTGGCTGCAGTTGGTGGTCACTTTGCAATTCTGCAGGAGTACTGTGCTGCCCTGATTTCCACCTCTGACATTTCCCTGGCCCTTTCCCACCTATGTGAAAGGCAGAAGGTCTGGCATAAAACCAATTATGCAGTCTTTGCTTCACCCAGGATTCCCATTCAACTTGTTTTTCCCCTTAGTGCATGCTATTTGGTAGCATAACCAAGTTTACACAGAAAAACCCTAATTTTTTTGAACATTAACTAAGCTAATGTGACAATTTAACATGACTTTGGAATAAGCAGCTTGAATTGGCATATTTTAATAATTGAACTGGAACAATTTGGGAGAGAAAAAATATAAAACAGATGAAAGAAATATTAAAGAATACTGAAGGAGGAAAATAAATTGGAGAACCACCTAATTTTGAAAGGTGGAGTGCTTTTGAAACAAACTGCATCTTTTAAAAATAATGAACAAAACCTTCAAAAATAACAATTAAATGTACAAATTTTTTGTAAAGGAACTCACTCAGTGTGGCCAAAACATTTGTGGAAAGGATTACTTTCATCCCAAGATAAAACTCCTCTTCCTTCAACAAGTCTTCTCAGTGGCAGACATTCGCAAAAACACTTACTGAACACAACCTCCTTGAATCTTCCCAACAAGATTTCACCCTGGTTTAACAATTCACTTCATAATTTGTTTCTGGAACACAAGATATTACCTGGGATGGTTGCACCTCTCAGTATAGCCTTCGTTTTGTTCATCCAATTATGAGGGCTGATGGGAACAAAGACCGTAATTCATGTAAATAGATTCCCCCTCCTCCCTCCCTGTCTCGGCAGCAAGTCACTGAACAACTTGAAAATGCATAAAATAAAATCCTCCAAAGGCTAAAACTCCCCTACACCAAAATTCCCATTATTTACTACAGAAGGGAATGCATTCTGTTTGTGGTAACCCCTCTACCGGTGAAGTTTTTGTTTTAGTAAACCAAGAAACTTTTAAAGTAAATCAGAATAAAAGAGCATTATTAATCACCAAACCTGGAAAAAAAGATGAAATAATAAAATCTCATATAAAAACGTGATAGTATTTATTACTGAACTATTTTTTTTCTTTACTTGGGAGAATACCTGAGGACACATTCCACTCCAAGTATTAGTTTTTATATCTCTAACTACCCTATAATAACACTAATTAAAATTTAGGCATATAAGCATGATCAGAACAAAGAATTTTAAGCCAACAGGCTTAGATATAAAGTATCAAGCAAAACCAGATTATTTCTTCCTTTTTTTTTCTCCCCTAAAGTAGATAGCATGTTCTTTTCTGAACTCTGCAGGAATATCATTCTGTATAGCACCAAAGAGTGCCCTCAGTATAAATAACAATGACTCTTTGAATTAAAGACTAGAACAAGCAAGGTATTTTTCCAGTTTGCCATCTTGTTCAGTATTGGAAAATAATTTGTGCTACATCTACTTTCTTGACCAGCATTGCATAGATTTCATAGGACAGCAGAGGAAGATACATAAAAAATATCTTAAAAAGTAATAGGCATGACCCCCAAAAGCCTAGTTTTTCCCAGTTAAAATCTGTTTTTCTAATAAATAAAATACCCAAAACACTCTATAAGAATATGGCCAACAAAAGAAAAATCTGTTTTGCAATAACTATAGGAAGTACATTAGCAGTTTCAGAAAGCACTGGAAGAATTTTGAATCATATAATGGCTTGGGTTGGAAGGGACCTGTTAAGGTCACCCTGTCAAACCCTGCCTGCAATCATCTGAAGCAGGCACATCTTCAACTAGATCAGGCTGCTCAAAGCCTCATCCAAACTGACCCACAATGTTTCCAGGGATGGAGCACCCACAGCATCTCTGGGCAATCTGTGCCAGTGTTTCACCAGCCTCATTGTAAACAACTTCCTTACAGATAATCTAAATCTACCCTCTTTTAGTTAAAAAACATGACCCTTTGTTAGACTACTATAGACTACTAAGGAAAAGTGGAGCTGCCTAGCAGAAAATGCAGAAATCTTGAGTTAGTGCAGCCAACACACTTTTCAGGGGATAGCCTTGTTTTATAATCTAAATCATAACCAGAGAGAGCAAATAATCACTTCTTCGCAAGATAAAGATAGGACTTTAATAGCAGCACATGTAACAGGTTAGTTTAATAAATAGGATGGTGCAAAACCATAGAGTACTACATAAGTAATGATCAGTGTTTAAAATCAATGCTCTTGCAAATTGAAGCCAATGCAAAGGGGCTAACACCAGGGTACAGTGATCCGGTTGATGTATTTTGGATCTGCTGAAATAAATCCATTTATAGGAGCATTTGCAGGATGACTAAGTTAAAAGAGCACTGCAACAGTCAGGCCTGGCTAAGGGAACGCCTCCTCCTACTGTCAATATTTCAAACTGATAAAGAGCTGACCAAGTGCAATCAGCGCCGTGATGAATAAAAGAAAGCTTGGGACCATTAACATTAATGGCACTTGCGTGACTAAATGCTCATATATTGTTCTGAAAATTTACCCGATGGACCAAGAGACTTTTTCCCTTTGCTTATGCTTCCCCTTCTTCCTGCAGACTGTATATGATCAGTTTAAAAATATACTGACACATAGTATAACCATCTAAAATAACTTCATATTATTAATATCCCATGAGTCAAACAAAAAAGGAAAAAAAAGAACTACCGACTTCACTCTGACTACCTGGAAAACTTGAGAAAATAAAAATTCCAGCTTTATACACACAGATAAAATTGGCTGATCTAATATCTTCAGGCAGAGTGCCTTATCCTTGGGGCACAATGACAAAGACTCTGGCACCTGCCATCTACAATGCATATTAAGGAATGGTGAATAATCTGGCACTCTGTGAAACCTGGTTGAACTTTTTTTGGAAGACAGAAATTCAGACTAGCAAGTATAGTTCCTAAGATTATATAGATCGAGGATATGACTTGGTTCAATATTTTTAATTTGAAACATGGCAATCTGTTTTTTTTATCATCAACATTAACTACCCACCATGTAACTAGTGCTGTACCAAAAGCAAGTGACATCTTTTACCTGAACCCCCTCCGGAAATCTGAAAAACACCATGTAATAAAATGGGGGACCAAGGGAACACCCATGGGATTAGGGTTGTTTAGAAGAACATACTGCTTAATAATGGTATATATCTATAGCATAACTGGGCAGAATGAAATAGCATTTTATTCATTTGTAGCTATTTAATACAAAAAGTTTTTAAAATTAATCTGATACGAGATTTACAGCTGCATGAAACACCAAGTGTGAAGTCATTGCTATAAAAGAAATATTTAAAGCTTTCATATTGTCTTTTAGCTTTGGCAGAGTATTCCCAAAGAAGGTGGAACAGCATAGAGAGACAATGCTGAGCAGGACAAAAAATTCTGATGGGGAGAGGGACCTCTTTCTGGCAGGTTCCCCGGGGAAAAAAAAATAATGAAAGAACCTTAGTGCAGCACAAAAGACAAGTAAATGTACTTTATGACTTGAACGTTTCTCACAGTTCCAAGGAATTTAACTTTTTTTTTTTCCACAGAGGAGAAAAATCCCCATAATTTTACCCAACATAAAATTAGCTGTCCCACTATTGAGTAATTTTTATTTTTAGTTCTTAGCCATGCTAGCAGACAGAGATTGTATTTATTTTAGTACCTACATTATTTTTAAATCAAATGCTCTATTGGAACATGCTGGTACTAATTTAGAGATAAAAGATTCACACATGTATATCTGTCACTCCACTGTGAACACCTGCGGTCCTAAAATGGGATCATGATAGACTTAAGGTAAAATTTTCAAGCCTGCTGATCAGTCCCAACCTTCACTCACCATCTCATTTAACCTTTGACCAAGAGGCTGAAGAGAACAATTTATGTTACTGAACAACAATGCTGGGATAAGCCAACTGTAGTACTGCCTGATTGCACCATTAAAATTATTAGTAATGTGAAACAATATGTAAGTATAGAATGCTGACAGAAGAATTTTGAAATTACAAAGAATGGTTCCTAAAACCAAAATAGAGCAAGTAGGAAAGAATAAAGTACACAAACTAAGAAAAAATATTTCAAAATAATGATTTTACAGGATTTACAGATGATGAAATCACAAGATGTGGTGACTGGGAAGAATGTTGCTGTGCTTAATTATCAGTTCTACTGTACCATCAACTTCTCCATGAGCAGAGTTGAAAACACCAAGTTCCAGCCATTTCAGCACAGGCTGGCAGAGGCGGCAGCTTGCAAAAACCTGCCTCCTCCCACCTGTGACCAGCAAGGAGACTGTGCCACTGCTTCTCAGAAATGCACCTGGGCACAACAACTCTCACCTTCATGATCTGAAGCAAGAAAAAGTTGCAGTATTTTAGCTTACATACCAAAACCAAAAAATGTGGGGGGAGAAGGGGAAAAAAAAGAAAAACTGGAGAATGCAGCAGTTTTATTTACACTCTCTGCCACAAGCACACCATCCCATTTGCTCTGCTCACTACACGGACTCTCCATAGAATATTAGGTCAAATGTAAGGTCCCAATATTAATCTTCATGGCCATCCATGGAAGTGGTTCAAGATATCTCAAGAGTGCCCTTTTCATTATGTTGGTGACCTCTCTGAACAACTGCTGTTAGTTTCAAGGCTCACCAGAGCAAGACTGAACTGCCTCTGCAAGAAGGATGGAACTCGTTAGAGAAACAGATCAAAAATTATCACAAATTTCACATATTTCTGAAGACAGTTTGCACCCAGACCTAGTCAGGCTTTCCCAAGTCATACATTAAAACAAAAAAGAGGAGGAAAAAAAAGTAAATTTGTCTAGAAAAGAACGCTAAACAAGAGGTAAAAAAGAAGAGGGCAAATGAGGAATAAAAAAAAAAAAAAAGAGAACAAGTCAGCTGAATATGTTTTGGAAGATACTCAGGTACTATTTTCAAACTATGATTAAGGTACAATATCTTAATTATTTTTTTACCTAACACATTGACATGAATATTAGTTAAAAAATTTCACTAAATGTGCACATCGCCTTAAAAAAAAAAAAAGAATTTTTTCAGATATTTTCCATCCACATGGATGTAAGGACAGAAGTTTGCAACTCTGAATTCACAGTATAAGAAAGAACTAAATAAACAATCGATGAACTAAACCTTCCTCCCAGAAATGTTCAATAGGGGTAGCAAATTTTAAAAAAAACTAAATACCAGACTCTTCTAAGTAGAACTATTTCAAAAGGACTATCAACTTCATAGTAAAAAAAATAAAATCAGGTTGCTGACCGAAACTTAGTTATAACTCAAAAAAATTGCATGGGTTGAATAAAATAAGCTATTTCCAATTTCTAAGGAAAAATTTTGAAGTCGAATCTTTTGGATTTCCAAATTTTTTTAACTTTGGATGCAATATCTTTACAGAATTCTAAATTCTGCATATTTTAAAACCAAATAACTGTAGTAATATCCAAGATAGTTAAGGCCAGTCTAGATAGCAATAGTTAGTGATTACCAGATCAAAGGCCTTACTTAAATCAATAAAGGTACCTCCTGTACATTGATTACCATCCAACACTATAAAAATATAATTGCTTACCTTGAGAGAAGCAGCGCAAATGAAATGAAAGGGTCATTATAGGTCAATAATTATTTAAATTAAACTTACATCTTCCTTCGTCTGATGGAGCAACTCTAGCACGCACCGAAATGGTGGTGATTTACCAGTTTAAATAGACATATTAACATGTCAGCAAAGGGCTTAGCAGTAATTGGGTCAGCAATTTTAAGCAGTCAAGGTTCCAGGTTGTCAGCTTCTCCATTTATGCTTCCAATTAATCTTAAGGTATTATAGATCTTAAGTCAGTAAGCACAGATCTAACTACTTTAGATCAAATCTCACTTTGGGTATACACAGAGATAGATGATAGTTACTTTTTGTGCTCTTTCTACAACAAATAGCAGTATATAATTCTGTAGAATAGCTTTTAATAAAAAAAAGCAATGCCACAATTTGCTATCAAGATCGTGAATTCTCCAGTAATTAATTTTATGACATTTTTGTCACTATATTAAATAGTCCTTAGACCAGAAGAGTACTACTTGGCAGGTTTGTGTTTTCATTCTATTGGTTATGTTAACAGTTGCTTTCTGGATTCTCAATTACTATACTGCACAATAACTTCGTCATTACTCTGTCAATATAATTGTCGATGGACAATTCTGGGTTTTTAAATTTGTTTCTAAAAGTAAGAAAAAGAAATCTTTTCTAACAATATTTGCATTGTGCCAATTACTTTTTCACAATAACGCTGAAGAATTAATTTATATCACTTTCACCATTTAAAAAACAAAAGTTAAGATTTTTGATTCCTTCCTTCTATGGATCAGACATGAATTTCTTAGAGAGTGGTTATCCCAAAGTAAAAAAAAAAATACAAGTCTAAATTAATCAATTTCAGGAAATTAGTCTTTGCAGGTTGCTTATCTAGACGATGATGATAAAATTCTCGAAGAAAAATTACATTTGTGTGGAGACTTTGCATCTTAGAACTTTAGGGGCTAAAAAGACTCTTCCATGAAATTCATCCTGGACACCAAATCCTGGTGGTTCACTATACAGTAGAAAGGAAGGGAAAGAGTCTTTTTTTCTTGTCCTCTTAATTTTCTGCCACTTTTTGACGGATAATATATAAAAAAAAAGGAAGACAACATTTTGAAGAATATTGAAGGAAGACAATCAACGAGATTACAATGGTGAAACCAGGAGGGAAAAAGAAAGAGTGGAAGAGGGAGAAGCAAGAAACAAATCACAGTTAGTGCAAAAACCATGGAATTGAAAAGCAAAAGAAATCAAAAAAAGGGAGGGAAGGGTAAATAGAAACAGAGGAGAGGCTATAGCCACTAATAAGAGCTCTCCTTATAAATCCAATTGAAATACATGTTGTTGTAAACACAATACATTGGAAAAGCATTCACTCTATCCTTCACATACAGATGTTCATCTGGTGCAGCAGTCAATGGCCCTAACAGTCCAGATCTGAGATTTTATGAATATTAAAGATTTCTACTCATTGACATCTGCATGTATCAGCAATGTTCCAAATGATGGATACGTGTGGGACTCTCCTATCACACTGGGATATTTTTAATTACTGTTCAGAATAACTATTTAGGCCACATTACATACCTAAAAGTAAGCACTCAAAAATTAGGTAATGCAAACCCAAAACTGACTGCAATAAATTAATGCATACCCAAATAGAGGATGAATAACGATATAGTCTACAATTATACAAACACACATTTCCCATAAGACATCTGCCTCAAGGATTTTATGATGTTCAGCAACTAAAACAGAATTCATGTAGCAAATAAGGATTTTGTTCACAGAAGCCTGTCTTTTTTGATGTAGTGCTCTGTGGATGTTTAATGAAAGAGGAAGGGGAATATGAAAAGTGAATGGACAGTTTCACAGCTAACACAGTTCAATGTCACTCTGGAGAAATATGTCCCCACCTCTGCCACAAAGTTCTTATGCAATGAGAGGTAAACCACTTAAGTCAAACTTTTCATAGTTATTCACTTGTTTTGCACTCTTCATTTTCTTGAGTGCTTGCATTTAAACATCCCATGGAGATCTGTGGAAGTGTTAAGTGCTCCTAATTGAAATGGGGTTGGCAGAAACACTGCTTAAAACACACCAACTACTCTGAAAACTCAGGTCCTACCTATGTAAAACTCAAAATTAGCATGAATTTATCTTTTTTTTTTTTTACACAAAGTTTCTATTCACAAAACAAAAACGGTAATGTATGTGTTGTAAAAACGTACATCAATGATTACAAAGAACTCTGGTACTCCAGTGAAAATAGCATAGGAAAAAAAATGAAATCTGCATACACTTAAGAATAGATATGTACAGTAGAACAGACAGAAAGCCATATACAAAACAGAGAAAGGATTTTCAAAAGACAACAGCTGGTCCATACCATACACAGAACCTATGGAAAGATAGTTTCTAATCAGTTGGTTATATGCCATCATAACATATAAATATAACACAGCTGAATGAAGTTCATGCTGCTTATTTAACTCCATTTCTTAAGCTCTAGGTGCTTAATTTTGCAAACTAATTTTTCCCATATGTGCTACTGCAGACAGCTTTTTCTTTCCTCCAAATTACCACAGTCTAATCCTGAATGATAGTTTTGCCATAATGGAATTATTCAGTCTATGATCTGATTGATTTTAGACCTTAAATACTGAATCTTAACACACGTAAATTTTTAATCCTTTAATTTCTCCATTCTGCCAGTAATTGATAAGGACAGTCGTACTTAGACAAGGTCTTAATTTAATCGCCCTGAAAATCAATTAGAAGGTGAAAAGCTTCTTTATATTATTATTATGAAAATTTCCTGATCAAATTCACAATGCAATCATAATCAATGCATGACACCTCACACACTTTAGTCAATACATAATTCAGTAGTTACATCTTCATCCTTTAAAAATAATATGGGAAGGAATTTGTATCTCAAAAGCAGAAATAATTCAAAGGCTCAGTATTAGTCAAACACAATGTCTGAAGTCATTGGACTAAATAATCCATTATAGAAATAACCGAAATAAGGGCTAGGCATGTACCAGAAACCATTAATTTCACTTCATGTGTCTCTCCAGTGAATACAATGGAAATTGTCTCTTTCCTGCAACCTTGCTGAAAACTCTCCATAGAATCAGAAGGAAAATTCTGGCCCAGTGTTAAGCAGGAGACGTGAGCTAGTCAGCAACCATGATGAAACACTTTCTTCACCCTCATCTTCATCAGCACAAAAACCCAGGTTGATGCTCACCATCAGTAAAGGGAGAATTTGCATGTGAACTATTACAAGAGCTTGGTCACTACAAATTGATGGGACCTGACAATACCCACTTGAGGGTGTTCCAAATGCTTGTTGGCATGGCTGCAAGGTCAGTCTCCACAATCTTTTAGAAGCTGTGGAGATCAAGGGAAATCCCAGAAGACTTGGAGGAAGGCTAATGTCACTCCCATTCATGAGAAGAGTTTAAAGGATGATGCAGGAAATTACAGGCCCATTACTCTTACTTCAGTCCCTGGCAAGGCTATGGAATGAACCTTCCTGGGAGCTGCCACAAGTCAGATGAAGCAGAGTTGGGAAAAGTCAGCACAGACTCACCAAGGGCAAATCATGCATGACCAACCTGACTGCACTCTACGACTCCTAGTAACTTCCTCAGTGGCTGTGGGGCAAGCAGGGGACGTTGTCTACCTCAATTTGACCAAGGCTTTCTGTACTATTTGCCACTGCCTACTCCTAGAGAACCTGATGTGTGATGGTCCAGAGAAGTGGTCTGGACTGGCAGGCAGTACCCAGAGGAGGGTGGTATTTAGCTCCTTTTCAAACTGGCAACCTGTCACAAGAGATGTCACTCAGAGAACAATACTGAGCCTAAAGCTTTTTAGTATCTTCATAAATGATCTGAATGATGGGATGAAGTGTACCCCCATGAAATGTGATGATGACACCAAACTGAGTGGAACTGGACACTTTGGAAGGGAGAGCCATCCTGCAGGAAGACATGGATAGACTGAAAGAATGGGCTAACAAGAACCTTATGAAGTTCAGTGAAGACAAATATAACATCTTGCACCTGGGAAAACAGAAACTAGCACAGGCTGGGATCTACCCGGCAGGGAAGCAGCTCTGTGGAGAAGGATCTGGGTGTCTTGGGGACAAGCAGCTCAGTATGAGTGGAGAGTGTGCTGCTGTGGCAAACAAAGCCAAGAGGATGCTGGACTGCATCAACAAGGACACCTCCAGCAGAGATTAAGTCATGATCCCAAAGCCACACCTGGAACAGTGTGTTCAGTTTTGGTTTCCATTGTGCAAAAAAGATGTGGCTAGGCTGGAGAGAGTCCAGAGAAGGGCCACAAAGATGATCAAAGGACTGGGTAGCTTGTCAAATTAGGAAAGACAGAAAAGTCAGCCTTGAGAAAAGAAGGATCGAGAGACCTTATCACCATGTTCCAATATTTAAAGGGTGGCTACAAGGGAGATGGAGAGCCCCTTCTTACAAAGAGTCTTTTAGCTGGAAAAGACAAGGATTAATGGGTACAAGTTATTCCTGGGGACAATCCCACTGGAGACAAGACAAAAAATTTCACAATGAGCCAGCCATTGGAATAATGTTTCCAGGGAGTGGTGGATTCCCCAGCTCTGGACACTTAAGATTCAGCTGCAGAGTATTGGGCCATCTTGACTAGATTATGCTTTTCCCAAGAAAGGTTGGACCAAATGATCTTCTTTTTGGCTATTATTTCTCATTAAGTACTTTGGGTTATAAGTTTGTTATACCAGCACATAAGAATCTCACAAAAATCTTATGAAGTACTGAAGTACTGGTACCCACAATTTCCAAAAAATGAAAACCATTAGAAATAGACATTTTTCTTTCACAAATCTCTGCACCATCCGGTATTTGAGTTTGAGAATTTCCAGAAGCTATTATACTATTTCCAGAAGCTATTCACTCCAAAATGTGACCATCCACTGAACTATTCTTTTCTATGTTCAACCTGCTCCAAATTTTTTCTTTAATTTGTACTATTTGCTTTAACTGAAGTGAAATCGGCCTCCACGTAACACAGAGTATATGGATCTCCAGCATGCTAAGCTTTCAAGAGATGCTTGGTACCTTCCACTCTCTCTTTTCTTTTTAATTAAATAGACATCATGCCTTTATGCAGTTTCTATCTTATAGCTTTTTCATTTTGTTTGCTATTTTCAGCAGTTTTTATTTCCTAAACCTCCCTCAACAAGTCTCTCCATTTTGCACCTTTTCTTAGCCATGCACAAGCAAAAAAGGAATCCCAGATGATGTCATGCCCAAAGCAAAACAGCACTTCCATAACTGTTTCTTCAGCTAATTCTTAGGCTTGACACCTGCAGAGAGAATGCCTACTACATTCCAAAACAGTGAATCATGTTTGCCCAAAATTAGTGAAAGCCCAACTAGAATTGTGACAAAAGGGGAAGAACTGCTCTTTTAAAAAGTACAGTCATCTTGTGTGTTTGTGGTAATCAAAAGACTCGATTCTGCAACTGGTTTCTTGCACAGACAGATGAAACTATGATCTGGTCTAGGAAAGGGTCTTTCCACTGGCAGATTGATATAATAATGGGAAACCTCATGCTTTTACAACTTCCATTGTACAACACTATTGTGTTCTCTAAAAGTTAACATGCACAAGCAGAAAAAAATGGTTTTAACCGTGCAGTGGAGAACGCACTGGCAAAAATCCACTTTGGCACTAAAGCCAAGAAGATGCAGAAAAAAAATACATATTGCCCTTGTATGTCCAAAGCTTGTGCTGCATAGTTGATCTGTTAAAGTACAAGAGGTAAATATGAAAAATAATACACAAGGTGAGATTCTTTTTTTCTTCTTCTTCTCTGTAGTGGCTACAATTGAAAAAAAAAAAGAAAAAGGAAGAAAAAGCAACTACTTCACACTGATGGAAAGTATGTCTGTACCTAAAAAACCAGCTCATCTTAGTAAAAATATTATCCCTGTAACACTGGCAAGGTCAGCATCAGCTTGGCTTATTTGTTGCCCAAGTCCCTGTTGTGCATGTTCAAAAATGTTTTAAGTTGTTTTGTTCATAAAGCAGCAGAGTTCACTTTGTTGTGCTGGATCACTCCTTTTTCTCTATGTGCAGCTCCTCTCTCACTCCCTATCTTTAGGCTTCTTGGGATTCAAAAGGAAGAAAGGAAGGAACATGTTTTTCAAGATGAAGCTCTGAATTCATTTTAAGTACTAAGATAAAATTCTACCTAAAATCTCTGTGCAAACAGTTCTCAGGCAGAAAAAAGGATGGTTCTCTTTCTTACTGAAGCCACCCACTTGACGGTGATACAGAAGATCTTTATCTTTCTTTTACAGATGAAGATGCAGGTTCAAATCATTCTTTTGTGAAGACAAGAGGAGAAAATATAAGAACTTGGCATAAAAATTAAAAGCATTTCTAAGGACAAGTCCTGTGGCAACAACCTAGACAGAAAGGACACAACAAAATGCGAGTTTTCTGACAGCTTTTTAGTGTACGATTTAATATAAAACTCTGAAAAATGATTGGTAATATTAAAAGTTCCCTGACAAAAAGTATGTTCTTCAAGTCTGCAGAACAAAGGTGCTCTCTTTCTTTCTCTCAGAGTATTAAAAAGCTTGGAGTAAGAATTTCTTTTGTAATAGTTTCTCCCTCAGAAAATCTTGTTTACTTTCTTCAGATCAATGTAATGAAATAAAAAGGCTGATTCTTCAAAAGCTATGGAAGGAAAAAATGCCAGCAGAGTGACAAAGAATACTTAAAGCCAGACTAAGCAAAAAGGTCAGATTTCTCTCCTCCTCTTCCTTTCTCTCCATCTTTTTGGTATAAGCCTGAAGCAAACAAATTTAACTGCATTTGCTGTGAAGTTGTGTCTATAGATTAGGGAATCCTTGCCATCAGTCTGGAGAAATAGATGGACCACAGGTGGACTATAAAAGTGAGTAAAAAACTGGCTAAACAGCAGGACTCAAAGGCTTGTGACAAGTGGCACAAAGCCCAGTGGGCAGCATTTACAACAACCTGGTACTGGGACCAATTCTGCTTAACATTTCTATTCATTAAAATGGATCCCAGGTGATGTGATG
Organism: Cyanoderma ruficeps; assembly: GCA_008694505.1. Taxonomy (NCBI): domain Eukaryota; kingdom Metazoa; phylum Chordata; class Aves; order Passeriformes; family Timaliidae; genus Cyanoderma; species Cyanoderma ruficeps. The sequence goes on along the minus strand of VZDJ01007749.1, from coordinate 8,416,029 downwards.
CAGTGTGCTGTCAAAAAGTTTGGAGGTAATTAAAAAAATAAAATTAAGAGCTGCAGTGGATGTACTGCAACACAGAGAAACCTTAGCAGCCTTGAGAAATGGGCTGACAGAAACCTTGTGAAATCCAGCAGAGGCCAATGCAAGTCCTACAGTGCTGTTTTGGGTACTCTGGAATTAAAAAAAAAAAAAAAATGGTATTCGCAGGCTGGAACAAATCCAGTGGCACCAAGATAGTCAGGGGGCCAAAAGCACATGACATTCAACAAGAGGTTGAGACAATAGGATTTGTTTTGTCTTAAGCATGGAAGGATAGAAGAAATGACTGCCTTCTTCAATTACCTCCCCAAAGGATCTAAAGAAGATGAACCCACACTTTTTTGGACCTCTACAGTGATAGAACAAAAGACAATGAACACGAGTTCATATGCAGAAAATTTTGTATAGATATAACAGAGAAAATTAAACCAAAAGATGGGTCAAACTTGGAACTGGAACAATATTTGGAAACATACTTAGCTACACATAGTGAGAAAACTCAAGCAGACAAAGGCCTAAACAGGTCTAGCTGCACTCAATATTAGCAGAAAGACTAGATCATTTCTCTTCACCACTAAATTATTACATTATTCTGAATTAGTGATTAAAATTAATTTCTAACCATCTTAAATCATTAGTTGTACAAAGAAATGCTAGAAAATATCCAAAGAAAAATAAAATAGAAGAAAAACTTGTTCAAATCATGCAACCTTCACTCTACATAAAAAATTGTCAATCAGAAAAAAACAAAAAGGCATCTCTTTCCTACTAAAAGTTATTTGGTGAAATGAACATCTTTCCTAGCCTCACTGCGTTAGTGTGAGTTTATAATAGGATATAATGTTTGGAAAACATTCTTAGAGGTCACAGAAACAATCCACTTACTCCAAAGCAGAATCAATTTTACCCAGGTTATTCCTGACAAATGCTCATCCAACTGTTCTTTAAAATCTGCAGTGTCAGAGCTTTCATTTCTTTCTCACAACAATGAATTTGTTTGCTCAACTAGCCTGAATCTTTTAGAAAAAAAAGACAATCTACCTTGCTGTATTTTAAGCTTATTATGAGTGCATTGCTGCTTTACTCACAGTAAACACAAAGAGTTTGTTCTCTTCCTTTAAACTACACATTTTTATACATTTTAACACCATTATCATGTCCTCTTTTAGTCTTCATTTTTCTAAACGACACCATTTTCTTTGGCCTCTCTTCTTACATTGTTGTAGGACCTCTAATCCTGTTCATTTTCTTGGTGTTCAGTCATAATGAATCCCATAAAGTTTTGTTGGGATGCTGGAAAAGGCCCGTTTCTTTGGCTCCACAAACTAATGAAAATATCTGCCCTTTTGACTAACTATCAAATGTTTGCTCAAGTTCCCGTAGAGTGGACTTCATTTCACATTACTGCAAAGAGAGTTCACTGAGATGAAGAGCTATGGGGAGATCTGACACTGAATGACCACAGCCATTCTCAGCACTTCTGCCCAGAACAAATGTAAACGACTCCTGTGCAGTGTTCCATGGCAAACCCACTAAGAAACATCATTACTGGAAAGATTCTACACTCCGAGAAATGTCTGTGTATCTGAGCCAGAATCTGGCAGTAAAAACAGTAGCACAGATATAAATATTTTTTTAAGTACACATTTTTAAGACCACTTAACAACACTAAAAATGTCATTGTAAAAAAAAAGTTCACCTTGTAATGCTTAATATATTAATATCTTACCTCATACAGTTATTTTCTAATTATTACAGAGCTGAATATGCATCATGTAGAGGTTTGCAAAGATTACCTAGTCCAGGCAAGACATACTTCTTTTTTAAGTGTATTATCCTGTTTTAGAAAACTTGGAATCAAAGCAAGGCCAAACACAAAACTTTCTTCAGAGCAGACTGCATTGTGATCAATATTACATGAATAATTTTCTTCTAAAAGAAGTAGCATCCAAGAGGAATGACATTTGAACTCCACACTTGCCTGTTCTACCCTCTGTATAAAATAGATATTACTTCTCTTGATGACAAGAGAACCAGAAAGGCAAACACAACAGCGGTACTGCAGCATTCTCACGCCAGACTCACAGCCACAGCACACAAGCTGGACCCATAAAAGCAAACCACACAAAATAAATATTTTGTAAAATTATTCTAGCCAGTTCTAGAGGTCCTTTTGAGTATAAAGTCCCACATTAAGTAGAATGTGAACTTCAGCTCCTCATTCATTAAATCACACTACCTTGTTGTCTCATGGGGAAGATATGAAGATAAACATCTAAATACCCCAATTTTCAGAGTGATGGGAGATGGATAAGTTTCGTTAAAACAAATGCTGTTGTATCCAAGAACTTCAAGGAATGCAAGTAAGTACTAAAAATCAAGTCTTCATCATTTGGGAAATGATATTATACATGGCTAAAACACTTCTTCACATTTTGAAGAGGTGAAAAGTTGCACGTGGACAGTTCCAGCAGAAAAAAAAGTCTTTTTACTTAATTTCCTCTCATCTAATGTGTACTCAGAACACATCTCCCTGTGCAGCTGGAGGCTTTGTTACAGACAGGACACTGCTTAGTGTAGCCAGTCTTTATTGAATAACCTTTTTTTTAAAAAAAAAGATGACTTTGGAAAATTTCCCAGAAAATACATCTGCCCCTATTACTTGCACCTTGGACTGTAAGACCAGCCAGGGAGGTAGTGAGGACAAGTGCATTTATTAGCAATGAATAAACTGATCAATCTTTTTCTGGATTAACAGTGGGAGATCCCAGACACACCGAGAAGGATCTGTCTGCTGACTGACACATACAAGCTGGTACACTTTTGTGTCAAAAACGTACACAGCTGCATGCACACTAAAGCTGTTCCATCCATAAAGCACAATTGCCAACTGCTTGTCTTCAGAAATGGGTAATAAGAGAGGGTCTCAACAACAAAACAACTGCAGAGTGCAGTTAGAGAATATTTTTCATCCCCTTAAGTGTCTGTCTTTGTAAACTCTCCTGGATTTGCTATCATTTTCCCCTCCATCATGTTTTGGAAGAAGGACAGATGACCTACTTAGAAAAACCCAGATTTATATTTCTCAAAATCTTTATTGAGTTGCCAAGCCCGAACTACACATTTTTAGGTACCAAACGTTGACTGATTTAATCTGATTGTCAGTCATTACTAGCAGATGTCTGGACAAACTGCCTAGTGTGTTTTAGTTCTAGGTTGTCTCCAAATACTCTGACTAATAGCTAGTAGAAGAGAAAGAACACAATCCAAAGCTATGATAAATTATATTTATCCATACAGGAGGTTATCAGCCGTCAGCTGTGAATATGAAAGGAGCTTTATCTTAACATCTCCCAACCTGCCTGCCCAAACTCTCTCAAATCATCTCAGCCATCACAATAAACTTTACTTAAGACATCAGTCTCAGCTTATGGAGCAGAACAAAACCCCAGAGTGAATTGAAACTTGGGTAGATTGGTGTTGCGCTTGTTTGGTTACAAATAGTCACAACTGACAACAGAAGAAACATATCAAAGGGTACTTTCTAAATATACAGTAAAGCGTGCAAACTGATGTCAGGAAAATCACTGGGCAATTTGGATGAGCAAAGGAGTCCAACAGCTGTTCCTACAGATTCCCACAAAGAGACAGGTTGTGCCAGTCAACACAGTGTCAATATTTAACAAACACATTATCACTTTTTATTATTATTTATCTGTCAAGTAAGCACCTAGCTAGGAAAAAAAAAAGTGAAGTCATCTTCAACTTTTTTTTTTAAGTCAGATTCACTGAGTGATCATAGAGAGGCAAGAAGATGCTTCTGTTTTAAACAAAACCTGAATTTGCACTTACACACTTTCAAGTACCAAGCGCTCAAACATCCTTGCCAGAATTACCTGTGGTGACCCTGAAGACAAGGAATATCACCTGAGTGCTCTTCAAAGCTCCAGTATTCTTATTTGTGTCAACAGTGCTGCATGGTTTTTGCAGCCCTTCTCTCTCTTAACAAACAAGGCTTAGCACCACGTTAAGTTGTGTCACTGCCACTGATGTGCCCCCAGCACCATCAGTGTGCTAGTTAATCCTGCTCTTACAGTTACCTAGATTCCCTCCGGATTTCCCCTTCCTGCTGTCATTCTCATAACCCGAAAGAAATACACACACACATACACACACACATTTTTCATACACTTTGGTTTTTTTTAGTCTTCAGCTCTGCTGTTTTTTCTTTTAAACACTCATACTTCACACACACAAATGCAAGATTTCACTTACAGACTGCTACAACATCTCAAACATGCAATCAGGTTCATTTTTTGCAACAAACATACTGTTTATATCTTCACTTTATCCCAGAAGTCAAGACATCAGCAAATGATGAGAATCAGAAATAGGACATAGGTCTGCTTCAATCTGAAAACCTCCTGGTTCCAAAGTAATCAAGGAGAGAGAGAGAACACTCAAAGGCCCAGAATTCTGTCAGAGTGGCAGGCTTTTTCCTTTCCTTAACAAAACAAACAGGATCACAACACAAATGCTCTGCACCTGGAAGACAGAGCTTTTTGAGAACTTATGCAGCCCCAGAAATCCTCAGAAAGGTACCAAATAAAACACAACTTAGCACCCACAGCAAATTAATTTAAAAGTTTTTATCTCAGGAGAATAAATAATATATTTTCAACTCAGAAACAAGTCAAATATGCAGCAACATTCACCGTCATGTGAATGTCTAAACATGAGGCAATAAAAATCCCACATGCCCAATGATGTCCACAGGCTTTTTAAGTGAGAATCAAAATAGCCCATACATCACTTATTATTACATTACTTTAATAAATTAGAATCTACCTGCTTTAACAGAGAAGTTTTATAGAACATGATACCAAATAGTAAAACAAATGCAGAGTACAATTAGTACATTTTCTAAGTAATTTAAATTCATTTACCTGTAAAGTAGGTATTGGTGGGGAGAGTGGAACTTGCAAATCTGTAATACCCATTTCCTGGGAAACGGACCCCTTTTGTTACTTCTATATTCATTGCAGCTAAAGATGAATCCATCCTTTCCACCTGGTAGATGGGAGAAGGCCCATTAAGCTCTTCAGGCTCATCCCAAGTTATCCTTACGGTTGTGCTGTTTATTCCTTCAACAAGAGGGGCACTAAGTTTTCTTGGAGCTATGGATAAAAAAAAGTTATCTAGGTGTCATTGTCCATAAATTTGGGGAATTACTTATTGCACATAACATAATCTTTGCAAAACATCCTGTTTCATTTTCTGATCTTAAAAATAAACACAGATATCCACAGAAGCTTAATTAGGAAAGAAAAACCCTCAAAAAATATCCTTAAACTTTATGAGAAACTTACTTTCAGTTGCACAAGAAATACTTTATTTGTTTCTTCAGGCTTTAGATAAATGTCTCTATAATTATATCTAAAATATTTTTGTTCATAGTCTTTGAGAATATTAATCAATATCTTCATAAAGAGTATATTTGGATTCCATCCTTCCTTCATTGGCCTCTCATGCCAAACTCCCTGTGTGTATCTGTATGATTTTCACAAGTGGATGTGAGCAAAAAAACAAAGGAGAATTTGAACAGTTATAACTGTTATTATATCTCAGTATGGTACATGACAACAGGGGTCTCTTATCACTGGACTTATCCTCCCCAAGAGGAGCAGAACAGCTCTCTGTCCACAGTCCTGCAGGCGTTTTTGGTTGTCCTCATGATGTGACACCAAACAGCAGCTTGTGTTCAGATAATTACTCACTTCAAGAAAGCTACTCTCTCTAATTTTTCTCCAATTCTGGTGCACACCAGGTCTCCAAACAAGACTGTTTCCACAAAGGTAGCAGCATAAGATTGTTTTACGTTACAGGATGATCCTGCTACCGTTAAACCCAATACTTCAATATTCTCCTAAACACTCTGATAGCATTGGCTACTCTATAGCTGAGTTATTAACTAAATTTATTCCATTTTTTAATATAATACTGTACAGTAAGCCACTGGAGGGCAGCAAGACCTGTTTGGATAATGACATGATGGTTATACAGGTGGAAAGAAATGGACCATCATTACAATAGAAGACATCATCTGGAGAAGTAGGAGAACACTTTGCTATGTACAGAATCTGTATACATCTCTATCTTGCTTTTCCCAATAAATAGGATTTAACAACAGGAACTTCATTTGTATCCAGGAAGCAAAACATAATGACAACTTGTAAAAATTACTTGTCCCCATAATAACACAGTAAAGAGCAATAAACGCCTTTCAAGAACAATAAATCCTGAATTAAAATATGGGCCTTCAAAATTGGACACATTACTTCACAGCTCAGCATTGCCCATAGCATGAGTTCTTTAGAGAAGAAGAGACTGCTTCATTTAAAATGAATTAATAACATCCTTTTAAACATTCCTGCATTTCCAAGATCATTAACATATTTTTCATTTTTCCTATTTTCCAGTAGTATATTACTTCTTTCTTCTTTCTTTTTCTTTGTCCCCCACACCCCACAACTTGATAGATACTCTTCTTGGAGAAAGCAGGGAGTGGGGGAACTGGGAAACTGCCAAAGGCACTATGTGCTGTAAATTCCTGCTTAGGTATCATTTATGACTTCACAATCTAATTAGTATCTCACGCGACGGTAGAAATTTACAATGTCAAAATTGAAGTAATGCAGTGTGAGGTCATAAGCTTCCCTGCATAAGTAGGGCACAGCACTAATGAATTGTGGTATTAATGCACAAGTTTAAATAGAAAACATGGCTTAACAATCAAAACTTCACCTCTGAGGGAACCAGCCTACGTCAGCATTTTAAATGAAAACTGAAGAGGTTGAGCCCTCCAGTTCAGATTACTGATGGCAAAACAGAAATGCTAAAATTCATAATTTCTAAAATGCATACAGCTGACTAGCACTGATGACAATAACTACGTCTTCCTTTAAAGTCTAGTATTAATAAAGGGCAGTTACTTGGACCATAATTATGGCATCTCTGATACCCAAACCTGAAGCTTTTACGGGGCTTATGCAATTAACTACTTAAATGCATCGTAACACTTGCTTCTCTGACAGGGAAGTATTGATTTTTTAATCATTTTCAAGTCTCCTCTAGCACAAATAAATGTACTACAGTTACAGTTAATGCACTGTGTACACGCATTAAACACTGGCATGACACAATTTATTATTTTGTGATATATGGAACACAAGACTACCCTTTCAGAAAGTAACATCCTTGCTATAGCACTAGTATTTAAACTACGGTCTCCTTGATGCTTGAGAATTCTTGTTCTTCAAGACAGAAGCGGACTGTACAGAATAGCTTACCTAAGTATTTAAAAACCAAAAATAACGAAAAAACCCAACTGCACACAAAAACAGAAGATCTTGAAATAAATGTGTAGCACTAGCCCAGCAGGGTACTAAATGCTGAAATTAAAAATATTCAACACTAAAAGATACAGTATATATTTTCCTAAAGGTGTCACTGTGGTACCTGTAGCTACTTTCTGAAAGATGAATTGAGTATAATTTTACCTATTTAATTTTTTTTGTCAGGTTCTGTTAAAACATATCTGTCAAAAAAATGAGCATACCACATTTTAGTGGATTCAAAGTCACATTTTTGTGTATTTTAATTATGTAGTTTTAGTATCTTGCTATATAATACATAGTTAATATATTATAAGGCTAAAACAGTATTTAAAAGCCCATGATTGCTGCATGCCATTGTGTAGCAGAGGGCACAGAAAAGACCAATAAAGACAGATGGTCCATACAGCTTATGTTGCAGTCATATATCTAAATATAGATGTTGCTACACAGGTCATTACAAATAAGCCTTTCCCATGTGTTTATGCACACACATGTACACAAAAACGAAGTTGGTAAGTAAAGAGCAGTTAATTTTGTTTTGTTTGAAATAATATCATTTTAGTTTTAGGCTCGAAGACAGATGCCAGCATTTCGCTCTGAACAGATGGTAATTCCATCTAATAGTGCATCTCTGTATTAGTAAGGTCTGTTGTGTATACAAACAGTAATAAACACTAGGTAAGGATCAAAATAAATTTTAATTGTTGACATTAAATTCTGGCAGCCACAGTTCTAAGGATACAATACTCCTTTCTCAAGTCTGTCAGGTTTACTAATACAACTGCTAAAGCTTTTCCATACCCTGCCAGATTCTTGTCCCAGGAATAACATATTTACACTGTGGCTAAATTTTACAGGCTTACATATGTTTGAGTAACTTCTGCTCAGCTTACTGTAGGTAGGTATTTGTGTACTCTCCCACCAAAACCCTCAAGTAGACACTGAATGGTTCAGGAAGGTAACAGCAACGAAAAGTATACACCTTTTGACTGTTAAGTTGAATCCCAAATGGATAAGTACAAAATAAAAGAGAAAAAATGCCAAATTCGAGGACAAAAAGTTACAGAAAATATCTTTCTTTTCATATTGGAGTTTACCTTGCAGGTAAAATTGCACACCTCACTATGGGTCATGCATTTGATTTTTGATTCCAGTAATTACTCCAGAGGACCCTGAGTTTGCCATTGCATTTCAGGTACGTTCTCCTTTTCTGCACTTCACAATAGTATCAGTCATTTCCACAGTAAATTAGTCAAGGAATAATACCTACATCTTCTGACAACATTTCGAGTTTTTAAAGATTCTTTAGAGTCCATTTTGGATTCCTTCCCAAAATAAAGGATAAAACCCACTCACAATGCACATCAAAAGAAAATTTAGTAACATGGATATGTTGCAATCATATTTTTTAAATAGATGTGATCCACTATATTTTTTAAAAATCATGAAAAATATATTGCTTCCACCATATGGGACAACCAACGACTCACCAACCGATTTAAGATGCAGCATATTGAGCTGACCATATGTTACAGTGCTGTTGAATGGCTGAGTGATTCATGCCCGTCACATTCTAGTATATCAATTAAAGCTCCTTGAAGTCTGCATGATTTGTGTCTCTGTTATTAAACCCTGCTAATTCATCCCACTTACACATCTGTTATAAATCTCTAGGAGTGCTGCATGATTCATGGCAATCTGTGAGCATGGTACAGCAAATTCCTCTCCTTGTAATTAACAGTAAATTGTTTTACTGCCATGCAATGAATTTTTCAGTTATATTGCAAATGAACTCCTAAATGCACGGTTCTTTCCTAAGAACTGACTTATATTATTAGGCAATTAAAAAGTATTGCTTTGAACCAAAAGCTTTTAATCAAGAGGAATGCAACTTAAACATTGCTTAAAATGTTGCAAATTTGACAGAGAGGAAAAAGAACAAACTGAACTGTTTTGAGCTATTTTCTGACATAATATGTGGTTGGTAGGAGAGAAGAAACAAATAACTTTTAATTCCCTACTGATTCTCTGAAACTCAAAGAGCAGTTTAACTACAGCTTGAACACTTGGCAAGACAAGTTTGAGCAGATTCTATTTATCTCAGAAGTTACTTAAGTCATCTGTCATTACGAAATTTCTCAGATTACTTTACACTTTTCTAATTGTAAAACAGCGTCTTTATTCTTGGAATAAATAATTGGATAATTAGCCAAGCTGAATCATCAGAGGATTCCAGTGCTGCTCAAGTGTTCTTGTCAAAGGTGAAGCAAATTCATTTCAGCTTTGCCTCTGTAGCTTTCTGAAGAGGCTTTGATTTTTTTTCCTGCTACATTCTTGGCAGCAGCCTCAAATTCATGAGTCCATACATCAAGTCAGTAGTTTAACAACAAATGAAATTAAATTCAAAGAAGGGAAACTAATTGAAGGACAGCAACAAAAGTGTTTGGTAATGTGCTTTTTAATATGGCATGCCACATTTGCATGATAATTTTTCCTTTTTAGCATGGAGCAGAAAGTGACTAGCTTAATGAGGGATTATTCAAGACAGGAATGAACAAAATGCATTCATAACTAAGAACAAAGATTGTATTATGAAACGGAAACAGGCAACTGCCGAGAAGTAACTGGATGATTGGTTTATGCATTATGAATAAAAAGGTAGAAAAATATTTATATTAGTATTCACTAATGACTATATATACAAGATTGTTGTAATTAAAATTATAAATTAACATATTAAGAGTGCTTGTTTAATCACTTTGGGTCCTATTCACAATGAAGAGACTTATGTACATGCATGCAAAACAATCTGTGTTTCCAGGCCAGCAGCAAATGGCCCTCGTATTTCTCTTCTGTAACAAAGGGAACTATACATTTCTTACTACCTGTTTAATGGGTATCGGTGATTTTAAAATTGAGGCATAGCCTTTTGTAGAAAAGCCATCTATAACAGGCATAAACAAATGAGGCTTTTGAAAAGGGTCTGCAGCGCACCTTATTCATGAATGGAAAAAATGGAAAAAAATGGACAAATTACTCAGATTAAAAGGGTAATCAAAAAGAAAATAACAAGGAGTGTAAGACAGCCCAGAATTACCCCAGCAAACCCAGAGGCAACTCCAAAGTCCCAAATACAACTGCTTGAGAAGTCTGCCAAGAGGCCAGATGCAGCTGGTGCTGGAAGAATATCTCGTACAAATTAGCTTCTGAACCCTGTAATTGCCATCAAAAGCAAAAGATCAGAAATACAATGTGCTGGGGTAGATGGCAGAAATCACAAAGCAAATACTTTGCTATGTCTTAAAAAGTGCTTTTAAAACTAATTTAAAAAAAAAATAAGGGCAAAGGAAAGGCAAACTTAATTACAAGAAATAAGCTTAGTCACACAGCAGCTATAGAAACATAGCTGTATAGATTGTTTAAGGCAACCTTTGACTATATGATTTGAGATCAGTAGTGAAAGCAATTGTACTAGTCCAGGCATTCACATGGCTAATTTCATCCAGCTGAAATGACAGAAACTGATGGGAATAAAATGGCATTTCTCTGCCTCACCGAAAAATTTTGAAAACATGCATGCTTTGTATTGGTAATTCATAATTTCATGCAGACACATTGTCACAAAAAGAAACTTTCAAAGGACCAGGTCTCTCACTGGTACAAGCTAGTAGAGCACTATAGGTACCAGTTCAGAATCCCACATGAGAAAAAACCATGCAACAAGAAGTGTTTTTGAAATTTAAAAAACAAAAAATTGCCTAAGACCTACTAAAAACAACAGTTTTTTGAGAATGCCATTCTCAAAAATAAAATGAAATGTGAACATGGGAGACCCCAGAGAGAAGAATAAAATAAAATTTTGCTCTATGTATTGAGATGAAAAATGCATAATTACTGTCCAATATGCAGATCCACTTGATCTTGAGAAAGTACAGACAAAAACAAAGCTTAAATTGGATTTCAAATTTTCAAATAAAGCATCAACATTGAACTTTTGCCTCATCTATTAGCCAAGGATTTCAGCAGCACGCGCACAATATTGTGGCGCATAAAGTTATTTCAAATACCACAAGGATTGTGGAAGCTGCAGCACCTTAATTTACCATTTAAAAGACTGATTAAAAAGTATGAAACACTTCTTAATTAATTGCATATTTAAAAATCTGCTATTTAGGTACTTGTATCTGAACAGACCAATTTGAGGTTCTCTTTCTGTCCAGCCACCTTCTCTTTGAGTAACAGGGATGGGTAACTCTCTTCTATTACCTTCCTATGCTTGTTTTGATCTTTCATGCCAGTTCTGCATTTACACTAACATTGATTACCCAACATTTCACCATTCTTGGGGCATCAGGCATAACTGTTCTTTTATTTAGCTCACCCTCCTGGTCTCATATGCATTTGTAACACTCAGCCTTTTTATAAAATAACTCCATTCTTAGCAACTTTATTTTGTTGTCTCACACTCTCTCCTCCCATTCTTCTGATTTGTCTTATTTATTTCCATTTACAAACATCGTGGGTGTATGTATTGGTGAGGAGGAGTGATTTTGCCAGTCTGACAGACACAAGGACATATGGTCAATTTGAGTTTTCTTTCACTCTACTCCTGCAAAGCTACACATGAGATATTCCCAATACAGATACCTATATTGAACCAAGTTAGAATGAATCCACTCATTAAGTTTGCTTCTGGATTTTAATCAGTCATAGTCCAAGAGACTTCTCACTGAAAAATTAGCAGACTCTTCCTGATGCTCCTGCTCCCTTGGGTGGTATCCTTAAATTCTGCTCCTGTGTGAAGTAGTCTCTTTTCTTTGTCTTTTCAATCTTATCTCAAAACCCCTTATTTCTCTTTCTCAACAATTTTGTTTCTAGTAATTCCACGCCCTTGTTTCTGTCTTTGTTTTCATTTTCTATCAAAAAAAAAAAAAAAACACCCATAAGTTTTCAGAGAAAAAGATTAGGTTTTAAAGAGTATCCCTTTTATAACTAGACTTCAAATTACCCTAATGGATCTGAACAAAGCTTAAAAATTACTTGAGACTTCTGGTGGCAAATTTTATAAGTCATTGGCAATTTCAAAAAAGAAGCCCCTTGCTAATACACATCTGTTGGACATGCCAAAATCACAGCCATCAAGGTACCCATTGACTGAAATGGTTCATGTGATAAACCTGCATACTCCATACATAAAAGAGGAGTGACATGATTTTCCATTATCATTCTCCTCCTCCTGCTGAGGATCAGAGGCAGAGAATTAGTCTAATTTAGTACAACCTCTAGGCCAACTTAAAACACAATTCAAAGCTCCTGGATTGTGTTAAGATGCAAGGGGACCATTATGCTGGAACACATTTCAGTCAAGACTTCCTCTAAAAAGCTGCCTTTGCCAGGGCATGGAGGGGGGCTGGCATCCAGCCAGGAAAGCTGTCTGTTTGCCAGGGAGACATTCCTCCATAAAAAAGAACACTCCAACAGTCCTAGAAAGACAATTTTAATTTCATTTTTCACTTTCCAATGACAAAAAAAGAAAGGATAAAAATAGACTAAGACTTGATTATCTATTTTTACAAATGCCAGGGATTGGTTTTCCCAACTTTCTTCAAGTTTTACCTCCCTTTGATTGTCATCACGTAAGTAGTGCTTCTTTTAAATTGTCTTTGGAAACAGTTTTATAGAACATCACAGAATGAAACATGCACACACACACAAAAAGAAAAAAAAATAAAAACCAAACCTCACACAAAACAAACAAACAAACAAAACCAGAGACAAAAATCCCTGCATGGATAAGATGAAACAAATATCTCCAGGAACAAAAAATGTGAGATGCGGAAGACGAACCTGCAAGCAAAATGTGAGTTTTTCATTTTCCAGTTTGCCAAAATTTAAGACACTGCAATAATGTGCTTTAAAAACATAAAAGGAACACAATACAGCACTGATTCTTTTCTTTCAAGGCTTACAGCAGTAAGTAGGGAAAGGCATCACTGCAAAACAACTAATAAATGGGGACATGCCTGCTATGCTATTTTGTATTCTCCTGTCTTTTCTAATGTGATAGGTCTTTGAGTATTAACACAACCAGGGAGGAGATGGTCATAAACAAGCTGTCAAGCATAACTAAGCTATTCTTCCTGAATCTTTTAATAAATGTATAAATGCAAAGTTGGATCATTTGTAGTAATAAGGTGTGCTGTTTAGGCAATATTTGTTTCCATGGTTATCAGCACAGACTGGAACACCGTTCCTCATGGCTGTGTGGAATGGAAAAAGTCATACAAGCAGGAGGCTCTGTATATGGCCAGCCTTCCACTTGAAAACAAATGGAAAGGCAATGAAATAAACAGACATAAATAACTGAGGAAAGACTAAGCACCTTAAATTTAACTTCAGCAGAAAAATTCAGATTTTTTTAATGTGAAATGAAATTACATGAGAGGTAATTGCAAAGATCATCATCACATCTGTATGACAACACCACTAATTGTTTAACAATTTTAGTTCTAATTGCTTAACATTTTTATTTAAGCATTTTAGCTAATATTGTGAAATTAATTAACGTGTTTTAAATGCCAAAAGGAAACCACAATGTTAAGTGTTCAGCTCTCTTCAGATGACCACCAGTATGTCACATAGCATGGGTTTGAGCTTGTATTTATAGTATTAAGAAACCATAGTGACTACCTTGTTCCAGCTTGTAAAGCTTGTTTTACCTTGTAAAGCTGATAATCCTAATAATTTCTCTCTTAAAACCCTCTTGAAACCCCGATGTCCAAGAAGTGAGCTTATGCCAGTCCTTTCTTAAAAGTAAATACAGTCTTTCTCCATCTCTGTTCTGGACTTAAGTGTTTTCCCCTAAATTTGTAGACAGTACCTTTGAAATCCATGCCAATGCTACTGATATTAACTTGAAGACAAAAAATGTATTAAGGTGCACAGGAACATATATGCAGTTTCTTTCGCACTGTTCCCATAGATATGTACATTCATATCTACAAAACAAAATCTCACATCTCGGGGGCTAAATTTTTAAAAAAGCAGAACCAAAGCATGTATGTTGCTTCTGATGTAGACACAAAAATACACTATGTACTTATGTTACTCTTAAAGCCATGCAACTCCTCCTGCATGTGTTAAAGCAAGGCATTGGCACAGCTGGAGCATTTTACGTTTCTTGTTATGCAAACACACACTGAAAATCCCCAACAACAAATTAACAACTTCTTAGCATCATAAATGAATGAGTGGATGAAGCCATATTTATGTACCTTCACCATTTAAACAAACAAACAAAAACTATACATGTCATAATTTGCAACTGAGAGAGCAGTACACAAATCCTACTGCCATAGCAGACTACTTTAAACCTCCATTGATAACATTTTGGGGTTTAATCAGTCAATACAAACAAGTAATAATTAAGCAAGTCACTTTGTATTAATACAACACCTACCCCTGCCACTGTGCATCAAATTAGGACCATCATCACGGTATTCATTAGTAAACCATGTGTCAGCTTTGCACTTTGTTACAGATTGTTCCCTTACCAGCTGCAAAGGTTTGCCCCATGCCTGGCTCACTGGTTACACAACCAATTTGATTGCAGAGAGTAACGGTAAAGTTGTATGTCCTGTAAGGTTTTAATCCTGTTGCTATGTAGGAGAGCTCGTGAGCCTCGGCTATATGCAAAACCTGCAAAGCAAACAGATTGGAAGACAACAGTTGGTTAATAACATTTTCATTCCTGTCATTTGATGACATGTTCGCTAATAAGAAACTTGTCTCTGAACTTGCAGATTCCTTCACTCAGACGTGAGAAAGACTGAATAGACCAACTAAGGGTAAGAATTATTTTGGAGAGTCTGAACAAGCTGAGATTTAGGTGATAATACTTCCCATCACACTGTTTTATGAGGTAATAAGCCAGTTCCTGAGTGGATAAATGAGGAAACAAAGTTATTGCCTCATAAAACTGTGTGGTGGTGCAGTTATCACTACAAACAGTGCAGCTATAATTGAGATGACGAAAATGACACTATTAAGTTGTGAAATCTGACCACCATTGAAGGAGTGACATGATTAGTAGGCATTAGGAGGGAGGGGAATAACAAATACCTACAAACACTTGCATCTGCTTTATATTAACATCACTATAAGCTATCAGTGGGAGGGGAACTGAATAAACTGTAGCATTTTAGATATTTTTGTTATCAGATTTTTTTTGCGTGAAGCATCTTGCAAGCCAGAAACCAGAAGCAACTGGCATTTATGTATTGTTACAACAGCCCCAAGAACAGTAGTATCCCCAGTTGATAAGCAAATAAACTGAGGCACATCTGTGGTAATACCAAGAGACAACTCTGAATGAGAAATACAATATGAGAGCACCAGATCCACTCCCATATTCTGATTATGTATCATGTTTTTTGCTCATTCTTAAGTTTTCTGCTTACTACCAACACCATGATGTTTGTTTGCCAAACACAGTAATTCAAACATTACAACAGTATTTTAAAATTCCATATTTTGTGGCTTTTTAAATCTGTTTCTTTACAGTATTTTACGTTTCCCCACTTCAAAAACTCATTCAGACAAGTACCTTCTTAAGGGAAACGTAGATACCTACAACATAATATGACTTTAGCCATATTAGCAAATATAGCAACAATACAGAAACAGTACATACAATTATCAAGGTAATTTAAATTTTGCTGCACAAATTCGTCCCTCCTAATTTTGAATCACACCTGCCACTGAAAACAAGCCAGATCAGAAAGACAACTTAAAACACAGTAGTAGTATATAACATTACATCAAACCCGTAGGTGGAAAAATTAGATCAGAGAATACACAACAAACCAGGGAAAACAATTCACCACAACACCTCAGACAACATCAGGTTTATCAATTTTATTATTACCAGTTAGGTAATAACTAATGTAGGAACAGTTAGGAGAACAGTTAGGAAAACAGTTAGGAAAAACTTAATGTAACTAATAATAATACCTGGGAAAATGGTGGCAAAGACCTTTGTTCAGTCACCAAACTGATGCTATACCCCATCACTTCTCCTCTTGATACATTATCTTCAGGTTTTTCCCATGACACATTAAGGGAATATGGTGAAAGAGGGAATACTGATGGAGATGGCATGAATACTGGGGCTGAAATAAAGTTAAATTAATAATATTCATAAAATAAATGAGCAATATGCATAATGCAAGCTTCCTCATTGTACTTGTAAAACACCATTTCAGACAATCATTTCTTTCCCCTTTCTAACCTTATTTTCCAGTCTAGCTGGAATTTTCACCTTATTTTGGTAAGTACTTCACTCATCATTCTCCTGTTTTCTACTGTGGCTGTGAATGCAGATTAAAACTCTGCCTGTGTCTTCAAAGAAATACTAATCACCACTACAGTCCTATCCCCTGTAGCAGGTAGGAAAGTACATACAAATGAAAATGCCTTGAAGAAAAACTTCATGCAACATGGGAAAAAACTGATAAAAGCAAAAAGTGTTCAATACTTCAGCATCTTAAAAGCGATTTTGTTTGCTAGGCCAGTTTGAAATTAACATGTCTCTCACTTCTCACAGAACAGTTCCCCTGTCTTCCATAGTAAATCTGTTAAAGGATTGTTTGCACTGCAGTTAAATCCCCACCTGATTCCTCTGTAATAATAGGATACCAACTCACAGCACTTCTGCTACGTACAAACAACTGCACTAATGGACCTCTTCCCAAATACAATTTAACACTTTTATAACATATAGTATTTAGGAACAGATAAGCAGAAAGGCTCATTTTGAAGAAGGAATTAGTTTAGCCTGCTGCTTTGCAGAAGCAAATGACTGAGGATATGATTTTCAAGCTAACACCAAACAAAAGCATATGTAACATAAGAGAGATATTTAATTGTTAACCATGGGCTCTATCAATACGAAAACCATAGACTTCTACTGAAAGCACTGAAATAAATTGCTGATATTTCAAATAATATGTCAAGTGGCAAAGCCCTTTTGAAAATCTGAAGAGAAGGGTCATAATATCAGAGGTTGCAAACTGGTTACACTTTGATAAAAAGGGGCCATATTATGACACTTGGCCTCTACAAAAGCACATGAAGAGCTGTAAGGAGTTAAAGAGCACAGCTGGCTTTCTCAAACACAAAAAACACTTTGCCAGGAGATAGGCACAGAAGGAAGCGGCAGGATGGCGTTAACTCTAGGCCTGGTGCATGCAAGATCTGCTTTTCTCATTCCGGTTAAACGCACCCAGGCAAAAATTCTAACTTCAGCAAACTGTGTAAAGAAGCAACTGCACACACAGGTATCACCAGGCAAACAAAGATCATCCCAAGTCATGGGAAAGATGGCTTTTGCAAACACCAAGAACCACTAAAGCTCCCCTGAATATGCTTCTCTGGATACCTGGAACCTGGACTGTAAGATAAGCCACCACAGCAAGAACTTGAGATAAGACAAATATGGTACTATGGTCCAGATGTTATCTCAGACACAGCTGGAAGTTCAAAACCAAAGGAAGAAGAATGTATCACTGATAGTGGACAAAAAGAATGCAAGATTTGTGGACCACAACAAAAGCCAACTTGGCAGCTGTGCTGAAATCAGCTCTGATCGGGTAAAAGTAATCCCATCAAGGGAGATCATGACCACCGACTCACAGCCCATCAACCCAAGAAACTCACTGACTCAAAAAATAAGAAACACTGAGTGTGTGGACTAACTAGCATTAGAAGCAAGGGAATCATTCAACCAATAGAATAAGAGAACTGTGTAACCAAGGAGCATCAGTTCTTTTATTTGCTAAAACGTATAATCAGGGATAATTTTGGAATGACCTCAGAATCACCACTGAGAAGACCAGAGTGAAGAAGGACACTGCTGGATCCATGGGTGGTAACTACCTTCTGTTGATCACTCTCTCTCCCCATTTCCTTTTCTCTTTCTTTCAATTGCAACAAATCACATATATTGTTAAATAAAATCCATGTCATTGACTTTGGCATATGGTCGCATCTGAACCTTAATTTGAATAGAGGCATCTCTCACTAATGGGGTCTCAGCAGAAGTTTCAAGCACTATACTTTTGAAAAGGTAATCCTCTCAAGGTCTTCAAGTTAAAACACTGCTTGGTAACTTTTTCAATCTTGCAGTTTAAATTTAGGGTTAATTGACGTGGATTATTTTCCTCACCATAACATGATATTATGGTGAAGAAAATGCTTCAATTTTTCATGCTCAGTTCTGAGATAATCTGACCTATTTTTAATTAGTTAAAAATGTGAATTTATCCCTTGTTAACTACCACTAGACACTTTTATCAAAAATTAAGAAAATATGCTAATCTACATTTTCGTTTCATTTCTATCAAATAAATTCAAACCAGTGCTTACCAGCCTCTCCTGTTCGTCCTGATACCCAATCTGAAGATATGCTACCTGCCATGTTTACTGCTAGCACATAAAATTCATACTCTGTGAATGGTTCCAGATCAATGACTGTGGTACTGGTCTGTGGTGGAGCCAAGGCATTTTCATTCTGAGATTCCACAACTGGTTGAGGACTGAGCCATCCACTGCTTTGGAAAATACGAATTTCGGGAGGAAGAAAGTTCCCAGCTGATTTTAATTTTTTCCTCATGTAAAGTTCATATCTTATAATTATACCTAGAGAAAAAGGCCAGAAAAATTAGTGAAAGGTATTTGGATTTCTACTATAATACCAACTTTTTTTTTTTAAGACAAAGAGAAAAGAACTTTTGAGTGACATTTTAATAATTTAAATGCCAACATTTTAAAACATATTACTGAATAGGAGATACATGTTCATCAACTTTATATCAATGGAAACTTATTATGTACACAGAAAGGTCTCACCACTCTGGGGTAAAAAAAAAAAAACAATCAGTGTTGGGATATGAAGCAATACATGATTTAGATTGGATCATGAAAGTAGTTTAACTATAAGATTATAAGAAATATGACCAAAGTTTTCTTGCAAAGACAGGAGAAAATTGCCATAAAATTTATGTATTTGGGTCTGTATTCATGCACTAAACTAGAATGATTGCTTGGGAGAAAAAGCTTTTCTCTTTGTCTTTAGAGAGACCAGGAAATCTGGCCAAACATCGAGGCAAATATGAGAATACTGCTTAAATCTACTTGTGCATTAGATGCATGTCATGGCTATGGACTGTGAAGAGTGTATGAACAGGTTGAGGTGCCAATAGCAAATATCATGACCTGCATTGTAGAAACTGCCCCTCTAAATACATAGTTATTATTATGTGGGCATTCTTTCTGCCCAATCTGGAAATAGCTGGAAAATGAAATGCTAAAAGTGAAAGCTGAGCTCCCCAAAGACAGATCCCCATTCTGCAAACAGATAAAAATGTTTGTTTTCACATGCAGAAATACTTGTGCACATTAGTGCGAATTCACAAAACTCCATTGCTCATATATTAAAAGATAGTTTTACCAATAAAATCTGTGGTATCACAGAAGTATCCTACAACAGCTGTGTTCTCAGTTTCAAAAACCTAAAATATTATTACACAAGTTAGACCAGCAACTCTTGGCAATCACCTAATCCCTAACAAAGTTATACTGGTAATAAAATTGGCTACTGCACATGACGGATGGTTTCAAAAACAGACTTCTCTGTTAATTCTTAGATTTTTTTCCATGACTGTTATCTGCTTATTTATTTTTTGTCAGGCAATACTACCACATCTGTCTGAACTAAGCAATCTGGCAAATTAGGAAAAAATTAATTTTACTGTAAATGTTTGATTATAAATGTGATTTTTGCTGCAGCAGATGTCACTGAGTACTGAATCCTGGACCCAACAGTCAGTGGATTTCTGGACTCCAGAAAAGTAAAACACAGACTCTGAGGATAAACTTAACGGCAAATAGGCGAATTAGGAAAATGCCTTACTTCATTTCTCAGTGTACAGCACATAGACAAGGATACTCTAATGAGATCTGAGGAAATGCTGCTTTTTCCTTGCAAAGACTTTGATTGACAAAAGTAAACACAATATCCTACCATTTGGTTTCTCAGGTGGTGACCATTCCACAGCCAGTTCTGTAGAGCTGATAGTTTCTACGGTCGGTGGGTGTAGCCCTTCTGGAGGAGCCTGTGCAGTAACTACGGTTACTGGCTGGCTCTTTAAGCAGCCTCCACTAGTACAAGCTTGCACAGAAAAAACATACTTTGTAAATGGAATGAGATTCCAAATAATTGCTGAAGTCTTTAAGCCTTCATACTGACCGCAAGGCTGCAGATCAATCGACCTACTACAAGTCAAAACGTATTTCTCCACGGGGCCAGAGTCATTGGAGACGCTTGTCCAGTAAAGTAAAACAGAGTGGTGACTAACAGGAAAGACAGGATTTAAATCCAAGCTTCCTATAGGTGTCCCAGATTTTGTTCTGTATGTCACTGAGTCACTTCTTGTAAAACCATGAACGTTGCTGGCTTGGATATAATAGGAGTAGAAGGTATATGGAGCTAACATGGTATCGGAGAAGGTCTGAACACCTGAAACAAACAGGTGAGAAGAAAACCATATCACTGTATCAGTCTAAGACATTAAAAATAATCTCAATTGCTATACCTAAAGTCTGTCCAGCCCTAATCCACAACATATTTAAGCCTGTTCACATGCTCTTCTTGAGATTATAAACATGGCAACTTCTCAGATTTTTTTAGCACAGGGAAAAAAGGTCCCCTTTATCCTTTATTACCTTCCAGTGCACATTAGCATCATTAGGCAAACTATTTTTCCACTGAACTTCTAGATCCTGCTTTAATCAGGAAGATTAATACAATTATCTTCTCATTCCTCTTTTTCTTCAAAATAATTATTTCAAATGTAAATCAGCATCAATATTAGTGAATATAATTTAAAAAAAAAACCCAAACCGTTGTGGAACTTTCAGACCTCTGTTTTTGATTAATTTGATCGCATAAGACCAAACATTTCAACTTCGCGTGCTTTCACTTCCTCACTTCTACATTTAATACCTAATTTGAAAAGCATTTGATCTTGGATAAGAAGTGAAACAAAAGTACAAATAACTATTAAAAAGGTATATAAAAAGGTTATATTTACCTTCCTCACCCTTACTTTCCATTATTCTTAGTTAGTAGCTTTTTAGTATCTTTTTAGTACCAATGGCCATTAACAGCTCCTGTGCCTATCCCAGAAGCAGTTATACATCTAAGTCATCACAGCACATTATGAATTTATGCACAACCGTAACACCATACATTCTTTTGCCTTAAGAAATAGCTAACATTGAGTAATATATTATGTGTCAGAGCACAGATACTCATAAACTTTTGCAAAGCAAATAAAGTGGATGAAGCTATTTCTACATTCTCTCTGTACAACCACACTGGCAAGACAGCCCTGAATACAACTTAAAGAAGAGGACTACAAAACTCTGAGTATTGCTACATATTCCACCTTTGATATTGTAGCACAAAAGCAGCAGAGTCAGCCCAGTAATTGCTTACAGCACTTCTACTCCTTATAGCAATCACAACATTATCACTGGAATCCAGCAATAGCGAGACCACGTTACGGCGTCTTCAGGCCTTGCAAACCACAGTACTTCAGGAAGGGCTGGGGAACAACTCTGCCAGCTGAACAGAGACTGCTGAGACCTCCTTGTGTGTTAGTGACGAGCAGGCAGAAGATGCAGCAGCATCTCCCCCCACACTTGAGACTGGTGAGGCTCCACCTCAAACCCTGTGTTCAGTTCTGGGCCCCCACTACAAGAAAGGCATTGAGGTGCTGGAGCATGTCCAGAGAAGGGCAATGGAGCTGGTGAAGAGTCTGGAGCACAAGTCCTGTGAGGAGCTGCTGAGGGAGTTTGGGTTGTTTGGTCTGGAGAAAAGGAGGTTCAGGAGAGACTTTATCACTCTCTACAACTTCCTGAAAGGAGGTTGTAGTCTGAGGGTCAGGCTATTCTCTCAAGTAACAGGTTGAGAGGAAATTACCTCAAATTTGGGTGGGTGGTATTAGACGATTAGATATTAGAAAAAAATTAAATTTCTTCATGGAAAGGGTGGTCAGGCTTTGGAATGAGCTGTCTGGCAGTGTGGTAAACTCAAGATGTTTGGAAGTATTTAAAAAAGATGTAGAACTTGGGTTATGGCTTAGAGGTGTCATGGCATTGCTGGATTAATCATTTGACTCCATGATCTTAGAGGTCTTTTCCATCCTTAATGAGTTTAGATTTTGTATTCAGTGACATTTATAAGTAATTAGAAAAAAACTCAATTTGGAGTGAGAATTGTTAGTAAATTTGGTGTTTTTTTCACATTTTAGAGCAAGCAGTTAATTTTATCCTCAAGACAAAGGCTGCTCTGGGAAACTTGAGACTGAGGTTTTCCAGACCAGTTAAGAAAACACTGTTTTAATTGGGCATTCTACAATACTATCATCCACATCACCACGCTGATTATTCTTAATTTTCCTTGGGAAGTTCAGTGTTTCTATAAAACTCTCATTTAGCCATAAGATAACGTTAATCCAGTTGTACTCTCAGTTCATAAGCATTACAAATGCAGCAAAGTTCTGTCAGCATTGACAATGAATTTTTGATATCCAAACACCAGCAGATTATTTCATATCACTAATTAGGGGGATTTCTAGCAAATGTCAAAAATGTCTTTTGAAACTGAATCTATGTTTTTAAGAAGATAATGTTTTGTTAAATAGAAACATGTTTATGTCTCATTATTGAGTTAAATACATTCAGAATTTTCCTGCTTTCTACAAAGTATGTA
This sequence comes from Cyanoderma ruficeps, assembly GCA_008694505.1. NCBI lineage: Eukaryota > Metazoa > Chordata > Aves > Passeriformes > Timaliidae > Cyanoderma > Cyanoderma ruficeps. Next base: position 8,392,761 of record VZDJ01007749.1, on the reverse strand, counting down.
GGTAGAATAATGAAATAACATCCTCAACAATGCACTGTTTCAAGTACATTACTAAACAGATTTATAACAATGAAATATCATAGGGAGTTTTTTAATTAATTCATATTTTTCCTAAAGTTAGGTCTTTAAACCAATCTAAGGAGTTGGAATATTCTCTATTAGTTCTCTAATTTTTGTTAATATTTCTTTCTCTCAGTCACTTAATCCTATGCTTACATGGGGTCACATATCTTTCCTCACAGCATGCACTGCAGAGTGCCCAAATTCACAACATAAGCCACACAGTGAACTAAAACATAGAACCAAAACACAGAAATGTGAGGTGCATTCCAAAGGATCTGGGGTTCCATTCAAAAAAAAATTTTTTTTCTTCCCTCCAGAGTACACACTAACAATTAGAGAGACTCAACTTCTGCAAAACATTAATGCTGCATTGGTAAGAAACTGCAACAAACTGAAGAAGCTCTTAGAACAGAGGTCAAACCTTAGTGGCATTAAATCACACCCATCCTCTCAAAAAACCACTTGTGTGCCATGTATACATAAAAACAGTATCCAAATCCATCTCCTTTTCTTGATAAGTGGATCAATATTAGCACAAAATGGCCTTTCCAGCTTGGACAGAGTGTCGAATCCTTTAGGACTGCCTTCTGAGGATCCCTTGGCAAGCCTCAACATGAGAGAAGTGGTGCTGCTAAAGACAAATCAGGACCTACACTGATAGATCAACAGAAGGTGCTAAAAGTTAGAGGCCACAAAAAGCTTTCCTATCTGTTAACAGTTTAAAACTAAGAAGATGAGAAAAAGAAGTTTAAGCACATTATGGCCTCTTCTGTTCATCCAAATTCTTCATCTGTGACTTTGATTCTTAGGTTTTGGCAGCTGTGTATATTTTCAATAAATACTTTTGCTAAGTCAATTTTAAAGTTTTTCATATTAAAAAGTAAAATAATTACCAGTCATTTGGGGGTGATTCTGTTTGCCAGGTTTTAGACTAGGGCAGTCATTCCTTTCAAGCAAAATTACTAACACAGAACAGTTACTCATTAAAGGAAAACAGAATAATGTATTCAAAACCACAGAGAATGATAATGACAGGAACAAGAAATAGCTACGAAACATCACACATAGATATAGACACGTACACACACAAATACAAAATCTTTTTCATCTTACTTACTATAAGGATGGTAGTCTTCAGTTGTATAAATTTCTTCCTCATCCCTAAACAGCTGGTAAATAAGCCTGTTAGAATTTGGAGAGTCAGGGGAATTCCATGAAAGATTGATAACAGAGGAATTGAGAACTTCTCCTGTAGGAGGCGGTTGCTGTAAAGGCGCTAAAACATACACAAGAACTGAGGATGTAAAAATTAATTAATTGCACAAATTTAAAGAAAAATGCAAATAAACTGCTAAGCATTCTTCACCCTAAAACTCTTTTGAGTAAATGCATAGTCACCAGGGCAAGACACTAACAGACTAAACCAATCCATCCAAATGCTTTCAAACAAAGCTTTTTATCCATGAAAAAAGTGTATATATTTAAACAAATTATGAATAAACTTAGTTTCCCTTTCCACCCCAAAATAAAGCAAATGTTTTCCAAACAGGTGGGGTTTTTTTGTTTTTTTTTAATGTATTTCAATACCTCTAGAAAATTAGAACCTATTCATATGGTCACTTTATTAAAATTTCTAGTTCAAAAAGGATTTATTTTTTCAGAGGATTCATTCCATCTTAGCATAGACCAGGAAAAACTTCCTCTAGTAAAATACAAATGAAAAGTCCAACTAAATCCAGATTTTACCGTAGTGTTAAAATAAGCTTACTTAATATAATAAAATCACAAAAACATAAAGGGTGAAAATTTGAAGTTTATTTAGGCAATTTGCTTCCATTTGTTTCCAATGAAATTGAAACCCATGAGAGTAAGGTATCAAACATTTTTTAAGAAATCAGCTTGACAGGCTTATTTGCCAAAATACGACTTTGCTACCACCTCCATTAACTTTGAAAAATGTGCTACTTAATTGCACTAGTATCAATAAAGAGAAAAACAAACTTGAAGTTCAAAAGCCAAGTGCCTCACATTTTAAGAAAAGAGCATTCAAAATCTCTCCTATGCCTTTTTTGTAATCCAAATGTGTTATCATGGTCCTTCCTAAGATAATAGCTAATATTCTGAAATTAAATTTTATATACATATATACACACACGTTTACATAAACATACATTTTGATGGACGGACTCAATTATCTCAAAGGTCCTTTCCAACCTAGATGATTCCATGATTCCATATTTATGTTACTATTCAGGTCAGACCATGAGTCCACAGCTTGCTATAGGACCTCCAGTAACCCATTTACATTGAGAGAGCCCTACCCTCTGTCCCTCCCTACACCGTACATTACCACAGAACAAGACAGGTCTGTTTTGGCACATAGGAGCTGCTATCAAAGGCAGACTGTGCCAGTTCCCCATCCTCTTCACCGAGGGAGTGTGGATCTAGAGGGAAACATTTTGCTCAAGGAATGAGAATAGCCCAGGGCAGCACAGAAATCAGCACATGGAGTAAGCTACCATGAGCTGGATTCAGAACCACCCAATTAACTTTCCTCCCCTACATTAAGTATTAGAAGAGAACATCAAGATTAGAAGCATGGATTTTATTCTCTTCTCTTTATAAACTATTATCTTCTTCATAATGTGAATATTTGCTTACTATCACCACAAGTTAATTACTAAAATATGTTCAGCCAAGCTAACAGGAGAGAAGCAAAGAATGGAGTAGCAGACAGAAAATGTCATGAGGACCTCAAGCCACACAAATGATAGATGTAGATTTATGTCAAAATCAGTGGGCCACACTTTATACAGGTTTTTAATACAAATCTAGAAAGTGAGATGAAGCTCTCTATTTAGAGTAATATAATGAAAAGCACTGCTTCTACTGCAGACTCTCAGCCAAGAAATAGCGCAAAATATTTCTAGAATTCATTGGATTGAACTGAATATAATCGTCATCTTCCCTTAAAAAGCATAGGTTGTTTTTCTGCCAATCTGGAGCTTTTGAGTTCTTCTCACTTAGGAAGTGAATGTATGCTAAAATGTCTACAGGAGTGAAGTTTGAGAATCAGAGGAAACAAGTGCTCCTAAACCACTTTGACATTTAAAAGAATTTCTCTCCATGTAATACATACTTAAAAGATCTGAGCAATCACAGAAAATTACCAGCATCACCTTCATTCTCCACTGGCAGTCCCACGGTATTGCATATTGCTTCCATAGGCTTGCTGGCTTGAATTTTAAATATGTAAGCAAACAACTTTATTGCATATTTTTGTACAGCACCTAAGATACTGCTAAGTAGAAAAATTGCTAAGGAAAAAGTTCTTTATTCTTAAAGAACATTATTTGGACGGTGAGATCAACTTACATTTCCTTCCCTTGGCAAAGACTTATAACCAGTAATGAATGTGTCAACAAAATACTGTTCTGCAATGAAAATAACCACAAATGTCAAGCCAGTCAAAGCTTCATATGTGTGCAACAAGTTCAAATATTTTGGTGTGAATAGCCAAAATACTTCAATTGCTATATCCTCTGTGTCCAGAAGAGGACTCCGCTTGTCATTTAGAATACTGCCTGATGTCTTTAATCTAACTAAAATCTATTATATTATTTCTCTATGTCATACTATTATTAATCAATTTTATAGCTGAATTGCTATTGACCTTTATCCAATGTGTATCCCAACACAAATGAGTAGGTTGGCTTATGTTTGTAAAACACTTTGAAGATGAACAGCATCATAAAAGTGCCATGGATTATTACTATTACACATTCAGTTGAAACATCTTACATTCTTTAAAGAAACAACAAGCCAATCAGCTGCCTGAACAATGAATAGATACTATGCCTTCTATAGAAGAATATGGGGAAAAACAAAGCAAAACTATTTAAACACTTCCAAACTTTGAGGAAAGCTAAAAAAAATTGTCTTTGGAAATCAGTCTCTTTATGACCTCCATTTATAATGCTGTGCATTCTACAATGCATATTATTTGAAATTTAAACTGATTTACAGTGAAATACAAACTGATATCAAAGTGAGAGCTGCCTCTACCTGTAAACACTTTGTGTATTTACATCTCTGCTTGCAAATCTATGGTTTTCACATATCACAGTTATGAATATCATATAAATACCTCTGCAGAACACACAAAGAAATATTTTGTTGAAGGAAGATCCAGAAACATATTCCACCGATAACTTGGGAACATCTAACCCTGTTGCTGCATTACACATGGCTACCTGAGCTAACTGTCACAGTATGACCAGTGTGGCCATTATTAATGAGGCCTGCTGAGAGAAATGTCCAGTTAGCATCTGCAGAGCTCCTGACCCATTACTTACAGGACTTCCAAGGCTGGGCTGTCAACTGTGTAGGGCAGTAAGGTGTGCTCTAGAATGTAACACAGATTTTCCAGAGAGAGCTGAGCTCCTTTGGGCATGCTTTGGCATTGCATAGCATGATACCCTCAAAACCCATGTCTGAATGTTGACCCAAAGACAACAACTCAATTTTCTTATGGCTTATACTTTTGCCTTTTCTTCTTTAAAAACTCTGCAAGCTTGGAGACTGTGTGTTGGTGATCTCCATACCCAGATAGTCCATTGCAATTTGTTTCAGTACAATTCATGATCTGACCCTCAATATGGGCCCCATCTCACACATACCAATTTATTATGCTCTGTTACATCACATCACATATTTTCCCAAACTGACTGAAAAAGCACCCCAGGAGGAGAAAGGCAAAGCCACATCACACTGAGGAGAATAGCTGGAGTTAATCACCAGGAGTAGGTTTTCAACAGACCTTCTGTTCTTCAGACCTTCTGAAGGCAGATGTCCTGCCTCCTGTCAGTGGCAGGAAAGGAGGCTAAGCTGCAAGTTGTACAAATGCTGTTGCATTCGTGTGACTAAAAGGTGAACTCTGGATTGGTCACTACAAAGAAAATGTGCAAGGAAACTATGGGTTGTCACTTCTCCCCTGGGTTAAACTACAAGCCTAATGTGTGTATGACATGAAGGATTCTATACGTCTCTCTAGAAAACAATCCTAAGATACAGTAAAAATCACTGGAACTTCAGTGACCCTATATTTGGGGGTGGGGAGGGAATAAACCTCAAGTTTTATTACTGCTGACCTAATTCAATACTCACTAAATCAATTAGAAACTTTAATTTGAAAGACATGCTTTTAAGATCTAACATCCACTTACTTTTACTGCAGCCAAAGAGGTTGTGGACATCCAAATTACTGGCGTCGGGAACACAGTTGTCACATTTCAAGCCAGTTACAAATTGTTTACAAACACACTGTCCAGTAACAAGATGACAAGTCCCACTAATGGCTCCTGCAGGATGACAATTACAGTGCTGACATCTATAAACAAAAACAAATCAAGGAAGTCATCAACACACATCAACACTTCAGTTAAGCACAGTAGGGTTTTGTTTAAAAGATTCTTGAGCAACGTAATTAAAACATCATAAACAGTTCAGTAGTCTGAAACAGAGCAGAAAATCTATTAGTCTGATTTAAAAAAACTTACAAAAAGCGCCCACTATAAGAATAAATATTTCACTGCCATAATAAGATTCTAATTTATATAAAAATGGCTTAGAATTAAAGAGCTTTTATATATATTGATCCATATGCAAACTGGATAAAATAATGTTTGGTAATAACCACATTATGCACTCAGTCCTGCATCCTTACTCGTGCAACCTTTCTTGAGAGCTGCGGAGTTCAATGATACATATTCAACCAGCTGAAGAGGTTTCTGCACAATATAGGCAACCTTCTACCTCAGGGAAAACTAGGCTTTAGTTGGAAAAAATAACTCAATTAATAATTTCTTGCCCACAAAGGCAACTTAAGGTTGAAAAGAATAACATGCTGTGAATAAAGAAGAATGAATGGTGACCAAAACTGGGAGAAAAAAACCCAGATTAGAACAGTGACAGAAAACAGAACAGCAGAAATACTAATATTACAACAGAAAGCACAGTTTCTTCGCAGCCTGAAGGACAAAATTTGAAATAACTACAATGAATAATTAATTAAATGTGCAAGTAAATTATTTTTAAATTAAAAAGAACAAAAAATTTAAAAGCACTGGTATCACGCAAATGCCACACTCCAACTCTGTAAATCTCTCTAGCAGCAGTAGAATACTTTCAGGATTAATTTATGCTTTGGCTTTTGCATGTGAAACCACCTGTGATCAACTTGCTCTTTGCCTGATACACTATTTCCCCACTGACGCTCATTTATAGCACGGATACCGATGTCAGATTGTACAAATATTCAATGAGTTTGAACATGTCAGAAATTAAGTAAAGCAAATGACTACAAATACTGTTATGCTACCCCTTGCAACACAGACTGCCATTATTACTCATAAAAAAGTCAACAATGGCAAATAAAACTTCATACTTTATATTCTAATTTCACTATATTTTAACTGCTGAAGACTAAAAGCTCTGAAAAAACCATGGTCTGGGAAACAGGTGGGAAGGTACATTGCAGCTAAAACGTACTGGGAAGTCTGCAGTTCTCTCCCCTTGTCCTGAGCTGGAAAACTCCAATTCTCAGGCATACACAACATCAGCCTTAAGGGAATTTTAAATTACTCCAGATGTCAGGACCCAAGGTGGTGAAGCAGCAAAAAGAAGGCACCAGAGAAGTCTAAGGCAGCCATGCTATGTCCCCTTTATTCTGCTAACCCTGAGACTAAACAAGAGTCAATTTATATTTGGCTGATTTTTCCTTGGCCAGTTTCATCAGACCCAAGGAAATATGTGGTGGTGCCTTCACACAAGTTACTTTACCGTCTTCCCCGTCACTACCATCACACCTTGGTCTGTATCTCCTACTATCTTCATGAAAGTAGACAAAAAAAGTGAGTTCAATTATGGTTTAAGTATCAGCTTTTTAAGGCAGGGAGAGAGGAGGGAAAGGTGGAAACTATTTTCACATTAGGACACTAAAATTCAGGTCAATAATCAGTGAAATAGGCATTAAATGTGACAGATTTTTAAACATGCTTAAGGAAACTCTTCACATACATTTTCTGCCTATCGCAGAGCTCTCTGTATTAGAGTTCCTTTAGTCCACAACAGCTCATGCTGTGTGATCTCCTGGGGAATCATTCAACACCCTTAAAAAGGCTGATAAAAGCTAAAGCTGCAAAATAAGCTGCAAATTTGTTTTATGGACTAATATCCTTTTGAGAATAAATAAAATACATTCTCTCTTGGAAACCACTATACTGTTTGCTCTCTTTTACAGTCAAGAGAAAAGGGCAATTTTTTCTAAAGTCTTTTCATCTACAGACAGTGCATCCAAATCCCCCTTTAAAAAGAGGTTTTGTTTAGAGTATTTTAACTAAAAACCCAGTTTAGTTACAAAAAAAAAGGAATTATTTGCTCAGTAAGACAGTATTTTATTATTATTTCATAATTTCATTACATGCTGATTACTTATTGGGAGGGATGTTAACAAAAGTTTCTCGATAGATAAACAGAGAAAGACAAACTTCTCTTATTGTTCCTGTATATTACTGCACCTCTTATGAATAAAGGTCTCCTGATTATTCTAGTTTTGATTATCACTTACACATGACAATCAAACTCAATACCCCTACAGTCACAGTGATAGTTCTCTAGTCTGGCGGAATGGGGCTGTTCCTTCCTGCTTGTTGCATTTTTCTTCCTGGAATGAGGCTCCTGATCCTGCAAATAACAGCAGATATTTCACCATATTCTGCTCCATGGGATTACACATTATTTCTGTGTAACCAAATGCATCACGTTCTTAAACTGCAAAAAACTAGAACCGGATTTGTTGTTAGGCATAGTTCATGCTTTTCAGTCGGGATTAAGGTTTCAGTCAATTAGGAATTTTCAAAAAAATATCCAAGTTTTTTAAAAGATAAGTAACTTTTAATCATGTGAGAAATATTTGCAGTATTCTTGCCAAATGCTATTTTTTCAAGGTACTCTGAGTCAAACATATTTGAGTTTTATTAAAACAGAATTATATATAATCAAGGAAAACAGACTTTTAAAACATGGAAAGAGAAATGTCACGCCAAGATGAATTGTGATATTGATTTTCTGAGGATAAATGGTTTTTGTAATATTAATATAGAGAAACCTTTATTACATTGACTCTCTAGGTGCAGTTAGAGCCTCTCCAGCAATCTGTTTAAAATCTTCATTTTTCATCCTTATGGGAAAACCTCACTTGCTAAATGGATTTCATAAACAGTAATCTGTCAAGATATATATATAAATAGATAAACAATTTGTGATGTTCATTGACCAGTTCATTATAGTAAACAATACAGAGGGTAAAGCATTTCAAATGTGTACAGATGCTCACAACCATTACGGATCTGCTCAAACTGCTGCAAACACTCAGTATTTCTAATTTGTTAATTGCCAAGAAATTTTTCCTGCCTCATAACCTGAAATGCATTAAAGAATATGGAGTTCCTGTTTTATCTCGAAAACACCACAAAATAAATCAGCTCACATATACATGCAGAGTGGGAGAATTTTAAAGCCTCGCAATCTCTGTGTATGACAACTTTTGCTGCTTCTGTGCTAGTGTGCAAAGACAGATATGCCTTTGCCACTACAGATAACTCACATCCTTTTCTGTCCTTAAAAGACACTTGGAGCTCAGATGGCTTAAATGACCTGGCAACTTTATGGAGAAGGAAAAAGCATATTACTCTTTTTATGAAGATATTAACAGTAAAAGAAATGGAATAAAATACATGAACAAATAAAGACCTGCATTATCATTTTCAGTGGATAAATGCTTCTGCCTGAGGAACAGAGGTACATCACCCAAGAAAACAACAATGAAAAGGGAGCCAAGAAAATGCAATATAAGTCAGTCATGTTAATGTACGACCAAAATAGTTTTCAATACTGCCAGGAGGATTAACTAGTATTAAGGCATTAAAAGCCAACTCAGATTCAAATTCCAGAACTTTAAACAATTTTATCTTTATAACAAGATCTGGATGTAGATAATTTATATTTCCACATTTTGAATTTCAAAAGACAGGTTGAAATGCAGGTATTTGAAAGCCAATATCTAGCTCAGAGAAGCCATTGCTTAGCACAAATGTGCTAAAATTGAGGGGCAAGCAGAGAATCTATTTCATGTAACTAAAAAAAAGAAGTATCACTGATAAAAAGGAAAATATATTTCAAAGGGAACTTTAATATTACACATACTTTATTTCTCACCATTAGAAATTACAGGAAATGAAAATAGGAAGTCCTTATTTCTACATGTTACTTTATGGCTATTAGCTGATGCCTCTGTGACCTGAAACAGTAAAAAATAATTTTAAAAATCTCCTAATGAGTGACAGTAACATAAAATTAAAGTGAAAAATTTGCAGAATAATGTCATATTTAGGATGACACTGTTAATCACTACCTAAAAGCATGTCTACCCCACACTAGCTAGGGGAGAGGAGAAGAGGGAGGGGAACGTTGTACAGATTTTGCTTTTGTTTGTGGTATGTGGGTCTGGTTTTTTTAAAGGTAAAAATACCAAATAAAATAATTTAACACCATCAGTCTGCATGAAAAGATAATACTATAAGAGCTGTGCAATCTTCCTGGACAATATATTAAAAGAAAATTGAGATTGCAAGGACTAAGCAAGAAAGATGTTCCTGGAAGAAAAAGAGAGCAGTGGCAGATACGTTTCCCCTTATAATTCAGGTAATCCATATAATTTCAATGTACCTAAAGACCCCAGGCTACATCAGAAATGCAACTTACCCTGTGGCACATAACAAAATGTTGAAAAACAATGCACTGCTTCAGAAAAACAAATTTTTAAGAGTAAAGGTGCAGTGAATATTTGTACTGCTGTTACGAAAAGAAATTTGGGAAGTCAGGGATATCTGTAGGTAGGTTTCCCTTTCTCTCCCTGCTGCACCCCACTAAACCTTCCTGAAATCTTCAATAGCATTCCCTAGTTGTAAAAATGGCAAATTACCTTCATTTTAATAGTCAATGTTTAACACCTCAGAAAACAACACACCTTACTGAAGATGCAGAGAAAACACAGCGAAACAATTAACAAATTGCTATAACTTAACCTTATACACCTTTCATGCTGTTGCTACTTCGTGGCAAAATTTCTATTTCCTTCAGCTCATGGGGGCACAGAGGATTGTGTATCACATAATGATGTGAGAATGTGTCACATGTAAATCAGAGTGCACACATGAACTCATAGAAGGATTAACATAACTAGAACACATCTTTCCATTGTTGATAAACCCTTGAGAGTGCCACCAGGAAAATGTAACAAGGAGGTTATAAGTGACCTGTAAAAAAGAAACACTCACCTCCCCGTGACAGAGTCAAATCCAAAATAAAGTTCTTTGCAACGTTCACATGTCTGTCCTGTCACGGAGGCATCTTGGCAACTACATTGCCCAGTGAGTTTATCACAGATCTGATTTGCAGAACCAGCTATGTGGCACAGGCATGGCAAACAGCCAGTGGCGCTGGATGGAGAAAAATAAAAACCTGCAAAAGAAAGGGATTTTGAGAACGTTTGTTATCTCTCTGCAGACTCTTAGCCAGAGCAAATGCAAAATAGGGGAAGTACATTAACATGTCTGTGGGGAAGGTAAAGACCTAAGGATGTGAGAAGTACTTATGAGTGCACCACAAGCAGTAGAAACAGAAAAATTATATACAGAGAAGAGGTATTTGTCTGTTCTAGTCTCAAAACCTCAGCTCTGAAAATGGCCAGCTGCAAACCATAAGAAATGAACATATCTTTTTAAGAATGTCTCTCAATTTTTCTTAACCAGTGGTTGACTTGGTCCTTGAAACAAAACAATCTTTCTTTGGAAAAACTACATTTGATGAGCATTTCTAGGTTCTGATTTATATTTTACTCCTCTTTACCTTAGAGCTTGTAACCTACACAAATACTTTCACAGAAAGTAATAAACTTACTGATCTGGTATAAAAAAACTTTCATGCTGAATCCTGTCCTGTTCCTGCATTATTTCCAGTTATGAATTTGAACATTCATTTCACATTCCTCACAGTATATTTGGTATGCTTCTGTTATGCTATCTTTCATCCTATTGCCCTCACAAGCAATCTTTATTTATGCTGATATTTATCTATTACTGATAAATACAGTTAGATACAGTTTATACACCTCTAATCTGGTCATTTAAGAATTCACCCCTTATTCATAACCTCACCAGAAGTTCCTAACAAAAGAGCTTTTACACACATTCTCTTAATGATGCTGTTCCACTTGCATAATTTATTTTGCTATCTATGGACATATTTCATTCTGAATAATTTCTTTCTGATCAGAAAAAAAATCAAGTAATGGCATGCTAGTAAAAACACAATTACATAAGTTTCCAAAACATTTTCTATTTTTACTTGATTATTAATAAACATTTAACTGGTTTTTTTCACACAAGCTGTTTTCTCTATTCTTCCCCCTCCCCCCCTCAGAGTGGTACAGTTTATTAAAAATGTAACAATGCATGAGAGCTCTGCAAATGATCCTGATGCCACAGCATTAAGAGACACTAGACAACAAGAAGTACCTATCTCGGAACATGAATCCTAAAATAGGGCCATTGATAGGAGTTTCTATCTCCCTTAGCTGGTTGCTATTAGTTATTATTGTACAACTTCAATAGAAAAATTTCAGCTGCTACTGTGATATGCAGCCTTTGCACAGAATTCTCAGACACTTGCCCTCTCTCCAGATCAAGTTCAATCAGTAGTTTCTTAGTCATGGTCTCAGCTACTGAACATTTTTTGCCGTCCAATAACTTCCCGATGTCCTGCTTTATAATAAGGAGCCCAAAATTATATTGTAACATGTCATATTGCCCAAGGCCTTATTATTTGTCTTACAAGAGATAGCTCTATATATACACCCCTAGGGTGGTATTCTCTGTCTTTGCAGCAGTGCTGCACTGTGAGCTCATATCCAAATAGCAGAGGAACTAAACAAATTGAAAACATTAGAATTTTACTGCTCAAATCTTTGTTCAAGTTTAGCCTCTGGTCCTCGGTGACATAAATCTCAAGTGGACAGTGAAGTGATATCAGTCTCCAGTTAACATACATTCACATCATAAAAAACCACGCTGTTGGCACTTTATTCCAGAGAGGCCTCGAACTGAGGCAGCACAGAGAGCAAATAGCCTGAAGTTATTAGTGAGGCAGCATGTATTATCTCCTGCTGCACTTCTCTGTGCTCTGCAGTGCCCATCCTGTGCATAAATAGAGGAGACCATTTCCCAGCAATGTCACTCCTGAGCACAATGAACGACTCCACTCAAAGAACCTAACAGGAAGGTTGGAAACAAGTTTAAGCCTTGGACTCATGCAGAAGGTCAAGGCACTTCTGCAGGACCCACTTTATATCTCCAGTAAAGGATAAGCACTCAGGTTAAACCAGATCCTTGTCCATCTGAAATTTTGCATAGAACTATGATCTGTATAAAACAACATCTAAGGAAAGTCTGTAATGGGCAAATAAGCACATCTCTAGAAAATAAATTCATTTTCCCTGAGCAGGATCAATAATTACAGCATATATTGCTTTTATCATAGCAGTGAAATTACTAGTTATAATCTAGACCTTAAACATCCTGGCTCTCCTACAGCCACACTGCCTAAACCACGTAGAGCAATGAAGGATTTGGTAGAATATTTTTTATTATAATCTTTTAGAAACTCTCTAAAAGTTTCTAGACACTACCACAATTACTTTTTTCCCCTCAGAAGTAGCAGGCAAAGGCAAAACATTTTTTTAAAAGTGAAGGATAGGAAAACGAAAAAAATTTCTTCCCCCAACTAATTTGTAAGTAAATTACCATGATCAAATGCAGAGGAAAAAGAGGAAACACGAGATTACAAATTCATACTGTTTGTCATAATCATTATTATTTACTTTCACCATCTAGAATTTGACTCCATGTAGAAAAGAGTAACAACTTAATGCAAGCTTAATTTACAGCAAGGTTAGAAGGGCTCATAAAAGTTGCTTTATGAAGGATCCACTGTTGTATAATAGAGCCAATTTCCAATTTTAAGACAGCCACCGCAAATCTCTCTGAGATCTATGTATGTAACTAGTATTATGCTTATACTTGCTCAGATTTTTTTCCAATTCAACCATAACTGATCACATTTGTCAATCAAACACACTTTTCAAAAGGAAGAATGAAAGTCATAGCAAACTATTGAGCTTCTTTTTTTAATCATCCTCTTAGCATTTCTCCCACTGCATAGAGAAGGACCACATGACCAATTCCTTAGCACTTCTACATGCTTACCATCTACGGCAGAAATGCTCATTTCTTAACCACAGGCTGAGCTTCAAAATGCACAGTTAACCACAGCAGCAATGTTGTCACAAGATAATTCACATTCTTCTGGCCAAGAGAGGTGGTATGAACACAAACCCTCATTACTGATGCCCAGACACACATCCTACATGTTACTTGACATCTTTTCCATACTATGTAGCATTCTATGCAAATCTGTGGTTTATGGAGTAAAGAAATTACAAAACAAAGCACCTCTTTTACAGCTTTGTTGTTCTAATAACAAGATCAAAGACCTGTGTTGGATAGGATTTGTGTGGCACAAATCCCAGTCAGCCACACAGTTCCAGAATGAGGCAGGGACAAAATGCTTACAATGATTTGGGGGTTGAAGAGAACCTGTGTTTCAACCAATGCAGCCTAGGACATCTCAAAAGCAAGTTTCCATACAAGGAAAAGCTCTTTCATTTAGTTTCATGCTAGAATCAAGCATTCCTCTCTTTGCATACACCATTAGTTTAAAGAAAAAACAAATGTACACCAATCTACCAAAATGTTACCAGTATGAAAACAAACTGGAAAAGAGGAGGTTATGGGCACAGCCTAACAGATGAAACACATGGCTGAACGCACCAAAAAGAGCTTCAAGAAAAATAATCTCCTTATAAAACAATTCCCAAAAGCTACAACCAGTTTGACCTTTTCTCAATTGGCAACTCTTCCTGCAATAAGATTTTGGTAACTTTTGGAAACTTCTTGGATTTTACTGAAGCACATAAAAAATATGCTACACTGGGATGGTATTTTAAATGCAGCTTAACTTGTATCATAGACTTGAAATGTCCCAATAGACTCAGAATCCTCATGATGTTTTCAGGGCTGCCAGTATTCACTCATCTGTGTTTGCTTTAATTAAGCTGTACTGGCTACATATACACTTGGAGTATATTTTTATATACATATGGAGCATGTTTTCTTATCTTTGTCCCAAGACAAAGCCATAGGACATGTTTATAGTACTTGAAACCAATTAAAATGTTCTATATTGAAGATTTTTTATAGCCTTCCTTGTTTTGGAAAAAAGCCTCTTTTGGCACATACCAACAAAGAATATTTATATAAAAGTCAGAAATATTAAACATCTAAATGAGCTCTCACTAAAACAGTGAAAATAGCACAGCTCACTGTGCTCTCCTAAGATCAATACAGTGTTTTTACAAAGATAAGAATTTACACTTTCACCTGCAGCACAGAGCTCAGTGCTCAGCATACACATGCTTACAGCTATCAGAAAATTTAAAAATATGACTTACACAAATACTATTTTTAATTATTTCTCGTTTTACCAGGAACTATTGTGGGAATATTCCTCGGAGTGCCATGTAAGCTCTTCTACAAACCAGCCTGTTCACACTATCAATTAAACCTTTTTAAACCATTTAGTTCTGCATAAACCCTGGCCTTTCTTTTCCAAGGACAAGGGCGGTCACTGACTCAGGGAGCCTTGACATCACTCCTCTGCCGATCTCTGATTAAGTGGCTGCTACAGAGGGTTAGCAGGTCAAATAGCACTGGAGGAGGAACTAAGAAAAACAGAATGCTGCCTTATTTATTAGTATATGTACCTAAAATAATTTAAACGAAAGCATTTTAAAAAATACTTAATGGAGGTTAAGCAGCTTTTTTAACCTCTGTTCAAATTATTGAATGGCATATTAAAACCAATGGAGCTATAATGTACCTTTTAATGTGACCTGCTACTTGAATAAATTGCATATGTATTTAATTTGAACTAAATCTATCTGCTTAATATTATGATGGAGGGTAGGTTAACATTACCTATAGTTCACTTTATCCACCTACTTTTTGAAACAAAAGCACTGAAATATAACTACAGAGCTCTCCACTTACGATAAACTTTTAAACTGTTTACAAATATGGCACAAAATCTTGAACAAATATGTAGCAAACTGCAAATATCACCTACCTGTAGGGCCAAACTGTAAGCAGTCCTTGTGCAAGCCATCACAACCCCAACACAGCAAGGCAGGTGAATGCTTTCTAAGTGGCATGTTTGCCAGCCTCATCAAAGTTTAAGCAACCATCTCTGTGCCTCCTGCCGTGCTCAGCTTTATGCATGAAGTGTCCTTCCTGAAGAGCATGCACTCTGCCTTCCAAATCCACATTTTTCATTATGAGGATAGCTGCTGTTCATTAGATTATGCCAATTTACCTCTTTTTCAGGGATTGGAACAAGATAATTTGTATATTTTCTAGATATCTAGAAGTAGCCTAACCCTATTTTGGACATGTTGAAACTGCAGTAATAATACAAATTATACAACATCTAGAAATAGAATAAATATTTGATGGTGACTAGGAAACTAATGCTTTCTTCTCACTCACACAGGAAGAAATGGAAAAACAACATACGTCAGAGACGTGTCAGGCATGAAGCTGTCTAAACGCATATTAAAAAACTGTAGGAAATTATACCAAACAAAGCAAAACTTACTACATCAAATCGATTGTCCTCCAATTTCCTTACCTGGTTTACACTCATCACACCTCCTCCCCTGGCGCTGAGGCAGACAGACACACTGCCCAGAAACGTGGTCACAAACTGTTCCTGCCAACGTGCCCAGAGCATCGCAGTCGCAGGGCTGGCAGCCGCGGGCGTTGCTCACACTGAGGTTGTACGTCTGCAGCAGGCACTGACTGCACCGAAGGCCAGTCACACTAGCCTTGCAAGGACATTGTCCTGTCGCTTTGTCACAAAGCAGAGAGCCATTTACTGTCCCTGCCTTCTCACAGTTACATGGCAGACAAAGGAAGGAGTGACCTTTCTGCACTCTGTGGTACCCGTCCAGGCACTGGTCGCAGCGCCTTCCCCCGATATTTGGTTTACACGCACATTGCCCTGTCCTCGCATCGCACACGGTTCCCGAAATCGACCCTGCAGCATCACATTCACAAGCCTTACAACCAGTTACATCCAGCCCATAAAAGTTGTCCATGCAAGTGTCACAGAGAAGCCCTTTCACTCGTTCTTTACAATTGCACTGCCCAGAGAGAGGGTTGCAGAATTGGCTCACTGAGCCGTGGCTGTTGCACCAACAAGGCTCACATCCATCTTCATTAGAATATCTGAGAGCTTTAAATCCAAAATTGCAGCTATCACACCTCAGACCTGGAAAGAGAAAAGGAATGAATAAAAAAACCCCAACAAATCTTAAAAGCTAGTCATTTCATTTTTAAAAACAGTAAGTATCCTACACATGAAGTAAAAAAAAAAAAAAGAGGGAGGACTGATACTCTTCACCAGCATAATTAACAGGAGTGGCAAGGCTGCACAAATCAATTGAATAACTGTGGCATCCCAAAAATCTGTTTACTTTTCCAATTTGTTTCAGAAGCAATGCATTTCTGCTGGCGTCTCAATACAATTTAAGATACTACTGCAAGAGATTCTTTGTAACATTTCTAAGACAAAGCAGAATTAATCTCTTTGTCCCCCAGAACAGCACCTGTTGCACAATCAATGCCTATGTGAACTCTTCACCCTATATTGTAGAAATGCAATACACAGAGAATTGCACTGGGCTCACAATCTGTTCTGATAATAGATTTATATATTGTATTAGAAACATTAAATATACACTAGGACAGCACGAGTTAGACTAACTATAATGAATTATTTGCTTAACACCATACTTCAGTTTTATCATTGATTGCATTTATGTTAGTCTTTATTGTTAGCCCTTACTGAAAGCAGAAAATGCTTTCCATAATCCAAAATGAAATATTTTTATCTAAATGTATGATTTAGTTAACACCTGCACTACATTAAAATATAAACAGTTTTCTTCATGCTTCATCCTGTAGTTTTATTAGCTTTGTTTTCAAAGTCAATGCTTGCTTTATCCCTGCCCCAAGGGATGTCATTTATATGTTAGTTTATAAAATGTACATTACAAGAAAGCAAACTAGATTATTATACTAAAAATGCAAATTCAGTCATGTATTTTTCCCTTGCAGTGAGAAAATCCTTCACTATGAAGCTATGCCTTAATTGTTTCATATAGCAAAATATAAATACAATCTTCCATCAAAATATTTTCATAATTTAAAAAAAATACAAAACAATACAAAAATACATCCAGCAACTTACATGTAGAAAAATAAAACTAAAAATGGTAAGGAATGCATTATACACATGGATAAAAACTCAAAAATTCCAACAGAAGGCGAGTTCCTTTAACAGTGATGAATGACTCACCTAAGGCATATCATTTAATTTCAATAAGGAAAATAAAAAAGGACCACTATTGCTGCAAATTTTAAAAATAACTGTATTGTTAACAAGAATTATGACTCATTTTGAACTATTAAAATTGGTCTACATGGATTCATATCATATCAGTTTTAAAAATATGTGCAGCGCTTATTTGAATATGCCATACATATTCCTGACAGGTAATCTATTCCTAACGATACTGAGGAAGGCCTACAGGGCATCACATTCAATGTTAACAAGTACAGGGGAGTTAGCACGCTTGGCATTTAATTCACATTCTTCTACCTTTTTATTCTAGATGAATGACCTACTTTAATAAAATTATTGGTGCTAATGTATTTTACTGGTGATAGAATCATTAGTAAGATTTAACAGTTGTGTTAACTCTAACAGTTCATGTTTCATAACACTGCAGTCCATAGTTGCATTTTTCTGTTACCGTGTTTGCTTAAATAGATAAAATGGCAACAGACAGATTGCTCTAAAAACCAATTTAGAAATCCAAAGAGGAAAGTTCCCTGGTAAAGTTTGCTGCACACGTTTCAATATACAGAAGCTTATTTACAATTGCTTTGCAAAACAAAAAAGAGAGTCTAGTCTGGAAAGAATCAGGTCTTTATCCTGCAAACAAACACTTGCCTAACTACAGTCCCCCATGATAGCTACAGATAAGTACAGAAAGCACAGATCCACGCTTTTTTTTTTAACAACTCTTTCAGTGAAAATAAAAACAATTTTTAATGCTTTCATCAAGGGGAGAAAATGTAATATGTAGATAACCAAATATGTGAGAACCAGACTGTGCATTTCTTGTCTGCCAAACTGCCACCAAATTAAGAAGCGTTTTCACAGGTTCAAACGTCAAATGTGGGCATAGAATATATAATTAAGAATGCTCTGAAGTCCCGTTTCTTAAAAGTGGAGAAAGAGTTTAAGATGCACAGAGGTTTTCTACACTTAGCACCCTTTTCATTGTATGAAAAATTTCACAGCTTTCCACAGGAAAAAGAACTGAAACTGTTCAGGCTTCAATCTGTTCAGAGCTATTTTCATTTTTTGTTGTTATTCTGCATTTTTTTTCTTTCTTCTAATTTCCAAAAGCAACAAAGACATCATTACAAATGAGTCAACATTCACAAGTGAAGGTGTATATAATATCAAATACATTAACATGTACTTGAACATTATTAATGCAATCCAAAACCTGGTTAGGGTAAAGAAAAAAAATAGATTACTAATTCTGTTAATAACAAAGCAGAAGAGGAATTTTTCTTTTTGAGACATATGTATAGTCTGAGACATGTACAGTTACCATGCAAGGCTCACTTTATCAGGAAATTCTCCTTGCATAATATTCCCATACATCAACATTTCAAAGTGTATTATATATACTGTGTATTTTGGGCACTTGATAAATTTTGTCCTTATGTGGCTGTGGCTCCCCTCAAATATGCTGGAAGTAATAAATTGCTATAATCAAATCTAATTTCTGAAAAATACCTGTGGGAGTAACAAACAAAAAAGCACGTCTTGTAAAAAAAATGATAAATAACACAGAAGGTAGCAGTTTATTATAATCAGCTTGGCATTGAATTACAAAATTAAAATTATGTGGCCCTTGATAACTAACCCTAGCTATGTACATGATCTGTGGAATTATGTTGACTTACTTTGCATTTCATAGGAACAGTTCAAAGAAATATAATAGAAAAAAATTGATAGATTTATCACCAAAGACCCTGTAGCACAGAATATTTTGAGAAAAAAAATCCATTTATTTTGGTCTATTAAGAAAACTAGCATGGAAACGATTTGCTTAGAACTCATTAAGTACAAAACACGCTGAAAAAGTGCTAATTTCCTACAAGAAACATCTACACAGTAAGCAAATTACATTATTTCTGTGACTTATTAGTATGGAGCTATGTAAGCTAACATAGCTATGCCATAAAGAAACTTCTAAAGGGTTGATTAAACTAAGCTTCAAGCTGTAGTTTGATAGAGTTATTAAATTAATAATTTTTCAACAGTTAATTTCATTCATTTTTGCAATCTGCCTTCAGCAAAGAAGCTTTCTATACCTTTCATTTAGAAACCAAGTGTGTTTTATTTCCAGAGAAAACAAGAAAAATGGCTCTGAACTCTTGCATTACACATACCAATAACATTTGCTTTGCACTTGCACTGTCCTGAATTTTGGTGACAGGTAATATCTCCATTGACTGTCCCAGAGGTATTACAGTTACAGGGACTGCAGCCATCAGGGTTTGACTGTTGCAGATTGTAGAATCCTTCCTGGCACTGATTGCATTGTCTGCCAGACACATGTCTCTTACAATTACACTGGCCTCCAATCTAGAAAGATACAAAATGTTATAGAATGATGAACATATCTATTTTTAGATGATACATTCATTAGCAACAAGAATGGGAGCATGAGTCGGGGAGGAGAAAATTTTAAATGGAACAGAAAAAAAAAAGCCTCTGAGTATTTTTTTTAATTTGTTGAGAGAGAGGAAGAAAGAGAAATATTGAACATAGTGTAACTATTCAACTATTAAACAGAGTTTAAAAGTCTTGTTTTTTCAAAACAGAAGGGAAAAAGAACTGAGTAAACAATGCGGCCGTATTTACCATCTGGACAGAGAACCTGCAAAGAATATTTACAAAATTGCATTGTAGATATGGTGACTTCTATTAAAATGAATAGTTTTTCGAACCACAGTTACCGTAAAGAACTATCATCTCCAAACGTCAAGTTTTGCCTTTTTTTTTTCTGCCCATATGTTTATTTATTTTAGTGAAAATGTTAGTTAAATAAGAATGAAGAAAAATTGAAGGTTTTCCTTTCTGATTACTCATCCAAGGTACATTTCCTCTCTCTTTATTGAAGGATGTGATCCAACAGCTCAGCAACTGAAACCCTCTCCCTCTTTTCTTGGTTCAGTTGGGATCCAAACCATTCCACTTCAGTGGAGGTATGGAAAGGTCCTCACCCTCTCCCCAAATATGTAGCATTGCTATTCAGAAAGAGCTGACACATCCTCTGATATGTCTGGACCACAATCTGCAAGTATGAGTGTCACATCTTGTGCAAGATTAAAGGGCTCCTGAAAAGCTATCTCAATTTCAGATCTCTGAAAGTCAGGGAAAAACCCCAATCTCTACATTCATCACTTTCCAGTATGGTGGGGAAACCAACCACAGGGAAAGGGCAACAGCACAGCGATGGAGAAACAAAGACATCGATTACTGCACAACATAAAAACAATCCCAGGGAGTCAAAGCAACACAGATATGGGTATTGGCAAAAGGTTTGGAATTCATAATCAAGGAACAAAAACTAACTTCTCTAACTGAAGTGCTCTGGGGAATGCAGAAATAAAGAAACTGTGTTATAAGGAATTTTCTTTGCGTCAGCATATTTTTTTCAGTGCAAATATTTCCAAATATGAAAAAATACAGCAATTCAAAACAAGTATTCATCTATGACATCAACAACTTTCAACAAAGTTCAATGTACTTTGGTTTCAATTAGCTACTGACCCAAAATTTCTCTTAACAGTTGCCTTTTTCATCTTTAATCCATGAGTCAAACCAAGCTGAAACAACAGGAGAGACAAAGCTACTGGCAAGTTCCACTTAAATACTATAATCACACCCTCAAATCTAAAGTGAAGCTCTAAGCTTTATTAATACAAAAAAAGAGTATTTCAACGCCTAATAGTAAATTCTCAGTGCAGGAAATATTGAATAAAAGTTAGAGAAGCATATACTCCTACCCTTTCCTCATAAAAGAGTTCTGTAGTCCATAAAATCTCTTTAATATGACTTCTTGATACAGATATACTGCTGATATTTATCAGCCTTATTTTTCAGGAAGATGTAGATATTAAAAAGGCAGGACAAACAGCAAGTACGAGAAGAGTTAAAAGACCACAATAGCAGAAAACACAGCAACGAGGATTTTCAAGTTAATTCCCTCTTAGACTGGATTTGATCTAGATATTTAGCGTATTATAAGGGACCCAGTCATGCATCACAGCCATTCATCAGAGAACTCACATGTGAAAAGCAACTCTGAGTTTAATCCTAAATGAAGAAAAATACCCAGTTTAATGCAACGCCGTAAAAGAATCATTTTTGTGCTAGTGATTGTAGCATACACAGGTTACGCAATAGCACTCAACTCATATTCAAAAAAACTTTGAAGTAGCTCCAAAAGTTACAGGAAGGAAAGCATTGCATGCAAAATGTCATCTTTAATAAGTGAAAGTGAGAGCAAAATAGCATAGCTAAATAAGAGAGGATAACCACCACCAAGTTTTAAAACTAGAATAAGGCAACACAAAAATGAGCATTTAAAAAGCAACATGCTTAAAGAATGAAGGGGAAAAAATGAATGTCAGAAACAAAGGAAGACCACCAGCGAATCAGGGCAAAAAAAAAAATTAAGTGGTATGATTAGCAGATTCAGAGTGGACATCAGAACTTTTCACTAAAAGAGAAGGGCAGCATCAGTAACAGGCTATCCAGAGGGGATGTGGAATCTCTATTCCCAGAGGTATCAAGATTTATCCAGACAGAATCATGACTGATTGGATATAGTGCTGACAACAATTCTGCTTTGAGGAGAGCAGATGACCAACTAATGCTTTTATGATTATGTGTAGCATTCAGGAAAGAGAACCACAACAGAGATCACAAAGGAAGTCTTCCACAGCTCTTCACTACCTTTCTACATCAGGAATGATTTTTAAGACTGATTTAAAACAAAACAAGTCAGATGAAAAATATTTTAACAAAATCTTATCTGTTGAAAAGCGACTACACATGAGACTAAAGTTTTAGATGAAACAAAATATAAGATTACTGAAATACTTGGTAATTGCTTAAATCAACACCAGTAAAAGAGGAATAAAATTACATCAATCTCCTTAAAAGGCTGTAAGGAAGTTTCTGAGATCTACATTCTAGTAGGCTTTTTTGCATTATTATTGTTATCCTACATTCTATTAGAAATTAAAATTATATCTTGGAAAAGATTGGTACTTTTTTTTCCCAAAGGAAAATCATGCTACATGATACTACTGCATTGCTTTAAGTCAGCAACATCTTAATATATCACATACACTGAACCAAATGGATGATCAAAAAGTCAAATTAAATTCTACATCAAGAAGTACAAACTTAATGCCTGGGGAAAACCAACACTGACTACAGGTAGACAGTGATATGTCCAAATTTAGCTATTACCACTCAAGAAAGAAGCTGTTAAAGCTGCTCCATTTCCCCTACAAATCATTTGGAAGCTCTGAAGCAGTCAAAAAGGCAATAGGAATACTGTGATTATCAAGAAAAGAACTGAAAATTACACAGGAAATCTCATTCTGCCATGAAAATCTGTTTTGTATCAACATTTTATATAATTTGTGTATCTGGTTACCCTCTCTAAAACAAAAGAGGTCACAGAGTAGAATAAGCAAAGGCACAAATGAAAAGAGACTAAAGATGTTACAGTTTGGAAATAAAGGACCGCAATAAAGGAAATATGTGGATACAAAATCATGAGTGTCTCATAGAATGAATATCCTTTTTTTCCTCAAGTTATAAGTTAGAACATCCAGAAAATTCTAAGAAAGTAAACTTAAAGGAATTAATTGCTTAAAAAAATTAGTTAGATGAATTTCATATCTTGACACCAAACATGTGGCTACTCAGATGAAAATCCTAAATTTAGCTCAGGTAGCCCTAAACCTTTAAATAGTTGAAATCTAGAAAAGCACATCATGGCAGGATCATGCTTCTGGTAATCAGAGAAGGTACTGTGCTAGATCAGTCTCATTTCATACAGCAGAGTTGTTCTGATCTTGAATACCTGGAAACCCATGGCTAATTGTGAGCGAAGGCTGAATATTTCCAGACGCCACAAGTGAAATGTAGAAATTACTAAGTGCTGAAAGAAGCAAAGAATACCAGGATCTTCAGCATAATTTTTTGTCAAGCTATTACAGGAAGCAGTAATTTTCATCACATACACTTGCAGAAAATGTACAGCCCCAAACTTTATCATAACATGGTAAAAAAATTTATGTTTGAAGAATAAATATAACTCTTCAAATGAGGGACATGTCTGGCCAACTACAAAATTCAAATTTTATCCAGGAACCAGCCAACAAAACCATTTACAGATCTCCCTGAAAAAAGAATATTTGGGCTTAATCTGGGGAGAATTTGATTATAAAATGAGAAATAGAGAAAAATGTACAGACAGAGAAGCACCAAAATAATCTGTGAAATGCTTCACAGTGAATACTGTTTCAAAGAAGTCGAACAAGCTGATAAATGTATATAATGCTAAAGAAATAGGTGTACCACAGGTTATAACATGGAAATCCACATCAAAATGGGGAGAACAAACCATTCCAATAACTACATAAAAATCCAAGTGAATTACAAAGGAAAGAGGCTATTTTTGTTATTATTATTTCTGTAAATGTAGCTTACTCTGGAAACTATAGTATCACTGAAAATATTGGTAGCAATTAATATTTAAAGGTTTTGTTAACCAGAATTTCATCAGTTGTTCACTGGAGATATTACTGAAACTTCCCCCCTTCCCCAATTCAAGTGTTATCTGCCATTTAAAGAAAAATATAAAATACTTGTTTTCTATTTCTTCTATAATCAGTGCTGGTTATACAAGAGCAGAAAGCAATCTGTGCTCCCGTTACTTATGCCTGAGAAGCCTGATTCTGACCCAAACAGTCAGCAGACACAAACAGCCTGTGTATTAACATGACCATCTTGGTACTAAATCACTGATGGAAAATATCTGTCTGGATTGTTCACTCTGAAAATGAACCTGGCCAAGCATTACTATCAAGTGGTGGTATGTCTTGGGACTTCATAATTACAATTTTTATTTGATACAGAAAATCACTGATGCTGAGTTCACATGTATCCCTTGTGTCATTTATAATTTACGTACAAAATACACATTATTCCTATATCCTTGAGTGATAACAGTTATAAAAGGTATGCCAGCAACCTTGTCCTGCATAAAACATAGCTGTAGATTCATCCTTAATCAGGAATACAACTACTTAATGCTTCTGAATTTTAGGTGTGCTGTGGAGTTCACCTGCTTTAGACTCTTGTCATACCACTCTAATTGGGGGACACTTTAACACGTTACATCTAGAATGACAAATTCAACATGAAGCCTGTTCAGCAGCCCTTCCAATGTCCTGTTACTAGACTGATACACAGACTTAAAAAGAGCTTTAAGCACCCAGAATAAAGGGTGACATATTCCAAAGAAGTGCCTTAATTGCTTGTTAGAGTACAGCAAACTGTTCAGTCATACCACTCACCTAGTAGGTATTCAACATGTACATATCACAGTATCAGAAATATAACTTCTGACTATTTAAACTTTTGTTGGCCATACGTATTCTTATATTACAAAATGCAATTTGCTGAAAAAAATCATCTGCCTAAGCCTTTCTGAAAGTTAAAATCAACTCCTTCCCCTTGGATATGCTTGTAATTTCAAATTGCTATTCTTTGGCATCTGTAATAGAAGCAACACAGTGTCAAAAACATAATCAGAAAGTCTCTCCAATTCTGGACTATAGATGTGACATGAGGTTGGATCTTATGAAATAAAAAAAAAAATCTGACACTTGAAGTTTCTTTTTCCAAAGTTAATTTCTGGTTTTGAAGCCCAAAACACCTGACAAAAATAACATTTTATAATTGGCCAAGTCATTACTAATTTCAATTACTCACTCTCTACCACAGCAGAAGCACCTTCCCTTGACCCACTGCAAGTTTCAGGGCACTGCGAGACTCAGGGGTATATTTAGGTCTGACATGAAATTCTTTCTGTTCATCCTGCCATCACCAATTTTGTACTTAATCAGTACCAATCTCAACATTCTGCCTTTCTGATATAAATGCTAATCATATATTTCTCACTATCTTCTTACTTGATGCAAATCTGGCAAGGACCCCAGCATCCAGTTGTCTGCAGTCTCAGGAAGGGGGGAGCAAGGGGGCTGAGGAGTTTTATTTTCTTTTCCTTTTCTCCAGTTTAGGAAATGAGAACGGTACAGTGTGCTGGCTCACACACATAGGTTAATGGTCTGACACCAAATACCTGAGAGTATTTTCAGGATGTCAGCTTTGGGAACAGAAAATTGAATAAGCAGCAATAATGAAGTTCCTTTGCACTCCCCTGATATCTCTTCTTGTCATCACGTATGATGACTTTCAAAAGTCAGTAGTTTTCTACTACTTCTGCTCAAAAAAATAAAATGAGGCGTTTACCCTCTGCCCACAACACTACAAGGAGTGGGAGTGGACCAAATCCCACAAATAAACTCTCACAGAAAACCAGCATTTCCATTTTATAAAATCCATCTGAAATAAAGCCATAAAATTACTGAACATAAAAAAGCTCATTTTCCCTCATTTTAGCAATAAGGTTAAAAGCCTCCCATTAAGGGAAACCCAGGATTCAGAATACACACAGTGTTTGATAACCTGTTTTTTTATGGACTCCACTATGCACAATATTTTTCATTGCCACATTTGCATTCTTTACATTCTTTATTCTCTTTGGTATATCTGTTGACTCAAATCCCCTAATTAACTGCTTTAACCTATGTTCTTTCCCTTGCAACATATATTCCATTTGTTTATTTATTCATTGTCAATCACAATAAACAGATTGAAATCCACGTAGATGGATAAATGAAAACAGGAAAGCTCATTCTAATTTTAGATAAAAGAATTAACTCAGAAGTGGGAATAGAAATAGAAATACTATTTTCATTTTGTGCATATATATATAATTTTTAAAAAACAGTATTTAGGGAGTGTGCCGAAAGGTGAAACCTGAAGTCTGTTCAGATAGCTATTCAGCAGCACAGGAATCTGCTTTCATGTGACTCTTCAGAGAAAACAGAAACTAACATTTTGTTCATTTTCTTGCCTTAGACTTTTCTGTTAAGATGAGACAATACAGCTGCCACCTTGACAGAAGGAAATTAAGTCCTTGCAACTCTGAACAACATCTGCAGTAAAATACTACTTCCTCACAACAAAAAATACATGATACATATTTATTTGGCTGTTAAGGGTAAACTTTTAAAAATCAGCAAAACCTGAGTAAAGAAAGTAAAGAAAGATAACTAAATTCACTGAGACCAGAATGCTACTTCCAAAGACTAGCTAAAGGCAATAGCAGCACTTTCAGGTTTGCCTAAAAACAAATGCCCAGGAAAAGAGTGGTTTTTCCCCCAGCATTATATATGACTTACTATAACAGAATCACAAAAGGACTACAAGCTGCCGTGCCTGATAGAATACGTAAGCATTTGTAGAGCAGTCTGGGTAAAAAGCAGCACACAAAAATGAGTAAAGGATTTTGGTAGGAGGGCCAGAAAACATCAATCTCCAACCAGAGCAAGAATGATCACGTCAGCAGCATTCTGGTAGAACTTTCTCATGTGTGAATGGTTAGGGAGAAAGGAGGAAGGCAGCCAATTCTTCTTTCACTCTCCTAAGACTCAAGCACCCCTAACAGTTCATCTGGACTTTCTGATTGTTTAAAGTATTTATTTCATGACAAATGCTAACAAAGACAATGCAACCACCTTTTCTACAACGACTAATCAATAATAACCAGCACAGAAGCGGACAAATGTTATCAGGCTGCAGCAATTCCCACTTGTACTCACAGTCTCAAAGGAAAACCTCACTCTGCAAAAGTACCTAACAAATTGCTTGTGGATGCACTGCTACACCACTCTTCTAAAATGCCACCTGTTCCTGTAAGCCATAAAGTCACAATTTTGAAGTTTTATTATGTTATTTTGCACTTTAAAATACAAAGGAAGTTTCACACAGGTCTGTAAGTGGACATGATCTTCAGATGTATGAGAAGTGAGAAATGCTGCAGGGAGAAATTCTCCATACCTACATGCATTTCTCACCAAGCATAGAATACAACAGGCAACAGAAGCATCAAGTTTCCATAATTAGTCCAAAGAACTGAGATGGGAGCAACTGTGTTGCAGCCAGCTCTTCTACACATCTTGCAAACTATCAGCATGAATAATACTTCATTTGATGAGTGAATGTTCTTTCTGTCTGATTCAATAGATTAGATTGTTTTGTGATTCAACAGATCCATTTTAGAACTCTGTACCTCTTGGAACTTAGTAACTAAAGAGGAACTTTGCAAAGGAAAAAAATGTTGACGATCTGAAGAAAGTGATGAGTTATGCACTAAAAGTGTGTTCAGCCCCATTTTTGGCAAATTTCCTTGAAAATTATCAATGTAATGTGGCAATTAATTTTCATGAGTAGGGTCCTTATTCCTTATGATTCCATCTTCCACAGGTCAAATTTGGAAACACTTCCTCCAATGATGCCTTCCTATTTCATGTAATTCATTTCAGCCTTTAGTCCCCAGCATTATTAATCTATTCTTTAATACCTCTCAATCATTTCTCCCTGCTCTGCTTCTACTGCAGCAATTGATGCTTTATTGAGCAATACAGTCTCCCCCATTTTTCCCATTTTATCTCCCTGTTCACATTTTCATAGTCAGGCATCATCAACATCCTTGTACATTTAAGTATAAAGCACTGATCTCTGTAAACTACTGTTCCTCTGATTATTAATCACAGTTAAAGTTGATTTAGGTTAATATTTCACCACAAACCCTGGATACATAAATTAACATTTGCCTTCATTCCTCCTATGTCTTGAAAAATAGTCCTAACATGATACCTGTGTTTTGCAAGCTTTTTTTTTTCCCCACTTCTATGTTACTGGCAGCATGTGTTACTTCAGAAGACTGAAAATTATAAAATAATTTCTCTTAGTAATACAGAATATTTTTTAAGTATTTTTAAAAACATATTTTGCTAAATTTGCACATCACACAGAATATGTGCGTGAGTCCTGTGAGGTGCACTGAGTCAAACTGGGCACGTATCTGCACCTCTATGATGGTAACTGAGGATGAAAATACAATAGAATCCACAAGAGTTCACTGTTAAATAAAATTCAATGACAAGAGACATATGATGAAAAAAGCCAGAGATTACTTTACGAATAGAAGTGCTGAAAAAAGAAGAGATAGGAAAAGTGGCAACAAGCTGAAGAAGTTCTATCACATTTATCTGCAGAATAAGTTCTACCCTTAAAATAAATTTCAAAACAATTATTTCTTCCCTATTCCTAACAAAATTTAGGAATTTTGGCAGTGGACAGGACACATGTGAATAGAACACGAACCACAATATATCTTTAGTATATGTTCAAGATTTTAATCACTTTTCCTGTTTTTTTCTAACATGCATGTTTTAAAAGTTACAGATAGATTTATTATTGGACTAGACAGCTTGCATGACAATGAAGTCCATTGGCTTTAAAAGCATAGCTGATGGTATTCTCTTTTCAGCACCACTTTGTGGGTTTCTTTTATTTTTAATGAACTTTATAAATTAAAAGGGAGATCAATCCTTGTCTTATTAGAGGGAAAAGTAGCTTAATTTCAGTTCAATTTCAGGCTCAGCTTATTGCCTGAATTTTCAAAACCTTTTAGTAACTTTAACACAGTACCAAGGCCTTCAAAATCACTCAAAACCTAGATGTTTTAACATTACTGAGTGCAGCAGTAGCATCCCAAAACTACTATTCATACAGCATCTTTTATGTCCATTGCTGATCTAGATTAGTAACTCTTCAGCAGTACATCTCAAATTCCTCTGTCTTCTCAGCTTTCAGATGTCTGATGTAAGTCAATTATCACTTCGAAAAGGCTGAACTTAAGCATTTTTTTTTATAGACAAGTTACCATCTGAATACACTTTGTAAAATCTGTCTTCCCAGCTGATTGAAACGTTTTCTCCTTTTCCTGTATTGAGTCTACTTACATTATCACAGAGGAGGCTCTTATTTTTGGTGCCTGTTGCATTACAGTCGCAGGGTTTGCAAACATCCATGGCTGAAAGATCTGCACCTGCTTGTCTGTAATGGAAATCCTTGCACAGCTCACAGTTCCTTCCTGCATGAAAGAAAGGTTATGCATTATGGCTTCCAATTCATTAAAATTAGCTGTATAATTCAAAATTAAAGACTATTCCTTTGAGAGAATTCTATAATTTTCAGGACGTCCATTTTAATGCACCTTTCATCTCTACCTGCCAATTTAGTGATCCAGAGCATATGAAACAATGAACCTGTTACAAACTATGTTTTACTCCATTAAACTTCCATCTGTTATATAATACCACACTTATATAAAAGCTGTGCCATGCAAATGCCTATACATTTTTTTTCGGAAAAATTGAACCTGAAACTTTTCTTTTTTATCTTTACTAGATAAGGCCAAGAAAACTGAAATAGAAGAGAATTTTTAAGAAGTATTCAAATTTACTACCTACATTGAAAGCGATTTATTTAGTAAGCAAGAAACTGACATTAGAGCAAAATTTGACAACCTTTTTAGGTGTTGTCTGTTAAACTCATCTAATAAGAATATATTTTGGATTTAAATGCTCTAGCACATGTAATAGGCATACCCTTGAAACCATATATTTTAATTACTTATTTGAATGTGTTTTGCATGAAAGTTTTTACACGAGATTGCGTTAAATTTTACAGTATTTTCCCATGGTTTAAGAGTTGATACCACTGTTGCTACTGCAATATCTGAATAGTTTAAAAATACACACACATATATAAATTCTCATTGGACTGTCAGCTATTGAGCATTACTAATTTCAGATGACACAAGGCTTAGTCAAAAAGGAACTGTAAAATAAACAGCCCGTTCTCTTTGACTTACCAGCTGTGTTGTGCTGACAGTTATCACACACCCCGCCACCACCTCGGTGGTGTTCCTGAGGAAAAGGATCCATTGCTAAGTCATAGTGGCAGCTTTCTGCATGGCCATAACACTGACATGGTTTGCAGTTATACGCCTGAACTTGGTCACCTGGACGAAAAGGCTTGTCATTGTACAATGGCAAACAGCGATCACACTGAAATAAACCAGAAATAAAAGAAAATGCTGCTTCTTAGACATCAACGTTTCTTCACCTCACAAGTTTACTATTATAGTTCCTATGTTAATTATTTTTTCTATGTGTTTCCCCAATTTAAGTGTTAATAATATTGGGCTTAGACAAAAAGTGAGAAAGCGCAAAGGGAAATAACAAATCCAAGATTTTAATTATTATTTTAACCTTTTAAAGTCACTTTAAAAACAGAGTAAAACCAAGGAAGGTGGGCAGAAGAACAAAATTTTAAGAATTTAAATACTCAACACAGGCCAATGTCCTGAGATTCCAATTCACTTAACCTTTAAAGATGCAAAATGGTGCTTGCTATGTTTATGACACAGAAGACATTCATCTAATCTATTCATTTGGATGCATTTCAAACAATGTCCATTCTTGTAGTTTCTAATATTGTAATAACTGTAGCTTGTGCTGCTACAATTTGACCTTGTGAGTGAAACAAAAAAACCCAAAATATATTGCAATCATAATTTCTGTCTTCCAGAAGGAATTTAAATGCTTCAAAATAAGTTGTTTCTGTTAAGTATGTGGGCAACTATTTTCTTTTTTGGGTAACTTCCTTCTTAATCTTTAGAAGCACACTCATCTTTCCTCATGGTTGTTATTCCAAGCATCATTATAATAATTTGTTATTTTTTAACATGTCTTATATCGCCCATACACTGAAAACTAGGAAACTGTATTGAAGTTTCTAAACTGTTTCACTCACAGCTGGTGCTAAGAAAGTATCATTTGTGTGTAAAAAAATCTGAATTAAAAACCACAAGCTTAAGAGTCCAAGGATTGCAGACCATTTAGAAATTATAACAAAAGCTGATTGGGAGAGAAAATTGTATCACAAGAAATTATGTACTGAAATTTAGTTTTAATATACTAAAGAAAAAGTAAGCAATAAGACAGCAATTGTAACTGCACCTTTCTCTAATCTCTTAAAAACAAACCAAAAACACACAATATCACCACAGTGAGAGGAAAAAGAAGTTTTCAGGATGAAAATTAGCAAGATTTCACTCGAGACCTTGAACTCTGGCCTTTGTTTATCAGAGCAATCGCTGCCTAATTGTGATTATCTCACTTTAAGTGCACTGAGGGCAACACCTTGACCATAACTCATCACAAGTTACACAGTTCTAACTTACTGAATTCCCTCATTTACATCCATGTCCCCTCTCACTCGGCATTGAGCAAAATCAGCATTACACAACATTACACAGCACCCAACAACACGAGACAAGAGGGTTCATTCAGGCATGGCACGACTCTGGGAAGTACAACAAAGAAAGAAGCTACCAGCCAAGCTATCCAGCTCATGCAGCTCCCTCCTACCAGCATGGCTATGGAAATATGTCCTCCTTGAAAGAAAACAGTGCAGGAATAGTTACCAACCTGCCAGCCCTGAGTTTCCATTTGTGCATGGCCAGCCACACAGCAGCTGAAAGCATTCATCATCTCATTTCAGATTTAATCTTGGATCAGTTACTTATGCACACCTGTGCTTGCACCTATTGTTAAATGACACACAAGCACGAAGGAGTATGAGAGGAAAAAGATGGCATCTGATTACATAGCAAGGAGCCTCTTTGAAACTCATCTTGTTCTGTGACTTTTAAAACTTTCAACAAAACTTTCAAGAATTATAGAATTACTAAGTTTGGAAAAGATCTTTTAGATCATCAAGTTCAATTATCAACCCAACACTGGTGGCGAACCTGCACCACTACATCACTACATCCCTGAAAGCCACATCTACACACTTTCAAAGATTTCCAGGCACAGTGATTCCATCACTTTCCCTGAGTAGCCTGTTCCAATCCCTGGCAACCCTTTCACTGAAAACATTTTTCCTAATATCCAATCTAAACCTTCTCTAGCCCAACTTGAGATTATTTCCTCTTGTTCTATCACTTGATACCTGGGAGAAGAGATTGACTCCCCCCATCTACAACCTCCTTGCAAAAAAGCAGTCATTCAGAATTAGCCAGTGAGTGTGAAACGTTTGTTTTTCTTGCAGTTGTCACACCTGCCTGCAATAAAAATGGGCACTGGATCCCCACGTCTGGATCCCCACATCAGCCTGCTGTTTGTCACACCTTTATTAGGTTAAGAATTGCATTTAACTTCCAGACCTCCAGGGCTGAACTTTCACTTTTGGTAGCACTATGATGTGCATGTTGTCATCTTCAGGTCTTCATTCACCAAATCTTAACTCTGCACTTGTTCAAAACACTAGTAGTTGAGAATTGCAAATTGAGAGATTTGAGGTTTGGTTCTTGGCTACCACATGTAAAATGGATAGGTACATTTCCAAAAAATCCATGGCAAGGTCTGGCAGTAGATTTACAAAGGATGTTAATGCTTAACAAAACCAACATTTCTCTCTAATTGTAACACCAAGAAACATGCAGATGTCCTTATTCTCAGTTACATCTAGGCCCTCCAGAAAACATCTTAAATATATGGTTTTCCCTACGGCCAATAACAAACATGCCTTCTTGATAGATAGTATCTGAACTTCTCACCATCTGCATATTTCTGCAAGTGAGAACTCTTTCTTATTGAGTGTAATGCAGTTAATATTTACAGTTCCTCATGTACTATTTATGATTAACTCTGACATCTAACATAATATAAATTGACCTTTAACTAAGGTTTTCATAGATTCTTCCGTAACAATATAAAAGGTCTTATTTATTCAATTTTTGATAAATCAACATACACCATATCCAGTTTTCAGGCCTCAAATGTTTAAAACCATCATGGAAAACTCTGAAGACCTGAAGTCTTTACTACATCCAGTCAAACTTTCACTTCCATTCATATCTTCTCAAGCATTTATCAGAGTGGCTTTATTTATTTTAAATTTTCTTTTCTATTATGATTTCTATAATTATTCCTGTATATTTTGCCATTACCTTTCTTATTAAGTTCTATATGATTGACTTAAAATAAGCTCTGAGGCTGCAATGTAAGGCTAAATTTGCTTTGCTGTCTTGTTCTTTCATGGGCTGTTTCCAGGTCATCATGTGACAGCTTGGAAAGCTTTTGAACATACTTTTACTTAAGTCTAAAAATTAATCTTTGCATACAAAAGTTACCAAAATCTGGACTCCACTCTTGGTCCCTCAGTTTCCATTTGTAAAAGGCAGAGCTACCTCCCAAAGTTGGACCCAAGGCATTTAGAAAATAATTAGTAAATGAAGAAGCTGAACATATTTTTCACAAAATGAGAGACAATCTTGGTGGGGATTAATTTCCTCTTTTTTCATAACCTGGCCCCCAAATATCTCCAAATCATTCTTAAGCAATCCCTTCTTCCCATCATCTCAGACCTCATAGCAATATATTTCATCATCATTCTTCAGCAAAATGGAACCCAGGAAAAAAAAATCCATTTGGTGTGTCAGATTTCATAACATAGTGATGCAAATACCTAAACTAAGATTTCTGTTTGTAATAGTAATGCAGATTTTTCGTTTCTGGTATTTTTTTGCTGCACAACAGCTAGCCAGAATGTATATGCCAGATAAATTCAAGATAGTAATTTTAGCTGTATTAAGTGTAAATCTGACATGGACATATTCTGCCATATGTAAAAAGCTTTCCAAGGATCTCTGATTTCTTGTACAAAATACTGAAATAACCCACCCTAAAGCCAAAAACTTTCTTATAGCCCCTCAGTTGTGACGACTTACTCACTGCTAGCACAGAACTGAAGTTAAAAAAAGACTGCAAGCTGATAGTGCTACTTCTTCTCAAAACTATTTTCTTTTTCTCTACCAAAAAAGTTATATTTGGAAATTTGCTTCATCAAATGCTTACTTAAACCAAATAAATAAATAAATTTTTACAGTTCCTAATTCACTGGGGTGGGAGCCAAAGAAACAGGTATAAATCTATAAAACAGCTTTATCATTGTCAATAACAGTCAAAAATCAGGATGGATTTTGGTTTGTTTTTAAAGGTTAGCTTTACTGAAATAAAAAAAAAATCTTTAAGCAGCTTGGATTCCATGTAAATCATTGATAAAATTCAAAGTAGTGATATATTTCCAAATACTAATTCTATTTTATTACTACTGATATTTTATTTCATATTTAATAGATACTGACACAGCTATTAAAGAATGAGAAAAATAATTAAACAACACCCTTATTGTACTCTGAATTAATACAGTTAATTCAAGCACTTCAATTATAGTTACAATGCATATATGCCAAATCAAAGATGTGGCACTCAGTGGAGCAACCCATTAACATTGACAGGAAATATCTGATAAGGCAGATACATCATTAAAATGTATTTGGTTTGTTTTCACAAGGTAGCATAAGTCTTGCAAGAGTGCTTGGTGAACTTCCAGATCTTATTAAATATTTATAATTAATCCTTACAAAGTAACATTTCACAATGTGTGTTCTAATTAAAGGGACAGTGTCAGCTTGAATTTTTTTTCTAATTTGATCCATCTAAAAACTTGAAATTTCTGTTAAAGTTCCATTTGGACTGTAGATCCTATACTTCTGCTTAAGAAGTGAGAAAACTTAGATTCCCTATGAAATTTTACAAAGATCTTTCACACAATCATGAGCGCTGTATCACATGCTCTGAGGTTACCTTTCCTCACTCTGTTCCAGCAAGCACATACTGCTTTGGGGGTTTTTTGATGTGTGATTAGTCTCCTCTTTGCTACTGCTGTTTCTATTCCACATAACCCCTGCTTAATTTTTAGAAAGATTATTTCCTAAAGGCAAAAATGTAGCAAGGAATACAACATGTACTCACAATGTAAATCTAATACCCAGTGAGATTGAGGGATTCGTTCCTTTGATGTAGTTCATTCTTTCTTAACCTCAACTTCTTTTCCTGTATCTTTTTCTTCTGAGATAAATAATTAATCTAGGGAATCTTTTCTTCGAGCAAGTTTTTTTTTTTACTCATACATCATGTTTCTGCTTTTGCTAAGTTGTATGCAAACAGCTTCCAGGAAATCCAAAGGCTGCATGAAGCAAGTGAAAAGTGGTACCATTGAGCTCTCCTCTACACACTTATCTAGAATTCCATGACTTACTGTAATCAGCCTCATTTTAGTTCTTCCATGGCAAAGAATTTTAGAATTAAAATTTTTCATTTATGGTGCTTCAGATTGCATTATGGACTACTTGAACAGTTTCCTCTCAAATTAAACTAAATTGGAAGCTAAATTCCAGGACTTTGCCGACTGCATTCCACCTATTGAATGAGTCTGGAGTCCACAGGAGCAGACTAAAATTACCATGGAGTAGTACCTTCACTCGACAGGACTCTCAGTAGTTGCTACAGCAGGCAGAGACAATCTTTATTAGAAGCTTACAATCTAACCTCAGGTTTGCACCTAATGTTTGAAAGTGGTATAATCTCTAACAAGAAATCAAATCCCTGAACACAACTTTTCTGATGGGCAGCAGTGGAATGGCTTTTGGTGAGGGCGGTGAGTGAAATACATGTTTCCTTAATTGATACAAATCTGCTACAGAAAGTTTCCCTCTGAAAGACAGACCTAGGTACACACACGTACACACTTTCCCAGGACTGAAATGCCAGTGTTGAGTCTGTTCATGGGTGGCATAGGCAGATGAAGATGAGACTCACATTATTTCCTTCTGTATAGCTTTCCTTGACACACAGGCACCTGTACGGTTTCATAGCTGTGTCACAATCATCAGCATGGCCATGGCAATTACACCTGAAAGAACAACAGGTGGTGTCAAAAGTTAAAAAATGAAAACACAACTGAGTAAAAACATATTACACAGTCACAAAGTCAATTTTGTGCATTACATAGTCTGGCTCTTTATTAAGAAGAAATAAATGTCACCAAAGGGAATGTTCTTAGGTGCAGTAAACTACAAAATACTCCTTCACTCAATATGTTTTTAAGCATCAACAATTGTTTTTCGAGAAAATAAAAACCAGCATGTAGTAGAGCTACTCTTGCCTTATATGATATGCAAGGAAAACTGTATTTCAGTATGTAATATTAATATGCAAAATTTTATTAAATAAATTACAATTATCTGTACTGAAACTTCCAGTGCAGCTCTAGTTTTTCAAGAAATCTTAACCACATTAGGAATAATTTTGAAGTTTAATACATTTTACCGCCTTTAAAATGTCCATTTCTTACTAAAATAAAATCTGTATAGAGTCTTAACTAATAGTCAATAACCATACGACTCTACCTGAAGGGCTGCTCTTCTGGAGGCATGGCACAGCTTTGCAAACTACAGCTGAAATTAATTTACTGTTACATCATCACCAAGATAAAGCTGCCTTAGTAAATGCATTATTATAATACATCTAAATCAATAATCGAAACATATTAATAAGATAGAAAATTTTAAAGTAAACATGACTCCTAACAGGGTGCTTTCTCTCAAAATGAGAACTACTAAAATAATTTCAGGAATAATAATACTTACAAATCTGCACCATATGCTTCTTGGAAACTATTTCATTGCCAAATTTGCATATTATTTACAGGGCATAATTAGTCCTTTCACAAGACAGCACACTTATCATATACAATAAAGTTGTCAGTCACAGATAATACAACAGTTTTACTGACAGCTACCCAATTTTGTAAGGAAAACTCCAACTAAAACAAAGAATGAGCTCTGCATTGACTGTTAAAATTGCCATGTCTGAGAATCTATAGCTTGGAAGAGCTACTGAATTAAAGCACAAGCCATTGTTTCAGTCATAAGCCTTTGCTTAGAGACATCAGTAATTCCAAGGAAAGGATTGCTTTTGACAGATTTGTGTAATAAGTATAATTAATTGCAAAATAAAATGTGAGCAAACAGTTTTACAAAACAGGACACCAATCATTTCCAACTTGATACACCGCTTCAGACCAAATTCCTTTCTCAATCATACATGTAAAAGTGAAACGAGTTGATCAAATTTTAGGCCGGTCCTTGTGCAGAGCTGTAACAGTCAAAGACAGGGCTGGATCTGGGAAGAGTCACATAACGCTTACCTTCCACTGACTGTAACTTCATTAACTCCATAGTACCTATGCCTAAAATTTACCCAAGGTTCATTGGTGTGATACTGGCCACGGAGATGAATCCTCACTTGTGTAGCTTTTACAAATTCTTGAAGAGATGGAGTATTATAAAAATCATTGTAACCAGGTCGGTGATTTGGTTCCGGGGTAAGAACACTGAAAGTCAGATTCCCACGAGAATATGGTGTAAAGCTGTTTAAATAGAGAAGAAAACAAATTAAATTCAAAATATTACATATTTTACAGATTCTAGCCCCTAACATATTGTTTCTGAGAGGGTCCCAACTGTAAATGGTGGTTTTGTGCTTTCTGAGTAAAAATTCTTATGTCAGTGGATTCCCAGTCACCAGAATTCAAGAAGGGGAAAAGAAATGTCCACTATATGTCTGTTCTGCCCTAAACTACTTCTACAGACCCAAAGTTTCCAATCATAAGTAAAGCCTTTAGCAGGCAACTTCAAAATACGACTAAAGTGTGACTGATACAGTGTCATCTGTGCACATTTTCAAAAGTTTAATAAATTGTCCTTGAGAAAAACAAACTAGGCTTGAGCGACATAAGAAAATCATTCAGATGACTAAGACAATAAATAATAGGCTTACATTGTTAGCAATACACCTGCTAAAAAAATATAAAAACCATACAAAACAATTGTTATATTTTGAATTCCAGAGTCACGACACCATATCATCTGTTCATCTGAGTGAGCAGAGTTAGAAACACATGCCACCTTCCAGCAATTGAAGTGAAAGATAATTTAATGGAAAGCAGTAAGATTGAGAGTAAAACTGCACATTTAAGCCCAGGAAGGGGAAGGACTGTCCCGAGAATTCAAGTAAAACTGAGTAAACAAGTAGATATAAACTGCACATTTCCACAGTTTGGTATGAATCGTGTCATGTTAGTCTGTGTACTAGGCAGAGTTTAGCCTCTGGAAGAGAAAAGAATGTCTGCTTATTTTCACACCTACATGGGATCATTAAAAATAGGTATGCCACATTATCACCTGGCACCTGACATGCAACATTCAAAAAATGTCACTTCAAAATATGTCAGTTTTTTAAAGACGAGATTTCTAGTTAGGCTATGTCTGCTGAGTCAAGCTCTTCTGTCTTCTTGAAGAATCTTTGAATTTTCTGTGCTGCTAATCCAGGTCAGTGCTTCCCAAAAACCTCAGTGGAATATATCTGTTTCTCTGGGTGATTATGTCTTCTCCTTCCCTCCACAGAAAATTAATAAATATTTCTTCCACAGTGTATAGAACTGTAATGGAAATGTTTAGACAGATACAAATGGCAGATAACACCATGTTGGTATAGAAGCATCAGAAGAGACAGTGGAAAGACTGTAAGGCTGATGGCAACTAGATAAGCAGGTCATCAAGATTTTAGGGTAACTATGTGCAGTTTCTTAGGAAACCAGGAAAACCAAGGAGATTCTAAAATAAGGGTCAGCCAGTATTCAGACTAAGCAAAAATTCAAGCCTTTGATAAGGGGATAAAGGACAGTGAGCAACTCCTAACTTACACAGGTGGTACAGGATGGAGAAACAAAAACCTTAATCACTTTCATTTCCTAAAGGACACAAAAAAGAGTCCATTTAGTACTAGCATGTGATCACCAAAACAAAAACCATCAAGTTATGGTAAGGATTTCAAAACCAAGGTCATTCTCTTCC
The DNA here is from genome assembly GCA_008694505.1 of Cyanoderma ruficeps. Taxonomy (NCBI): domain Eukaryota; kingdom Metazoa; phylum Chordata; class Aves; order Passeriformes; family Timaliidae; genus Cyanoderma; species Cyanoderma ruficeps. The sequence continues at coordinate 8,353,199 of VZDJ01007749.1, read as the reverse complement.
ACGTAAATCCAGGGAGTCCTGGATATGCCACCAGGACACTGGTGTCTAAATCCTGGAAAGACAATCTGGACATGTCTTGGCAGTTACAAGTTTATGGGTATGAGAGAAAGAGAGAGAAACAAGTTTTGTTTTACAATAAAATCCTCCAGGGAACTCTGTTACACTGCTGACATAAATTTGGAGCTTTGTTTCAACAGTAACTCTTCTTTGAGCACACAGAATATTCACCAATGTCTGTCTTATCATTTAAAGCTTTCTGTACATCAGCTGTACCCAGAACTTACTCATCCATATCACTTCCTATCATTTACATTTTAATTCAAGGGGAGAAACTGTGCTGCTTAGAAAACATTTATGGAAAGAGTCCATATTTAACTCCTCAGTTCTTTTTAAAAATTATACAGATACGTATTTTTGGGCTGAAAGCGGTGTTGCACCTCACTTGGGTTATTTATCCAAAAACATTTGTCTTAAGATATTCCCCTTCTCCTCCACCCTCTGCTTCAAAGATCAGCTATAAAGCTCAGTTTCCTTTGCTGAAAAGTGGTGTAACTCAAATGACCTTATGCTCTTCTCCTCAGAATTCTGAACTCCTGGAGAACAAAGATGCTGACACTTGAAAAGTCTTAGAAAGGAAGCAAAACTGGCCGGGGGCAGGGGGGGAAGCACAGTGCCTACAGCACCTGGTAATGTATTTTCTCACTGATTTCCAGCCAAGTACTAAACAAGCCTAATACTGACTGGCACCTGAACTCAGGCAAGAGATAATGCAGTTGAATATATGTAGTGGTATAAGTTCAATTATATCTATTTGTGTGTACACACACACGTGTGTGTGTAATATGGTAACATATTAACTGTTACATAAGCTATACACTATACTTATGACATGCATATTTTATATATTACATAGTTTTAAATTTTCACATGTTAATTGACAGTAAAAGGGCTTGCAACATATTTCCAAATGGTAATAATCCTTCTTACCCCTCTTCCCATAGTTTTCCAGGCTTCTTGCTTGGAAAGATGAGAAAGCTTCACTATACCATTTTCAACCCATTTCTTACATGTGCTGCACAACATTAGCAGGGTTGAATGATTGGCTTTTGGACTTCAGTTTGGCCTTTTTCCTAAGCTTCAGAAAAAGTTGCCCTCCCAGAGATCAGACGGTAGACTTTCACACTCACTAGAGTTTAGAACAATGTTGTATCAGTACCTTCCTCCACTTATCCACTCAGTGCTCTGCAATTCTACCAACAATAGCCATCAAAACACTAACACATAACATTTTGAAACTCTACCTCAAAAATAACAGAGGAATTCATTAACTCACACATAAATGATTAAATCTGATAAAAATGACAGAAGACTTTGGTAATCTTCAGTTGAAAGGTCATGTTTAGGATCTTTTATATATTCAGCAATCCATAACAAATGAGTGTATCAAATTACAAGATTCTATCTCATTGGGACATAGCAATGAATTGTGTCAGGATGGTACCTGGTCAAAGCATCTGTATTATACAGATAATACTCACTCATACCTATGCATCTGGAGACAGTTGACAGAGTCTGGTTTTTCCAGAGATCCATTGTTCTCCATTTCAAAAATACTGCAATTCCTAGCAAAATATTGCCAGTCTTCCCATTCTAGATCATCTCTTTTTCTCCTTTCAATTATTATGGCTTCAGGGAGTGGGCTAAAGAACTGCAGTATAATATAGAATACCTACAAGAAGATAACAAATTTATGAACTGATATTAATGGCTAAGTTGTAAAACAATATAAATTTAAACCTTTTTTTAATGTAACTATACAGTCTGCTTTACCACTCACAGACAGAAGCAGCCATATTTCACCCCACATATTCCAAACTAAAGCCAAAGAGAACCTTTGTCGTTGAACAAGCTCTTTGATCTCTCAGATGCTATCACACAACTACTGAACTCTTGCATCACACCTTCTCTTTTTCTCAAAAAAGACTCAAAGACTGTTTGAAAACACACTGCAAAGTCAGGTCCTAGATTTGTTACAGCAATGTTATTTTGGTGAAAATGAAAGTTGTAACTTCATTAATGTCGCCAGACATTTGACCAGTTGTATTCTGATAGCAGGGTTTTTTTAATTCTCCGTAACATTAGCTCAAAATCCCATCAAATACCTGTGTTGTTTCAAAGAGCACCTCCCTTCCCTCAGCATACTACTTAAGCAGAAATGTGTGTATCAAACATGCAAAAGCCAAGAATTTCACATACATTTGAAATCACTTTTAACAACTAATGTTTAAAGCCTGTCATCATATTCTTTCTTTATTCACCACTAATTTAAAAAAAAATAGGCCAGCAAGAATAAACAGAAATTTGGTGAATTCCCTACTGTGAATGCAGCCCCACACCTGATATGTCCCTCTTTCCAAGACATCCTAACATTCTTCAACAGCCTAGCAGAGAGTTAAGAGCAATATGGCCTCTTCAATAACTATGCCTGCTTGTCATTTTCTCCTTTCACATTCCTTGGGAGGCTAATCTATCACCTCCAGAACATCTACAAACAGAAACACCCTCTAATATGTCAATGTGCTTTTGATACATTAAATTTCATTTGCCTGCAGTCAGTTTTCTACCAGTAGGTATGAAACAAGCACCTTAAGTTTTAACAGAAATTAAAATTAAAGTTGAAATTTACAAAAGTGGAGTTAAAAGACAACAACCAGTTTTTAAATATTGGCACCTTCACACAGGATATCTACTCTTGTACATCTACTCGAGATTACTGCTGGTTAAAACAAGCACATCAAAACAGAATGCCAAGAACCATAAGGCATTCTGTTGCCTTTTGCACTGTTATATGCCAATAAATGAAACTTCCTTCCAGGCCTTCTAATGATAACATTTTAAAGCATAAGGTTTGAATATCCTCAAAATTGCAATGCAATATCTACAAAATTTTTTTTTTAGTTTTGTTTTAATAAATGGCAAATGGCATCTTCCCATTACCTGATACTGTCCATTTTGTAAATCTATTGTGATTGAAACACCACGATCAAGACCTGCAGTATTAGCAAACACAGATGAAATCCAGGTGGTCCCAATGTCATTATCATTGATGTAGTAGAGAGGATGGCCTTCTGCATCCAGCCTCAGCACCCTGTCATTAGTGGTATCATCTGCACCATTAGGGATGCAGTACCTCTGTATCAAAGGGTGTACTCGGGGATGACTTCCAGGACAGCGGCACTCAGACTGGGTATGAAGATGAGGGAATTTTCCAGAGAATACCTCCAAAATGTCTCTGTCACAGAATAGAAAATAGCAATTACATACATGACAAAAAGAACAAATGTCACTTTGTGCATCTAGGCTCATAGATTCAACAAAATTCAGTTTAGATTATACTAGAAGCCCTAAACTCCTGATTTAAGCTCATAAAAATGGGGCACTCTGCTAGGAGTGAAGCCTCCCCTCAAGGTCTGTACATTATCAACGGCACCAGTAGGCATCTTCAGAAAATATCTGTGAAGAAGCACTCTGGAACTCCTTTCATTGCTCCAGGCACATTCAGTTCTTCAGACACAGGGCACCAGGGGAAATTAGTTCTTTGGTGGGATGTCTAAAGATAGATAGGATGAACCTCTGCGAGGAGAAAAACATTTTATTGCAGCATCACGCCTGACTCCAGTCAGCAGTCTGGATCCAACTCTTAAACAGTGTCAATATACTGCCTGTAATCACAGTAAAGTTCAATGTTTGGACTCAAATCCTTCCAAAAGACCAGCTTGAACAATATCATATTATACCTTAGGAAACCTGCATAGAAATATTTTCACTTTTAACTGATTTTAATTAAAATGCCCATTTGTCTAACTGCAATCAACCTACCCATGTCAAATCATATTTCAGTCCCCTCTGATCTCAGCAATTCAAACAGATACGAAGGTAGATAGGATATATGGATGACGTGGACAGTTCTTTATCTGCTTATCACTGGTATAAAGGAAAGATTTTGTGAGTCTAGAACAGATTGAATTTTTATATATAAACCTTGTTACTTTTCCCATTTTCCTACTTTATCAGTAAGAACATATTTTTGTGTACTTATTAAGCAAATAAATATTTTTGCAGCTGTCACTACAACTTCCACAGAACCCAGTTACAGGACTTTTTACATATGAATAACCTTTAATTAATCAATATGCAAGCAAGACTTTCCTTTCTAGTTTATCCCAGACAAACATTTTGGACCGAGTTATTTGTGGATATAAACCCAAATCCAGAAAGACATCAGTAGGTCAAAACAGTCTGTAAAATACCTTAATTTTCAATTGTTAAGCTTTATTCATTTCACTGACCCAAACTGTAGTTCAAAAGGTTTGACAAGCATTGCTTTGAGAAATACAACCAACACTATTTTCATAAAACTTGGAATTCAGATTCACATTAATACTTCCAATTCACAGGAGCTCAGTTCATCATAATGTCCTGCAGACAGCTGAGCTCCAAGGAAACTGCTCTACATCTTATTGAAAGACTATCATTAAGTAGCCTGAAGGTCTGCAGTCCCAAGTGTCATTGTGTGCAGCCTCCCCAGAAGCACCACAGAGACAAATAGGACCTGACTACTTCTGGCCAGCCTGAAATGACTGGATTAATCCAGCATGAGCTGGATAACAAAGGTAACATCTCTTTGTAATGTGTTAGGAAGGGAGACTGGAGGGCAGCAGAAATTGCAGTGGCAACAGTAATTTGGCCTCAGGAACAGAAGAAGTCAAAGCAATTGCCCAGGGCTCTGTGGGCTAAGTCATTGGTGGCTCATGGTGACAATCTCATCTGGGGAGCAAGGGACAATGGCACCTCAGGGCAGGGGTGTGTGCATGGGGCGGGGGAGCACCAAGAATACCTGACACGGATACCGTGGGGAAGTGAAACCAGAGGAAAGCAACAGCTAAGCACAGGGAGCCAATCTTCCAGCCACAAAGCCAGCGAGCTTGGAATGCCTGTCCTCCTCATCTGCATCACTGGTACCTGAGTGGTCAAAACTGGAATTGTCCGCTGTGCTCCCTTCCTCACCCTACAGTTTACACAGAGCTCAAAGCTTAGCAAGTCTTATCCTCCAGGACTGAGCTTATCAGCACACACTATTATGACAGAATTATGATGAGTAGGTAACACCTAGACAGTTTATAAGCATTGAAATCTAGCAACTGGATCTACTCTTTGCAGAATACACACTAAGTCAGGTTGTAGCAAGGACAAGGAGAGCACATATTTATTACAGAGTTTGTTTCACTACACATATACTACATACACCACTACATACACCAAGCCTATTTAAGCAACAGTTCAAAAGTAAAACACATTAAGTTGCTGAATTTATTTTAACTCAAGATTTTTTAGATTAAAGGTAATCTTTGAAATGAGGCTCAGGAAACTACATTGGCATAAGCAATTATCTAAAGGAAACACCTGAAAAGCACTACACTTTGGGAAATAAGCACATTGTTATACACACTTCCTTCTCACCACATTCTTTTTTTGTTACAAAAATACAACATCTTTACCTGTTTGTAAGTGCCACTGGGTAAAATCGAAAATCTTGCATTCTTCCAACAAATTGCTCTAAACCTAAGGAAATATACCGTAAATAATCTATTGAGCAGAATGCAGCTTTGCACTGCATGAGAGCACCTTTAATTCAGCACTCAGAAATCTCTCTTGCACAATTACCCCTCCTGAATGAAACCATCTTGGACCTGGACAAAACTATAGAGGGCAGTGACTTAATTTTTTTGATAAAAAAGTATGATTTATAATAACTTTATAAGAACATTTTGTACCTATCTCTTTTCTGATTAGAGAGGTGGCACAGGGATCGGCTCATTAGACAGAAGTAATGAGCCAGTCCATGTGCCACCTCTAATTAGAGAAGAGATACAGCAGGTACAACTGTACCTATCAATTTATACAATAAAGATAAAAGGCATTTTCAAATATTCCTTTCTTTTACATGATTATTAGCTATCCAGCATTCAGAATCAAAATCACAACAAAATACATTTCCAAATACAAGCTTTAAGAAATGGGGTACAGAATACTTTCTTGCCCAAAGCCACAATAAAGCTGTCTATGTGACATATATTAAGAAGTTAACTTCAAATTGTGCATGTTCTTGAAAAGCAATCCTGTTCTTACATCTGCAGAGCCAAGAATTAGTGAAAAGCAACAAAACATGCCCCCCCACTGTTCTTCAATGATCATGTCATGATATAGTACATACAAAACTCTAGATGCAGATGAAGAGTAAAACTTTCAGGCATTCCTAGAGGCTGAAACATTCTCATTCTGCCATGGTTTACATGGATATTGGCAGAGCTGAAGAACACGGGCAACCAGAAACCTTCGGCTCTGTTCCTAACTCTGCAGGGAGAGGAGTGTAGTCTAGTGGCCATGCACAATTCCATTCTGAAACAGTTCCCTATATTTACTCAGAAAAGTTATGGGCAGAAATTAGTGGAATAAGTCACTTTATATACATGTTTTAGAGAATTCAGGAAAACCTACCTATATGCAGGAATACATAGATGTATGGTAGATGATCATAATTTACTCTATCTTCCAGCCAATCTTTTGAGAAAGCTAATTGAACCATAGAAATTTTCTTCTACAATAAGGTATTACTTCTCAGCATATAGATAACCTAAAATTACTCACACACTTCTTTTAACGACATCATGCATATTTTTTTTTACTATTCCAGTGCACTCAAAGTACTTCTAGATTTACCTGTGAAGCTTTGTCCAATTTGCAGAGTACCATCAGCATCAGTATCTGCAACTGTTCCCATAAGAGTCCTTGAATCAAAAGGCGTGTTATCATCTTCCCAACCATCCAAGAAGAAACTAATTCGGCTGTGATGCACCTATAGAATCAATGTAAAGGGGAAAACACATGCTTTAATCATGCAATCATTTGATTTCTCTACATTCTTTGTCTATCACCTATTAACTGATAACATTTCCTCTGATTGCTGTGTGTCTTTATTTTTGGTGCCTACTGAAAGCAGTTACCTCTTTTTTCATTAATAGATCGCCACTCAGATGCAGAGAGTATAAAATTTCCACAGGGATTAAATCAAAGAAGGAACTACAGCCCAGGGATGTGGTGGAGACGGAGGGAAAGAGAGAAGAAGAGTGGGTGTGTTTCATGAGGTACAAGGCTGGTTACAGCTCCATCACCACTTGGGGCCATAGGCACATGTTACAGCTGTCACAGCTCCTCTCATACATCACTTCCAACGGGCCTCAAGGGGCTGCACACCATGCTCAGGATAACCAAGCACAGGCCTCTAATACCCCCCAAAACACCTCCCCAGCCCCAGCTTTCTTCCTTCTACAAGGGCTGAAGGGAATGGCACAGGAACTGCCTACATCTGCTTTACACCCATTGGGTAATTCCCTTTCATCAAGGGAACCCTTGGCTAGGAATATGCACTCAGCCAGCACCCCAGGGTACTGTTTTCTGCAAGTGCTCCCTCTCCTGCCAATTCATTTTAAATCTGAGCTAACGTTCAGAGAAATACTTTGTGGCATTCTCCCAGCTCCACAAAGTCACAAAATGCTGAGATTTTACAAAGTTGGGGGGTTTTTCGCATTAGAAATGCTTGGATTTAGGTTACCCAAAATTAGGAAAAGTTTAATAATATGGGAGTGTCTTTCAGCCTTACATTATATGAAATTCAATACTCTCATTCAAAAAAATCCAGGTCCACACAAAATGAAAACCATAAGTATTGTGGCTAGAGTCAGGTTCCCATTAATGAAGTTAATTATAGAAACTAAGTTAGACCTACCGAAAACTTTTATTTCAGAAAGTTTATTTGCAAAAAAATTAAATTACTTGGGTTTCAGCAATGTTTAGCTTGCATAAAGGTTTTTTCACATTAGAACTTGGTAGCTTTAAAATTTTGAAACACCATTTTGCTGCTGCCAATTTACAGAGCATTATTTTAATTTTGCAGATATGGGTGCCTGTGAATCAGGTCTATCAAGGCCAATAAAACTAGAGTGCTTTAGCCCATCTTGACAGTCATGCCAATCAAAAGAAAATAAACCTGGAATTATTGCTTCCATAAGAACAATACCTATGTGAGGACATAGAAGGTTTGCAAGCCAGAATAATTTATTGCAAAAAAAGGAAAGACAGAACTTATTTACCAGTTAACAAAATACCAGCTTGAAAACCACAATATAAGCACACACAATACTACTCTGACAATAAAATCTTTCAAATTTCAGACCAAGACAAATGGACACAATTATCTATAAATCTGAGCTCAGATGATCAGCATCAGTGCCTTGGGCAACATGAGTCTATCAGCATTTTAAGAAAGAAAACATGAAATAAGATGGAGGGGTTAGTTTGGCCTTGGTTTTTTTTTTTGGTTTCACACAAGATTGTACAAATGAATTTTTCCTCCTTAAACTGTACTTTCAAACATACACATGCATGTTGAGCTTTATTGCCATTTCCAGATTCAGTCAATATTTCCCAAATTTAGACAGGAATATTTATTGCCCTTCCACTGATGGAAATTTGAAGGCTATTATCATAATTACTAAGCCTTGAGATTTGTTCAAAAAGTTATTGCATATGAGGTTCACTGCTCAAAATACATCTCTCCATTTTAAATTATCTTTTGTGTTGACACATCAATGACCTAAATACAACATTTTCTTTATTTAATTTTGATACAAAGCCCTCTAAACATCTGATGCCCTATTTGCAAGAGCCTAAGTATACGTATATATTGTGGTTACATTGCATTTTTTTTTCTGCATCACATTTTTTACAGCCTGTTACTGTCATTTGGTGTTTGACTGTTATCATCATAAAAGATACAGGCTTTTCTACTTTGTTATTTGTAGCATTATCTCATGTTTTACAACATCTTTGCACAACATGCCTGCACATGAAATATAACTAGTGAAAAGTTCTCAGTGGTATTAATGCATAAAAAAGAATGTGGTTCCATCTCTACTGTCTTTACCCAGCCAAAAGCTGATGAACAGCCAATTTTCCTTTATCACATTAGCACAGCCATGAGGGAAACACATTTGTTCTAGTCAGCTACACTAAAGATACTATTACCAATCTAACATATACATGTTTTATATCAGCAGTATTCTCAGAGTATGAGGGAGCCAACAATATATTAACACTAGCATGACAGTTTATTTAAGAAAAGAAAATTGTCTCTGTAGAGGGACAGAAGTTAGAAATGTATGGCTAAAGCTCAGTGTCACTGGTCTAATAAAGGTAATAATTCTTAAGCTTTCTTTATAGCAGGTAACACTCCTGTGGCAGCTCTGTCATATCATTCAAATAAAAATGTTGCCTCTTACAAGTTTAAGAGTACCTTTATTTTTAGTCAGATATGAAGCATGTTTCCGCTTTCCTGTTTCCACTGTAAAACATTTGTAAGGGGAATTCAGAAATGGGCACACTCACCCCCATCAGCCTCTTCAAAACTTACTGTCTTAGGCACAGCTTGATAGGACCTAATTCTGCCTCCCCCTGTGGCAAGCAGAGTGCTCATCTCCATGCACCCCATACTAAAATCAGGGGGTCTATTTATGACTTAAGAACAACAGAATCGGGCCCTAAGTAACCAGGTATTTTTACTTGTTGAAAATAGGTGACTAATAACAATTTTAAATCTCCCTCCCCCCTCCCCCACCACCAATCTCTTTGTATTAAATAGGATTTAGAATAGTTGGGTTTAATATAGCACATCCCCAAGGTAGCCCTAAGCACTTTACAATGCTGAATTGGATATCAGTAGTGCAGTGACTGTGTAAGGCAAAGGCAGCAGTCATTATGCATTTGGCAGTAGCTCAATGTAATGATCCCCCTGCTGGTTATTAAAGGGGGTATGAATATCTGACATGGGAGAAAAATGTAGGAGGGAAACCATGTGTGGTATAAAAAATCCCAGCAGCTCTCCATTGTGGGAGGAGAGGAGGTCTCAAAGTTTGGTGTCAGTTTAGACTAAGCTAAAGAAGGGGAAAGGCTGGCATTGAATGGGCTGTTTGATGTAGTTAATTCAGGTCTCCTGACCGTTAGCGCTAAATTCCATACAAGAGCACAGAACTAAAAGAACACCGTCCCTCATGACTAGGACAACAGGATTATTCCCCAGTTGTCCTTATTAATAATGTTTAATAGGAATCTGCCCCAAGAGAGTAACAGGGGTAGGAAAGGTTGGCTTTGTGGTTGTGCAGAGCACAGAGCCAGAAGCCTGGGACTTCAGCACTCTAATCCCAGCTCTGCAACCACCTCACACTCCTCTGCTTCCCCATCTGTCAGATACAGAAAATCACCCCTCAATGAGGTGGCAAGGATTAGTTACTAAGATCCATTTGCTCTGAAACTACATCAGCATCTGCCAACATAGAACCTAACACAAACTCCAAGCAATGGAAAATCCATTGGATGGTGAACTGAGGTGAAGCAATGGAAAATCCATTGGATGGTGAACTGAGGTGGTGAAAGATACCAATACTCTTTCCTCTAATAGCATTCTTGGTATGATCTGGAAGAGTTTCAAAGATGAAAGGTACTGGGCCGAAGAGCTGAGAGACAAGTTTCTTCAGTGCATCCCAAATTAAGCTTATGGTTCTCTAGCACAAGCAAATTGTGCATCAGAGACAGCAATACCAAATAAAAGCACTTCTTAGCCATGAAAGCTTCCCTGCCCTGTGGGTCACAGTACTACTGCAGAATCACAAAATCACAGATTGGGTAAATTTGGAAGGGACCACAGTGGATTATGTGGTCCAATCTCCCTGTTCAAGCAGGGTCATTCCAGAGAATGTGTGGCACAGGATTGTGCCCATGTTATTGTTAAAAAAATGAGATAGGTATAGGAAATATATTACAACTTTATTTTCTTACCTAAAGATCTGTGATCTTCAGATCCTACCCATGAAAACAAAACAATAATGAAATTTAACATGCATTTTGCCACTCAACTTGGATCAGGGAGAAATGTCATGCAAACAAAAGCCACTGTTTTCATATATTAAGTGCTAACAAAACTGCTAGCTTTGACTATATTGCAGTAATCTGTGTGGCAAAAAAGAAACATCACAGCCAAACACTCCACTTCAGAGCAGTTGCACTGGCTAAGGGGCTATGGCAAAAAGCAGAAGCTCCTTGACTGAAGAGTACCGTGGGTTCTTTCTTTCTCTTCTTTTTGTAAGCCTTGTATTGTACTGATATTTATAGGTATAATGCATATTTATACCAATGTATAAATAAAGAAACAGTAGAACAGTTACAAGTATAATAGGTATTGTAAAAATATGTAGTAGTACAAGAAAAATTAACAATACAATTTTTTCAAGAAACCAAAAAGGCCTAATATTCCTCATTATCAACACAGAGGCATTAGAGATTTCGATATCAAGTAAAAGACGCAGTTAAATTCACTCCACTTTTTTGAACTACAATTACGCTTTCAAAGCTGAAGCCAGCTTGGGGGAGTTCTGAGACCACAATCTACAAAGTTTTGGCTGTCACGTAATAACACTCACATTTATTACCTTGCAATGTACATATGTGATATCTGGCCCACTTAAGCAACATACGCTTTTTCTTCACACGCATTAATCATCCTGTCATCAAAATGTCCTCTTACATACATATAAAAAAGGCAACTGAGACAATTTTAGTCTCTTCCACGTGGAATTGAATTGCACCATTTCAGCCAAAATAAATGAAGTACTGAATCTTTGTTCAGTGATCACTATGATCTTTGTGGATTAGTAAGATCTTTCCATTAGAAGTTGGTCCTAATATTAATACTACCCATATACCTCATGGAAAATGATTTCTAATAAATAAGACAGGACGGAGAGACATAGAAAAGAATCCTCTATGTTCCATTAAAAAAAAATCCCTAAGAATCCCTACATGTATCACAGAAGAGCTAAAGATCGCTAACCAGAGATCAAAGCTTCACTACCCTAAACAACACACAACCAACAGATGCAGTAGTTATTCCCAAATATTTTAATTTGTAATTAATATATGCTTCAAAGACACCTGTTTTTCAGTTAGTACAACCTTCTCCTTTATGTTATCTTTCTTGTTCCAATATTTATTGGCACGGGAAAGATTTATTAAAAAATTAGAGATAAATTAAAGGGATTTATTTCAAGACAACAGTAATCTCTTCCACTGGTTGAATATACATTTTTTACTCTTATTCATTATAGCTTCTAGTAACCATAAAATACATTTTAATCTCAACATTTCCTTTCATTGTCTTATGTTCTACTAAGTAGATCACAATGTCTGGTAAAACAGATTAATAAACCAGAAGGATGGCTTCCCAGATTTGCAGGCCATAAATGAGGAGTTCCACAACAGACGGAACTCTGACACCAAAAATGGAAGGAATAAAAAAAAAAAATCTTTTCCAGGCATTTAAGCCAAATGATACCAATCCTGGCCTACTTAGTTTTCCAGCCAACTTAGTGATGGCAGGAACTTCAACTGCAGCTTCAGCTCTTACAGTTATTCAGAACATCACACAAAGTCTCAGACAGCAGGGGCAGAACTGACCAACACAGACAAAACAAGAACCAAAAATGCATCTTCCAGTACCAGGAAATTATTATATTCCACTACACATAATGTTTTCAAATAAGATGAAAAAGGAGCAGCTCAGGGATCTATCATATATACCTGACAGTGAACAAGATTATTCCAAAAACCAGATATATACGTACTAAAATTAAAAACAAAAAATCATTTTTAAGTTAGAGATGTAAATTCAGCTAATTTGCAAATGCAAGTTTTTTAAATTTAAAACTTAATACGAATTAAAACACAATGTCAGTCTCTCAAATGCAAGAAAAAAAAATCCTCTCCAAAACAACAGAACAAAAAATAAACTGGAAGAAAACTCAAACAAAAATAGAGCTTTTTTTTTTTCCTTAAAATAAGCCCCATTTTCCTTAAAATATGCCTTATTTCCACAGCAGGTGGCTACTCAGAATTAGAAATAATTATTATAAAGAAGATGACACACAATATGAAGAATTTTAAAATGTTTTATGGGAAGCAATTAGGTAGCTATACAATTTATCTGTAAGGCATAAAAAAAAAGAGGTGTGGGGAGGGGAAAGTTCAATTAATTTTCCAAATCAGCAAGCTAGCAGGAATGACCTCTTCTTTTACTTGTCTTAAAAAGTAAAGCAACTCCAGAATTAACATAAATTATTTGCTTAATCATTCAGAAATAACCAGGAATCAGAGATGTGAGAAATCAGGAGGAGCTGCAACTCACCCAGCTCAGAAATTACTACTACCCAACATACCATTACAATTGCTTCCTGTTACTTAATTTGGTGTGGTTCTTATAAAAATTTCCAGCTAAACACACCTTGCTATCTGTTAAAATAATCAAGACCCAGAAAACCTTTTTTCCTTCTGAATGTATTGCAGATTTGCGTCAGGAACTTTCTCAATGAGTCCATTCTATAGAAATAGACAGTGTATTAACACATTTTCTCCCAAGGTGAGAAAACAGATTAAGGTTATGACCAAAATGACAGGCCTGTGGCTTCCTTGAATACTTTAATAGAGTCAACAAATCAACAGTGGTCACTGATGACAACAGAGGAAAGAAGACAATAGATGGAAGCAGGGGAATTAGTGATGCTGCTATAATGGTCTAATCAGAAACTTGAGTATAAAAATCTTTTTCACCTTCAACCTGTCTAAATATGCTCTTTTTGCCTACTCATATAAAGATAAACAGCATAATCTACCACTGGGGGACACGTGGGTTCATGTATTTCCTCTGCAAAAGCAGGTGAGAAACAGAAGCATAACAGTTAATAAAAGCAAGAGTAAAAGGCTTTTGCATATCAAACAGATGTGATGCACACAGGTATGTATTTCAGTATTTTCTTGCATAATTGCCAATCTTGCTGAAGCTGCAATTACAAAGGCTTCCACACAGCTTTAATATTTCATAAATGATTTTCTGTAAAGAGGAAAGGTCAGTGATATGGACTTAAGCAAAAGAACTTTGGGGAAAAAACCAGGATGAAACCACTAGCATGAATCCAAGCTTACTTCCAGCTGTCATTTAAGCAGAGCTAGTGACCAAAAACCACAGTGCAACATTTTATATATTTTTTAAAAATCTGAGCATCTACATGTCCCTAAATTGATGAATCAGAAACGGCAGACAACTTTCTGCCACAATTCAACACCTTTCCTTACTGAATAAATTGCAAAATTTACACACCTTATAAAGCTCTCATTTTAAAGACTCCTTCCCTAGACCTCTTTTTGCCTTATTCTCATTTTGCATTATTCTACTAATTTTTACTTCCTCTTTTTTGTCTACTGTATTTACATTTAGCTTTAAAAAGAACAACCAAGCCAAAAAGAAAAAAAAAAAAAACAACAGCAACAAAAAGCCCAAAAAATGACATAAATGCAGTGAATACAGGTGGGAGTAGATTCTCACCCCAAAGTATTATTTTGCTCAAACAGGGAACAAAACAGTTTAAGCTGGGAAGAGAGAGGCAGGTACTGATCTCTCTGGTGATCAGTAATAACCCACAAGGGTGAATGGCAGCTGTGCTGGGGGAAATGTAGGCCACACACCGGGACAAGGTTCATCATCCAGAGGGTGGTTGGGCTCTGGATGCCCGGGGAAGTGGTCACAGCCCAAGGCTGACACAGTTCAAGAAGTGTTTGGACAACGCTCTAAGGCACTCTTGGGGCTGGTGCTGTGCAGCACCAGGAGCTGGACTTCTATGATCTGTGTGGGTCCCTTGCAACTCAGGATATTCTGTGATTCCATGACCCCAAGACCCCAAAACTCCTCTATTCTTCCCAACCCTTCAGGAAATCTGTTAGCCACCTTATAGCTGCTTTAGAAAATAAAGAGGTTCCCACAGTTTAACCTCTGCAGATGAGTCAGGATTCCACATCACTCTCAACCATCTTCTAGTCCACACATCACTCACCAGCACTAGTACAGAGCCTGCTCCTACAGTCCCATATGGCTTAGCTATCCTTACAAAGTACAAAATGCAGCCTAACGCAAATTTAAAACCTTAGCTGAATGGACAATTCAAGAATAAGAACTATCACTGTGATAACATTATTGCTAGAGATGCTTGGGCAGATGTTTTACATACATCAGTCTCCTGTGGTCTTCTTTTTTTTTTATTTTTCCCTCTCTCAGAGACAAAGCTTACAACCTTTAAGATAAAAAGAGCTCATTTTTAGTGTTTTGCACTTTGCATTTTTTTTTATTTTTTTTATCTGGGATGAAAATTGAGACAACAAAAGGAACTTGGCAGATCTAAAGCTTGGCAAGAGATAATGAATTTACGTAGCAAACATATGAGAACAAGGATATGTCAGAAGGAATTTGTCTATGAACTTGTTCTCAAACAGACCAAAAAAGACACTAATAACCATGTTAATAGGGACAGGGGGTTTATGGGAGGGAGGGCTATGGAAACTAAAGAATAATATCCAAGAGGACAGGCCAGCTCAGACAATTTATCTGCATAACACTTGACAGACAAATGGCACCTTCTGTACCAACAAAAGAACTGTCTGAGAGTTTGCCAGTGAGGTTAGTGCTGCTCCAGCTACAACTCTGTCACAATTTCAAATCTTCAGTCTGTTTTTAGTCTGTTTGCCCAATAGCAAATCCATATATAATAAAATCCATTTTATCTGCTCTTATTAAATGAGTGGCTCACATTTCTAAATTCCTCTCTTTCCATATTCAAATACTAGGCTACCTTCACATGGCAAAAAATGTAGTTTTTAAGCTGTAATAACTCCATGTCCCCAGGCAAAACCAAATTCACCCCTCTGTATTTTAAACCTTTAAAGCAATTTAGCTGCAAGTATGAAGGAAAAGAACAGATGATAGAGGCAAGGTGCAACCCTGGCTGCTATGGAGGTTTCTATGTGATGCTTTTCACACATCTTTGGTTCTCAGACCAAGCAGCATTTTACAGGAAGGAACCAAGAGGGCTCAAGGCTTTTCACTGCCACCTCTAACATAAGTAACAACACAGCCAGGGACTTTATTATGATGATTTTCAAAAAGAAGGTGCTTCAGTTACCATCCATGGTTAGGGGAAATTCCTTTACTTTCAACCACTTGGCATTTTTACAAGGAAGACCTGCCAACATAACTCTAGGCCAAGACTCATCATGTAACTCTTGCCAAAACTAGAGAGTCAACTCTGTCCTCTCAACAGAACACATCAGTCTACCTGAAATATGCAACTAGAAATATTTTAAGCATTTTATTTTTGATTCTTTCTTATGAAAATTCAAGGATGTTGCAATCCTATTCTTCACTGAGAGACATAATTTTAAAAATCTCTGTCTCAGAACCTCCTTAAGCTCTATAGGAAAATCACCTTTTTCCTTAAGAAGAGAAACTGTATTTGTGAGTGGAAACAGTATATGTACAGAGGTTTTGGTATTAAGTCACTGATTTTTTTTTTCTCCAAAATCGTGATGCTTCTTTAAGCTGACTTGGAATCCACAGTGGGAAATGGTTTGAAATAACTCAAAAGTTTGATTCTTCAGTGTGTTCCAAATGAAGTTTCAATGTATATAAATTCACCATAAACAGGATCAACTAACTGAATCAAGGATTGAAACTCTTTTAACACAGGCTGTTTTAGAACTGTTATGAGAAATTACAAGGAAAGATGCCTTTCTTTGCAAAATTTATAGGGGATGCTAACACACATCAGTATTTGATGACACTGTGCACAATCTTGTTGCAGAATCCAGAGGATTTTAACTTTCACTAACATAATAGGGTAAGAACACCTGTGCGGATGGTATTTCCCTTCAGGCCAGAAAACTGATAGAATACCAGAAAAACATTCCAAAGAGAATACTTTTTCATGTTTGCTTACATCCTCTACCTCTTTTTTTTCTTATCCTCCTCTTGTTAGACTTTGACAGACACTTTTCCAGAAGCTCCTGATAAAAAAAAAATCCTTCATTAGATAGCTTTCGAAATTAAAACTGTCTAAATGGGAAAAATCTACCATTTTTTAAATACTGAAATTGACTCATCACAACATTCTGTCCAGAGATAACAAGTGGAGTGACTAGTACTTCAGCTGTGAATTTATTTAAATGTAGACATACACATGCAGTATTAGGAAGGCAAAAACAGGATATGAAATAAACATAAGGCATCAGCTCTAAGCTCACTGTCAAGAATATACCAAGGCTTCTAACCACAGAGTTCAGCTGAAGGTAACTATCTGTCAAATGTAATCTGTGCAAGTGAATATGCTTAAGCTGGTGCTATGAATCAACCAAAATTGCTTTGGTCTTATTGACATTCAATTGCAAGAAGTTGCAGCTCATCCAGTTCAATAGACATCTGACAACACCAAGAGTGCTTCAGTGACAGAAAGCTTTAAATATAGATGCAACTATCATCACAATACACATGGAACTAAACTTTATGATCCCTCATACCATCTTCAGAAACAGGGCATCAGCTGAATGCCATAAGACCACATGGTCATCCTCTCTGCCTGTTACCAATTCCTGCAGTTAACAAATCACTACAATTTAAAAAAGAAAAAGAGAGAATACAGAGCGACAGAAAAAGACCATTCAATCTTCCACCAATGTCCCATTAAATGTCTCTCCAAAATCCACTTCTGCCATTATTAACTTTGTTCACCATTTAAAAATAAAATGCCAGATCAAAATTTGTTCACACTGTTTGCCTTAGTTAGGGGCCAGAGCTCCAGCTACTGTAAACTGCCTTCAGCTTCAGCAATGTAATTTTACACCTGCCCAGATTCAGACGTCAAATATGTTAAATTTACTTTCTTCCTCATACCTGTTTTTTACACCTTGAAACAAGATGTCTGATAACACATGTATGTGGGAAGTTAAACAATAAAGGAACTTGGACAGAGGGTCCCAAAAGAAGATACAATTTGTGTCCTAACTTTGCACAAAAGAAAGGAGTACCACCTGCAACCACGGATGTGTTTTATTCACTCTTGTCTCTCAGAGAAATCCTGCCATTTCAGCAGTAGATGTTCCAGCATGGCACAGTGGTTTTTTTAAAAGATTTTCATATATCCACACCATCTACATGAGTTGTTACATACCCCCATGACTGCCCTTCCCAGCGCCAGCTTCCTTTGCCACACAGTGAATTGAAATCATCCCAAATTCACAAACAGATAAAAGAAGTTGGGAAAGAAAAAAATATGTCTACTATATACAGCTTGCAACCATGTTTAAGGGGATGCACAGTGTGTTTTTGGGGAGAAGAGGGGAGAAAGACTCATGCCCATGTTATGAGCAGACTAAATGCCCACACTGAGAAATCCAGTGTGGAAAAAAAAACGAGACTTGAGGAAGAAACCTCATCAGGGGACCACAGTGACAGAAGTATCTTAAAACAGAAGGGCTGGAGAGGATAAAGGGACAGTAGAAGAAACAGTGAAGAACTGCGAAGGGGAAGGAAAAAGCATAAGGTCGGGAGGGGCAAGTTGTCTCTTTGCCTTTCCTTCTTTTGCCTCAGGCCCATATCGGCCTTTCCTTTTCTTGACTTAACTGGGATGAATTTTAATTGCAGCCTCTCTACGTGTTTTATACACTATGTACTCTCTACTTGTGTGGAGTGGATTTCCCATTCATCACAGGATTGCAGGCAAAAACCCCAGGAGCATTTCGCTTTCCTTCAAAGTTAGCTTTGCTAAAATCAATAACTTTAGGGCTGCTTCTCCACCCAGCCCAAACCCCCACTCCACAACCATTTCAAATTTCATGATTTTTGATCATTTGATTTTGCTTCTTGTCTCCACATACAGATTTATATTTACAGCTTTTCCATAACTGTGACAACATTCTCCACTGCTTCATTAAGAGTCTAAAGATAGCAATCTTATAGCAACAGCAGAAACATGTTCTCATTTGTAGTTTGAACACAGTTCATATCATAACTGATCTCTAACAATCTCTCTCCCTACTGTCTCCTCTTCAATACAAATCAAAGTTCTGGTTTTCTTAGGAACCATTATATGTCTTAAGTACTTTATGGCTGGGGCTTTTTTTCTGAATAACAGCAAGTCTGATACAACAGCCAAGAATCACAACTACATTAAACTGTCCTTAGCTTGCATGCAAACCACTAAACTTAGGTTTTTTTAAAAAGTAGTTAAAAAAATATTAAAATGGAGAGGATGAGAGCAGGAGTGATTTCTACTGCAGATGTAGTATCATCCCTCAGCAATATTGTTACATCTCTTTCAGCTTAATATTAGCTCTCCCTTCACTGAAAATGTGTATCTTGGCATTTTAAATCCCCCTTCATTTTCCTGGTTGTCTCTCTTATTCCAATAATATCTTTCTTATCCTTGAAAACATGTCACTCCCATTCAGCAGTCTTATTACATATGCTCCTAGCATTTGTATAAAAGATATTTAGCTTTTCTCTTTGCCCTCCTTTTCTTTTTCACTATCTCCTACAATGTTAATCCCTTCTCAGTGGGAAATGGTTTTCCTTCAATCCAAGTCTTTCTTTTCGTGCATAGATCCACTAGTTCAGCTCAAATTCCCCAAAGAACAAATTTTTTAAAAAAAAGAAAAAAAGAAAGAAAAAGAAAAAGGGGGCGGGGGGGATGTAAGGGGAAAGGAACCCTGGAATGCTCCTGAAACATTTAACTCTGTTCAAGAATAAACCATTTATTAATATACAATTGATCCTAAACAGCAAAATCAGAAAGCAACTGGAATGCAGACTGATCCATAAGGCAGTTTACAAGCTTAAGAAAAACTAAGAGCTATTTCATGAACAAAGCCTTCAAGATGCAAAAATGCAAGTGACAGCAAGCAGAAGGATCCAAAATAAAAAACATACAAGTTGTCCATTTTTTATATGGGGTAACTTTAGTACTGTATTAAAAACTGAGTGATGCAACCCATACTCAATTATCTGATAAACCAGGCTGAGGACAAAAAAAGATCAATGTGAAAAGAGACAGCTTTTGAAATGGTCTGTATTTTTAAAGAATTGGTATTTTACAAAGTAAACAGTGCTTTAGAATCAGCATTGAATCAGAGTTAGTGATCCTTTTGCACAGAGTAATCATTCCAATTTTAGATTGGCAATTTTCACTTAATTGTTTGTTGACCACTACTTTGAAAGTATTTCAGTAGTATGAAGTAGTATTAAAATGGTTAATTACAGCTATGCCACTTTCTACCCCAGCCAGCACTGCACCAATATCCTTTATTGCCAGGGTCAGTAGAGCTGTATGAATCTGTTACTGATGCCTCAGGACAGAACAAACACATCAGGGCAGGGGAGTGGCAGAAAGAAGCCAAGAGTGCAAAACTGCAAATATAGATTCTTCAATTACCAAATAAGCCTTTGCTACAACTACGATTTTAACCATTGACCAAACTCTATTCTTTTTACACTGAAAGTTTTAACAAGTGACACCTGTTCTGTAAATGAGATCCAAACAAAAAAAAAAATGAGAGGATCCTAGTCACCAGATCTGAAATTGCATGAAGAACAATTGCTTTCTTGCTGCATAATTACTCTATTTTCCCCCAATCACAGAAGAAATCAGATCCAATATTCGAAGATCACTACAGTAACATGAAAGGAGACAAGTATTAAGGATTCGACAACCTGCTTTTTAGTAGCTAAAACAGTTACATAGACTTGCCACAATTAATTGAAGCAAAAGGTCAGAAAGCACATTTTAGGTAATCTCATAGCAATGTATATTTTCTCTCTGCCCCCTCCAGTTAAAATACAGCAAAACCACTGATCCAGATTTTCACAAACTACTTGTAATCATGTAAATTAGGGATGAGATGTGGATGTCAAATGAAATGTCCCTTCTGAATAAAGTTTTCTGCTTCACCAGTCAAAGAATAAGCAGATACCTGCACAAATGAGGGGAGCTGTTAATAATATACAATTATTAACCTTTTATGAAACTATCAGCTGCATAAGACATTTTAGTCTTTTAAACTGACTATATATCTGAAGATTTTGCACCATTTTACACCGCTCAGTACTATGACTTCTAGTCATCCCCAAATTTAATTCAAGAATACACTGATTCTACAAAACAGAGCTGAACAGCTCTGCTGGGACCGAAAAGTTGAAAATCCATTCCTCTGTCTGTTTGGGGGGATGATTTACATAAGAAGAAAGCAATTATTCTTGCCCTCTGAATGCCTTGCCACAAAAAGTTCCATGTATCCAGTTAAGGGATTTTTGCAAATAAAGTCTCATCTCTTATTTCAGGGCTTAGTTTCTTTTCATGGTCAAGGAGCCACAAAAGTCTGCCTTTGATTCTTTTCATATTCCTCCCCACAACCTTACTTCAGGCCTTTCCCTCCTCCTCTGTGCCCTGCTTTCTTCCATCCATCACAAAGTCCTTTAGAAATGGTCATTCAACTGCTCCTTTGTACTTTAACTCTCCAACACTCTTTTTGATGGCAATTCACTGTAAGCTTCAATTTTCATTTTTTATAATAACTGCTTTTTTTCCAGAGTTACTAAGCATGTTAGCAGCCAAGCTTTTGCCACAGATCTAAACTGTGCTGTTAATTGCACACAGACCAAAATGGACTTTGGAGGACAGTGTTTTTGTAGCTTGTTGTCAGTAGTTTATTTTTGGAAAAAGTTAAATGAAACAGGTTATGCAACAGCTCCCTCAACTACATTTGATGGCTAGAGATGGGCCAGGAGATGACCAGGGGAGGCTGCTTATAAAGTTCATAGTGATGTTCTGAGCACTTTAGAGTACAGGCCTCGTGTTAAGGCACAGAAAAGCCAGGAAAACTACTGAACAGCACAGATGAGGATATCAATAAACACAATTTAAGGAAAAGGATAAAGGCCCTTCAAACATAATTAAATGCACTCAGAAGTCCAGCAGAAGACTGGCAATGCAACCCGTTGCATGCATAAGTCCCTGACTTACAAACAAGAGATACATACATAAGGCACAAGCAAGTGGTAACCAGAGAAGCTCAGAAAGACAACATACTTTTTCTTTTGACCAGTCCTGATTCCAAGAACCACACAAATCCCATGGGACATGGTCATCAAGCTGGAAAGAGAAAGGCACATACCTCTCAGTACTGAGGATAAATCTTCAAGGGTAAGAATTTCAATGTAAAGAAACAGAAGTCTGAAGTTCTGATGTGTCAGAGTAGGAGCCATGTTGATGGTTTATTCCATGCTGCCACTGAATATCAGATCATGATATGCTTAGAGGTGCCATGAGGATGAACCTTACAAGATAGATAGGCCATCTCCCATCAGTCAATAGCAAGGATACATCTAAACATCACCAGAAAGGAGAGAAGAGGGGTTTGAGAGGAAAATATTTTGGCTTTTATTCAGGAGGCAGAAGATAAAAAGCCAGTGCCATTCCTTGAAATGCTGCCAGTATCTCAAAGGGTCAGACAAGCAAGGCTGCATGACTCTGCACACAAACAGTGCTTGGAAGAAGGGATTTAGGTCAATTCCAAATTGAAACCCTTTTCTAGAACAGATAGAATTAAACGAGGGTCAGCTGCTCCTATACCAAAATAAAGGCAGTTTATTTGTGTATCAAGATGGGAAAGAAACAAAAAGTTGGGGAAGAAAAATCAAGTATCTAAACCAGAAATGTCCTAACTAAGCATTGCACATAGACTGTAAATGATGACAAAATATATCGGTCTTTGAAATCTAAAGCCCAAGATGTTTGAACCTGAATGTCAGGAATTACAAAGATCATACCACTGAAAAAGTATTATTATGCCTTATGCCTTAAAGAAAGCTCAAATTTCTATAAAGTAAGTTAGCTAATTGTATTAAAATATATTACAGAGCTGGTATTCCAGCCCTTTTTATTTAAAAAAAAATAAAATAAAAAAATGTACCTTCAGATTGAATGGAAGATCAGAAAAGAAGCAGAAACAAAAAACCCACCCTCTGACCTATTTTTAATTAACCCTGCACAGAGCAAAGAACAACGTGGAAATTAAAGTTATAGACATGATGCATCAAGAGGTCTTGGACTGTTTCTTCTGAGAATCCATCAAATCAAGTCTGTACACGATGAATTGGTTGGAAAAGCACATGGATTAATACTGTACACTAAAAAAGACAACATGACTTTTGTGGAAGGAAATCAAGATCCACTTTGAATTCTTTGAAGTAAAGATGGATCTGGATAAGAAGAACTAACCAATATAATATACCAGCTTTCTAGAAAGATTTCAAACTTGGGAGAGATTAAATGATCACATTTCACACAGACTGTAGTTTATCACTAACTCCAACAATCTCTGCTTTCAAACATTTTGTACAGGCTTGAAAAGTGAGGTGAAAAAAAGATGGAGTGAATACCCACAGACAATAAAAGTCAAAACTTACTTCAGAGGTATAGATGATCTCAAAATTGTTAAGGAACAGGCAGTAAAGCAGCAGACTAAATGTCTTGTTAACCACAAGGTAGCAGACAAGAAAAATATTCTTGACTAAATTCTGAATAGTCACTGCTCCAAGTGGTCTTGGAGTTACTATGGAGAGTCCATCACTAATGAGCAAAAAGGAAACATTCCTTATTGGAAAAGAAATTAAAAATAAGCCCACAAAACTTTGTTTAGAAATTTACAGTGCAAAGTGTCTGGGATAACAAGTGGAATTCTATCCCTTGCATCCTCAAATAACCCCAAAAGTTTTTGAAAAGATCAGAGATGATGAACAAAATGCAGAATGGCTTCAATATAAGGAGAATTCTCATTTATAAGTTATTTCAACATTTGATAAAGTTCTATAATCAAAATATCGAAAAGCATGAAAATGATAAAGAGAAAGAATCTGGCAAAAGAAATTGACAAAAAGAAGTTGACAGACAGCAAATATAAAACAAAGAACAACTTCATACAGACATAATTCCATATAAGGAACTCATTGCCACAAGAGTCCAATGCTAAAATATAAATAATATATATTTATATATATATATA
>VZDJ01007749.1:8274103-8329087 GCA_008694505.1 Cyanoderma ruficeps | reverse complement strand
TATATATAATTTATATATTATTGTATATTTATACCTATCTGTAATTATATATGCCAATTTATAAATTATAAGAATAATAATTAGACTATTAAACTAAAAACAGGTCAGTTAGCGACTACTCATGCCAGTCTAGCTTAAGAAATTTCAAAACCCAGATTGTCAGAATATGAGTCAGTGATACATCTAAAAGAAACTTGTTCCTATTAATGTTCCTATTAACTCTTCTTTCACACTCCAAGACAGGCTACCTAGACAGGTATCAAACAGACAGAGAAGTACTTAAATTATGCAAAAATTACAGCATTATTGAGCCAAGGCACTGGAATAAGATTCACGGACAGGAGAAGTTCCTCCCCCTTGTCTATCCCAGAACTTTCTACTTTCCACACAAGCTGGTAAGTTTTTCAGAGCCAGGAAATATTCTTTGCTTCCATGAGAAAATGATACATGTGAAGTCTTACAAGATTCCCCCTCTGGACTGCCACCAGCACACATGGATTTTGTGTTGTACAAGACCTACATGTGTAATTTATGTCACCCTCCATTTGTTGCACACACAGATGTTAACGCAAGGTGTAAGACAGAGTTCACATATAAATAATGGAGGTAGCACAAAGGACAACCTGAAAGTTTCACCTTCCATTTCTTGATCAGACTTCTGATTTAAGTCTGTCTAAGCTACAAAAACCTGAACCAAATGTAGAAATCACTTTTAAAAAATAAACAAAACCCCCCAAACAAACAACCCCAAAAACAATCAAACAAAAAACCCCCAGGAAAACAAAAGCTCTTCTATTTGGCTGTATTAATGAAGTTTTTAGAGTCATCAAAAGAAGTTCCAAGTATCTTGTGAAAACATTTACTTAAAAACTTGCACAGCATAAAGAGGAAAGGACAATTGTTCAGTATTTGTGATCCATCCATTTCAAAGATGCTGGAATCAGTTGCCGCTTTTCTGCTCACACACTGTGCATACCAAGAACTACCTGCTGGGGGACCTTCTGCCCACATTGCAATTGGTGTGCTCTAAATGATGTTACCCCACTCTACGACTTCAATCTTGGTCTCTTCAATCAATCAAGGAATCAAATTGAAGCCTATCAATAGGACTCTTCAGTAAAACCAGACTCAAAATAGACAGAAGGCAAACCTGGATCAATGAGAACTCTTCCTGTAGACAAAAGTGACAATGTAGACCTACCCAGCAAGTCTCCTCTTAGTGCATTTATACCAACAGCTATAACAAGTACAAGGGACACTTCCAAACTCTCATAGTTTCTCCCCACACAACTCGAGGGCACACAAAACTACCTGAGACCTGCAGGACAGTACAAGTTTTGAGACTGGGGGAAAAAAATAAGAAGAAAAAATAATTCTTAATGGAGTGGTTTAATTATTAAAAATACAATTTAATTGGCAGCAACTTATTTTTGTATAAGGAAAGAAACTGCTTGCAAAGCAAATTGGAGATTAATGGTTTTCAAATCTTGAAACTCTCCAGAAAAATAAGGCATAGGTTCTGCAAAATACTCAATACTACTTCCTCTCAGCACTGGCCATACCAAGGCTTAATTTCATTCCTACCATATATAACAGAGTCTAGGCAGACTACAGAGGTGTTTGCAACTGCAATTACAAAAAACATTTGCAATTTCCAGAAGTGAAATCAAGATGGCATTGACAAAACCTGTATTTTAGGCATCTTCTGAAATAAAAATCTTAGCCCAGGCAAAGTTCCTTGCCTTGTGTTCCAAGGCAGCTGTTAGACAGGAAATTTAAATCTACAAGTATATTCAAACTCATATTCAGGCAAGAAAAGAAGTCGTTTACGAGACAGTGTGAGTAGAACCAGTCATCTGGGAAATACCCTGTTTTCTCAAGAAGCTGAAGTTACAACAGAGCTTTCAAATTTACACAGTCAGCATCCTAACACCCACACAACAAGAGGAGAAGAGGCAAGAACTACAGTAGGACCTCCGGATGCAGGAAAAAACAAAAAAGTTTTACTGATATCAAAGAACACAGAGGCTGCACGTCCAGCAGCAGTACCTGAATGTAACAGGAGCACAATAGATGCTGAAGCAGCTCCACGCTCACTGTGTCCGTGAACAGTTCCTTACACACTTAAATACACGACAGACTGTAACGTGTGTTTTATTTCCGCTGTCTGGCAGGAGCAGAGCACCAGCCATATGGATAGACTGTATCCTCAAAATATTTTCAACACACAATTGCAATTAGTAGACAAGAAGCTCCCAAATGCAGAATTAATGCAAACTTGCTACTCCCTTCTTGGACTTGACAAACTACTCTTAATAGATAGTAAGCGATGACTTCAAAGAGGAGATCAAAATGGCCTGTCAAATCAAAATGCTTTCTTGCTTTCTCATGTCCTTATTAAACTTAGGGACTATACAGTTTAGAACACCCTGTATTTATTAACACATACACATGAAGTATATAGAATAAATGTTTGCCTCCCCAGTTTTAAGTCTCAGGTTCTTTGCTTATAAAATAAACTGTAAAGTATTCAAAAACTAGTGCAGAAAATAAAAGGATTTCACAAATTGGAAAGGACAAGTTTTCTCCTGATAGTCAAACAGTTATGATGTAAAGCGGTCTCATTAAATCATAAGTACTTTAACCTTTTCTTGAAAGAACTGGAAGATTTAAAGATTTATAAAGAAATTTTGCCTAAACTAGGAAATGACTCATATTTGACATGTATTGAAATGATAATGCTGATTTCAATAGGCACTCTAAGAGCATTTTCCTCCCAGGAGAGTAATTCAGTCACGGTTACCTCTCTGCATTTAGATTTTAAACTTACTTTCCAAAGCTTTTAATGTGCTATAGTCTGCCAAAACATGGCAGAGTTACATAGATATGATCAGGCAAAATAAAGGCTAGCAAAAAGACTATTTTTATAATTGCAGACACTAAATATGAAACAAAAACATCAATCTGACATGTTCTCAAAGAATCTGTTTCAGCAGCCTCGTCTGTATCTGCAAATGCATGTTTAAACTCCACTCTTCTTAATTGGTTAAATAAATTCTGAAGTATGAAAAGGAAAGTGAAAGTCTCTTAACACTGAAACTGAAAAAGAAAATACACAATGGTTCTCGGTTAATAAGTGGAATAAATCTGATATTGGTTTCACTTTGCAGAGGTAATATGGTACACAATTGGCCTAAATTATGCTCAACTTTTTTATTTCTTTAGAAATTAAGATTTTAAGATGCCAATTTTTCTGAGCTTTCACTTCAGTGCATATTGGATTATTTTAAGCTAAGGCTCTATATCTTTTGCTCCAGAGTGTACCTGCAGAATTTTTGCTAATATATACCTAAAAATTGACAGTGAAAATTATCATAAAATCAAGACCAAACACACAGAAGGGCCCTAAAACTTTCAGAAGCCTGAAAGACTTGATCCTCACTACCTGAAAACAACTAGAACAGTAGAAAATTTTGTACACGAGTTTCAAGTTCACTATGCATTTTGTAATAGCAGTTTTATTTCATGCCAGTTCCCCTGGTCTTTTAGGTTGTCCCATTCTTCCTGTATGACATCTCACTGTTCCCCTTTCTGATTGTCTGTTACCAGCTGCTATGATAGGTACACTCTTAATATTTCTGCCAAGATCATCAACAAAAATAAAACACAAGGCTGGTCCAAAGACTAATTTTCAAATAATTCAATTGGTTTTGTGCCTGCCCCCTCCCCAGGATTATAAGCAAGTTCCTTTGAGCAGTATCTATTGCAACCCTTCCCATGAGCATTCCCTTTGACCCTACAAATTCTCATAGGTTGTCACATCAACCTGATAGAGGAAATCTGACACATTTACTTTGCCTGAAAATCAGTTTTCTCATCAAAAAAAAGCTAAGAGGGTAGACAGTGATCAGCTATCTATAGGAAATCCACGCAGCATTTTATCCCCTTTTTCATTTAGCTCCACATCTTTATCTATTTCTTCCCAGATTAAATCCTCATACACCACTGTGTCAAGGCATGGGTCTGCATTGCCAAGATTCTTTTTTCTTCCTCTTGGTACATGCTTTGGCTGGGGTGTAGGTATATTTCTTCACAAGACCCTGTAGGCTGCCATGTTTCAAATTTGGGGCTAAAACAGCATTGATAACATTTTACTTATTGCTAAAGACAGCTTGCCCATTGTCAAGCCCTTCTCTTTTCTTAGTGGAACTCCTCATCCCACCTCAGCAGTAAGCCAGGGTTGTACCAAGAAACTGGGAATGGACACAGCTGGGACAAAAAGATATTCCTTACTCTATAGCCTCATGCTCAGCAATAAAAACTAGGGTAGAAGAAGAAATGTGAGGAGACAGGAGTTTTACTTCCAAGGTGGTCTGCTGCTCAGAAATTGGATGGGCAGTGGTCTGCTTGTGGGAGGCAGTAAGTATTGCCTTTACATCATTTGCTCTCCTCCCAGTCCCCTTCTTTCATGAGTTTTTCTCACTTTTGCTATTTCTGTTGTCTCCCCTGTTCCACTGGCAGGGTGAGGAGGGCCCAGGTGCTTGGCTCCAAGCTGCCACCAACATGACACCTTTCCTAAACAGAAGCATTATAGCTCCATTTCTGGTAGCTTTGTCAAAGGATTTTATGTACCAGTTCTTCCAGAATTTTTGGACAAAGACCATCTGTTTGCAGCAGCATATACACTTGTAAATTCATGTTTCTACTCTTTATGATCACTTTTGTTTCCATACATTAATTTCTGTTATCCTGATTGGTTTTGCTCTGTGAGTCCTGAAAACAGAACCAAGGTATTTATTTATTCTGGGGATCTTACTCGAATCATCCCTTATCTCAAGCACACTTCCACTGTACTCAGGTCTTGCCTTCTTACACAAAAAAAATTGCAAGAACTTTTTACCATTTGACAGTCTATCGTATCAACCACTTCATAGTTTTATTTCTCTGCTACATAGCATTCTCTGTGAATCTGCTCTCCCACTCCCCAGTGCTCACACACTCTGCCCTCTCTAACTGCAGAGGTACTTATTCACACAGATAAGCCTGGGCAGTACACATCCATATTTTTTTTTCCTTTAAGGGCAGAAGTTTCTCTTATTTCTATTATATTAATTGTTAAAAACCTCCAGGCTTTTTTTCCACTCAATCTCTAAAGTTTACCGTGCTTCCTTAAAATAGTTGCATGTGTTCTTTTTGAAACCCAAAAGTGTACTTAGAGAACCAAAGAACTGCTTACTCTTCTTTTTCATCTGACTCTAGTTATGAATGCTCAACATTATTCTTGAGACCTACACCTCTGATAACGCCCTCATCACTTAACAAAGCTGGTATACCCAGACTTTCTGCTTCAGCAACTATTCGATGAAGAAACCCTTCATGCAGAACACACAGGAATGTTTGGGCCCTGCTCTTGTTAGTAGAACTTAAATTTCCCAGCTATAAACTGGAAAATAAGTCTCTGCAATGGCACAGTTCTTAGTAGTAGTTGCCTCTAACAAATTATACATCTAAATACAAACCCAAGGATTTAAATTCCTAGATTACCTCAGTAGAATTAATTTACTATCCTTCTCTTCCCCTAGAACTATTTTATTCCAAAGAAATTATTTTCAGTCGGTGCTATCCTTTCTTCTTTCCTTCCCTCTTATCATTTAATTACTATTTGGTGCTATTCCACCATTTAGCTTTCATTTTTATCATTCCTGAATAGGCATATGCTCTTACACCTGAATTCCAAACATATCGGCCATTCCACCATATTTTTTCTCTCCCTAAATTCAGTTTCACATCTGTAACCAATACCTCACACTCCTCTGTCCTGCTGTCTGTTGCCTAGCATCTACGTGTATGAGACACAGACACTTCCAGTTGGAAGTTACTTTTGCATATTTTTATTTTTGTATGGTCTTGCTCATGTTGTCATTGTCCATTTATGGAAAAAAATGCTTTTGGCCCCCTGCTAAAAACAAACAAACCTTTGCCTAAAGTTTGATAGCCAGGCCAAGGGCTAAAAGGATCGGCCACTACCATCTCCAATGGCAAGTTGTGTCCTACAATAGCACCAAGCACAGGAAGTTTCTACCCTGAGCTCAGAAACCTTGAAAAGGCATTAAGCCTGCAGCGTCTTTAAGGGTCTAGAAGCTGTATTTCCTAACTCCTGCTATGAACTGAACAACTTTCTAGAGAGAAACCAAGGACCAAATTCCACAGGGTGGTTCACGTTCCTTTGTAATGCAGTTCAAGATCTGTGTGTGTATTTAACCAGCCCTTTCACTTTCACTGGGCTCTGCCAGGCTTTAGCAGTTTCTGAGGCACAAAATGCGACTGACAGCAATGGCAGTAATATAGCACCCTTAGAGTGCTTGAAGTGTAAAGTTCATTAGTTCTACCTTAAGGTCACTCTTTTAATCCAACAGCCAAAATCTTATTCACACTACCATGCTGTTATCCTGGAAAAAAAGAAAACTGCAAAAAATTCAAGACGTCGGCTTAGATACTTCTTACAAGTGACAAGATCAGCACTAAAATTCCAAATCACAGTCAATACCTTTTAGCAAGTTTCAAGAAAGCAGCAAAACTATTCTTGATTGTGCTGCAGACCAAATGAAATTTAATAGAACGGATAGAGGAAATGAAGGAAGGAAAAGATAAACATTTCAAAACCTGACAATTGTGTTTATAATTATTAGTTGAACTTGGCTCACAAACAGAATTTACTAGGTTGTCTGTTGGGAATTACAAGACATGCAAATAACTGAATTTTAATTTCTTCTGTGTTTGTTTACTGATTTTTGTACATACAGTTTAAATTTTAACAAACTCAATTTTGCTTTATCCTCAGTGGATATTTGTACACTTATTAAAAAGTTATGTCAACAGAAGACTTTTAGAACACAGGGATTGTGCTCTAACAATTCTGAACCGTATTCTTAAAATAAGAGGTCGTAGCTCTGTAACTTACTAGCTTGACTGATCCTGCACAAACTCACACATTTACTTACGTGCACTGTAAGAAGTTTTTTAAATTAAATGGAACACAACTACACGAGATAAGTACGTTAGCATGTACAGATGAGAATGGCACTCCCTTCTAAAGGAAATAATCTGAGACCTGAGACTAACTGGTAATGTTAGATATAAGTATCTTAGATATTAGTATATGCTTTTCTTCACATCCTCATGTTCTTAAAGGTGAGAATTTTCAGTTTTGTACAGTCTGCTTGTTCAGAATGGGGACAGCATTTCTTTCCAGTGCTTAATTAGCAATTGCCTCAAAATGAGCTCCCAAATTAAGATCCTTACCTACGAGACTCAAGAGCTATAATTTACATCCCCCAATTTACTCTTTTATATTTATACAGTTATACCACTCTCACACAAAAGTTGTATTTCAACAAATATTAAATGATTTTTATTTTACTCACCTGCACACTAAGATGAATCCATTTCTTCACAAGAATTCTCCCCAGTGTCATTACTTTTATTGGTGGCTGCAAACCATTTACTGTGCGATAATAAAACATGGTCTCTTTCTCAGAGATTGTGAGTTTGAACACAGTCTGCCCATCAATAGCCTTTTCTATCACACACCTTTGGAAATAACCAAGAAAAACAACATAAGGTCAGAGGCACACACATATACACATTCTTGTCAAGGTGCTATCCTGTAAAGTGATGCTAACCAAAATGCATTAAAATAAACATTAAAAATACAGCTCTTGAGAAGATGCTCAGTGACAGTGAAAGTCACAAGATGTACTAAGTGTAAAAGAACTTTAGCAAAGATATTTTCTGTCTTGATCTGTGAGGTTTTTGGGCTGTTTTCAGGTGTTGGTTGGTTGGGGTTTTTTGTATTTTTCTTTGTTTATTGAGTGCTTGCAACTCCAGCTCATTTGGGGGTGGAAGAGAGGTCCAGTTTGCCTCCTCTCTTGAAAGTGGCATGACAGAAACCACAGTGACTGTGCAAGTCTCTGCCACACTTTTCACACTGTGCAACTCAGTACATCCCGTGGAGGCACTTTAATTTTCCTTAGTCTTAACATGGCAAATGCAACATAACCACAAGAAGCAGTATAAATGACATGCTTTGGTAATAAGTCTTCCATCTTCCCACCCAATCTGTGCAGCCCTAACACCAGCTTACCCTACGCTCTCCCCTTTGCAGCGTCTTTCTTTAACCTAAGAAACTAGAACAAGGCAAGAAGGATCTCCAGACATTTATTAGGAATTTTATTGCCCCCAAAGAAGTCACATCAATAGCAAATGCAACAATGTCATATAAGGTACAGAGAATATGATCCACAACAACCTATTTTGCATTTCAAGGTGCTGAAATGTTTTTGCCAATCCAATCATCATGATATCAAGAGTCCTGAGAAAGCACAGGCTCCATATGTCTGTGTAACAACTATGTATTTAATTAAAGCAATCATGAATACATGAGAAAATTATAAAGTTCTACCCTTCCCATTTGAGCTGCTTGAGTAATATAGTTATCAATGTATTGACCCATGAAAAGTCAAATATTTTAATAGTTACCCCAGACCAAATTAGTGCACTAAGTTATAAGAGGGAAGCGTATAATTTTTATGAGATTATTATTTACTTACACATATTTCAGACAAGAAAAAAAATAAAACCAGAAAAACCCTATCTACTGATAAGTAGCTTCATCTACTCTGCATTTATAAAAGAAAACTATCAAAATGGCTGTTCTTTGACACTGCCATTATTCACTAATTCACCTTTAAATCCAAGAGAAAAATTAATTCCTTCTGTTACTATTCAGCCTGCTGAAATGTTGTCAATGAAACACCTTGCAAAATGAAGACTTCTGTTTTCCCAACCTTACTAAAACCACATTTCTTAATAAATTGTCCACTGCTCTTTCCCATATTTTGTTTGCTTGTAAACATGCTAGTTTTGTTAGATAATAAATGTGAAGGAAAGCTCAGCTAAGTAGCAAAATATTTAGGAACTGGATTTACCTAGTTCCTGGATAAACAATAATTGGATAATTCAGGGTTTTGTTTATTTTACTTATCTAAAACAAACATCCCCACATTGTTTTTATCCCCAAAGGTGTCATGACTTTAAGAAGGGAAGCGACCTTGATGTACATCCCTTTGAAAACTGGAAAGAACAAATGTGGATTGTGACTTACTACTAAAAGAGGAAAATCAAGAGGGAGAAGAGATGAGAAGGAAGGAAAAAGAAAAAAAAAAAAACCAAACTACTTCTAACACAGGTGAAATAGGAGGAGGCATTACTTCTGACTCTGAGCTTGATTTTCCATTCCAGCCATGATTACAGAGAGAAGCCACTACTCTTTGTGAAGTCTTCAACTTCTGGTAACCTGCAGTCCCACAGAGCCAATACCTGACTACATATATCTCAGTGGTGGGGTTGGAGGGAAAAAAAGCCACTAACACAAATCCACTCGGTCAACTTTCAAAGAGAAAAAGAGAACTGGAGCAAATGGGATCTGCACTATTCACAATCAGATGCATGGTATCTTAAGGCAAATACCCCTTTCAGCCTAATTCCTAATGTAAAACATCTGAATGGATAATAAGTAATACCATATTATTTTAGTCCCTTAGATAAATAAAGTTAAAAAAATCTGCATGCTACCCACTTCACATTCAGGCCATTCCTGCTGATCCTTTTGATTGTAAAAGGTCTCAGCTCATTTCTTGCCATCACCAACATCGTCTGGGCATCTGAACTTGCTCCAGCTCACACTACATTGATGAAAGTTGCCCTTAATGGTTACTCACATATGCAAAGCCTGTATCCATATTCTTATCCCGTTCCACTGTGAAGGGGTGTCATCATATACAGTTTTCTATATTGTGCTAATGCTTACATACAGGCCACACACAGGCTTATTGAAGGCAAATATAATAACTGATGAGTACATGCAGCAAGAGAGGAAGCATGAGGCAAGAATGAAACTCAGGGGCAAGAACTCTGCTCACTTACTGCCTAAAGGGAAAGAAAATTTAAAGACTGGAGTACAAATGTCAATGCTTTCTCACTCTTTTCTCCAGTATTTTCAATATGCAGTGACTTAAAAGCATGCCTACAAATATCTCTACCAAACATCTTAGAAGAACATCGGGGTTTCAAGTAAATCTGTAGCATGACCTGACTCTTCTCTGTGTCAAAGTGTATTTTCCCCCAGATTCACATAGGAAAACGTGGTATATGAAACTGATGAAGAAAATTCTTGGTGTCTCTGGTTATGTGCAATCTTTGCCTTCAGACTTGGATCCTCACATCACTCTCTCATTTCAGCCAGGACAGTAACTTCTAACAAAAATCCTGCTATTCTCTTACATGGGTACATGTCTGCCAGAATGTCACAGGATGTAATGGGATACCGTGCAGCAACAGTCCTAGCTTCTCTTCTAAGTTCATACTGTCACAGAGAGACCATATAAAATTCAGCACAAAAACATATTAGTATGGCATGTCCAAAACACAGGGGTCTGCTGTACTTGATGTAAAAGCACTTTGCCAGTAAAAAAACCCCACCTTGTTAAACTTTCAATCATTCTATTGGCAAAATGAGCAGCTTTGGTGGGAACACAAATACTTTGCTAGAATGCATCCCAGTTCTGTGAAGTTCCTCTGCTGTGATAATGGGGTTTAAAAGGTCTCACAAATGACATGTAACAGGGGCAATTCCCCATAAGGGACTGCAAACTGTAGGACATCCAGTGAGTCACATTTCATGTGCCAACCTGAAGGACTAACTAAACCAGTATAACAAAAGGGAAAGCATCTTAGTCTGCTGGTAAATTATCTCCCTTTTGTAAGATGCCTTCTGAGTCAAGCTTCAACGACTATTCATGTGCAACAATCATTCCACCAGAACTGGAGCTCAGTATCCCTTTATGAAAAAAGAAAAATTAACACAACTCTTTCTGTGCCAGTTGAAACAAAAACACCTGGACAATGCCATATCATCCTGACAACTTGAATAACTGCTGTCCATCTTCAGTTTTCAGGACTGGGCTTTACCATTGTATTTCCTACATGTTGTATAGTAGCAAATCTCACAAGGCCTAAGAATGAAGTGATCTATTACAAAAATTGAATAAAAACATTTAAATTTTAAAGTGATCCATAAAACCCACTGAAGAGGAATATGTACACTGTGTAGTTATTAACACAGCAGCAATTGGAAGCTAATCTTTTACACTAGTCCATGGCTTATCAGTCATCAGTAGAGTCTGGTTTCTTCACAGCACTTAATCATTTGAAACTAAGGACATAACATTTCATTGTTTTAGGCTCCATGCATCAAAGCCCATCCCATTGACAAAAGACTTCCACAGATCTCGCTCAACACATCGCTGCAACAGCTTGCTTGGAAATTAGCAAGATGCTTCTGCTTCAAGAGAGGCACGTGCTCTGCTGAAGGAGACTCTGATGTGCCCAAGTGTGTGTGGACAGGAATCCATGGCATGGGAACACACCAGAAATGGACTCTCTGATGTTCAAGATTCAACCATTACATAGAAAACCATAGGCCAAAGCTACAGAGATGCCTTTACACATACCGCCAGCTGAAATGATTTAACTTCAACACGAAAGTCCCTTCTGCTCTGCAGGTATCATTTATTTCCACATCATAACCACAAATTCTACAGTTAGGTCAAGTTTTTTAAACTTGACTATGCATAAAACATACTATATAATTTTACATTATGATTTTAGATATTTCTGGTTTTTCTGATGATTTTGCTACACTTCAACAAGTGACTATTTCATATAAGCATGCAAAATAAGTATCAAGAATGCCTCAACAAAGCTACATTCCAAGAATAAATTATGAACACAAGAATAAAATCATTTGTGGCATGTAGTCTGAAAGAACAAACTATACTTTTTTTGTGCTTTATTTTAAAGAGATCTGCACAACAAAGGTAAAGAAGAGTAGGAGGCTCTGCATTTTGTGATAGATGACAGAACTTTTTCTGCAGGATCTGGGATGTGTTTTTCAAAAAGGAGGTTTTTCATCATAGTAAGGCCCAGTCAAGCTGAAAGGTCACTTCTAACAGCAGAATTTCCTGAAAATGCAACATGTAGGCAAATAGGAGAGGGAGCATGCTTAGCCACCTCTATTTTGTGAGCATCTCATAAAATTTCACTAGCAGTTTAAATAGTGAAATCATTTGTTAAAGCAGCAACACAATCTGCCAGTCAGGAAACATTCCCCACATCTTCCAGGAACACTATGACCTCTCTTCTATATGTTCAAAATATACATTTCGGTGCCTTTCCTCGTTTGTTTTTAAGACAAACTTGTGCTGGAGAAGTCCTAAGATCTTAGATAATTTTTTCCCACCATGAAAGCAGCAACAGCACAACCCTGTGACAATATGATTTTCTAGCAGCTTTTAGAAGGAATGTGAATAGGAAACACAAATTTCTCTTTTTGAGAAAAGCCACGCACATTATGTATGAATAGTTCCAAACACTGAAAGCCATTGGACTATCATCTGAGTCAATGCCACTGAAACTGAAGCCACTTGTCTTGACATCTGGGAAGACCCCAACCTAAATAGGGCTCTATAAACGTCACAGTTTCCCACCACACCTTTTAAAAGTTTAAAGAGGTTGCTAATAATGACCGTGACTACAACGATCAATTTTTTTAAGAGCACCAGGAAAGTAAACACCTTCAATACTACTTACATTACACCTTCTTGCTCAGGTTTCAACCATACAGTTAACGTAAATGAAGCTCCAAACCTTGGAGGACGGGGAGTAGAGAAGCAATCCTTGTGATTATGAAAAATAAAACTGGAAGCATTGCTGGAGGACCCTGGATGCAAGTCCCTCTTGTCCTCTGTGATACAGATACCAAGGCCTTCTGAAAGAAGCTGTTTGTAGGACGAAGGCGACGACCTATATGGGCATTCCTGAACACAAAACCTCTGAGTGCAGGATATGATACTTTGGACATTTACAGAGCTATCACAAAAAGTACTTCGGTCTGGCAGCCCACAAGTGGCTTGAGTTGGCACGATTGACACATTCTTGAATGCTCCCACATTTTCAAGCCTAGGGAAATGTCCCTGAGAGCTGACCAACACAAAGGAATCATAATAAGTTAAGAATAATGTTTCAATAGCATGAAACAAGAAACGACATCTCAAGGAAAGAGCCCGGCAATTCATGTTTACAAAAAAGCTCCTCCTGATTAAAGCAAACATAAATAAATAATGATGTCCATGTCGGTAGCAATGTCCTCAGGTGCTGTGCTTTAAGAGTTTATGTAGCATTTCATCCTCAAAAGCCCCATGTAAGGACTCGATCGCAAGGGACATCTACATCTTCTGGCCAGAGAAATGCACGTGGGTGACAGCCAGGAATCTGCAAACCACAGAAAACAGACACAGTCCGTAGGAGGAATCTGCTATTTTGCACCAACAGAGGTGATGCCCGCCTAGGGGTTTCAAGGGTTTGAATTCTTCGTCCAGATTCCAGCCAGCCGGCCCACCTGCACACCTTTGCCGGCTAGGGCAGAGGCATTTCACCGAGCCAAGGCCAGGGGATTAGGGCGGCTCAAGGGCACGCAGGCTCATGGCCGAGTGGAGTTTATCCCGGATCTGTCGCGTCACCTGGCTTTGTGTGTCACACTAAGGAATTCGGGACACGGCAGCAAACCGGGGCATGCAACCTGGGCCTCTGAAAGTCTCTGCTGAGGGTTTCGGACGGGTTGGTTGGACCTCACGCCTACAGCCCCCCGGCGCTTACCTCAGCCTCGCACCGCTCCCTGGCAGCTGCCGTCCCCACCGCGCTATTCCCGAGGGACACCCCCGTTCCCCGGGGAGCCAAGAGCGGTGTTCCTACCGTCCCCTCGCGCCTTACCCCGCCGCCCACCTCACGCCGGCTGCTCCTCTCAGCGCTCGGCAAAGCTGATTAAAACCACGTTCCCCATCTGTCCCGTGTGCAGCTTTTTCTAACAGCGAGCGCCAGCGCCGGGGCGCGGCGGGCCGGGGCAGCGGTGGAAGGGGCCGCTTTAGCGCTATTGCCCGGCCGGGAGCGGCGCGCAGCGAGCGGGGCCAGCACAGCCCGGCGCTCCCCGCGGCGACGCCGCCGTCGCCCGGCAACGCCGCGGCCTTCCCCGCCCCCGGGCCCGCCGCGGCCTTCCCCGCCCCCGGCCCGCCGGGAGGGACCGCGGCAGCGCCGCGCCCGGCGGGCGGCAGCGAGCGGGGGGCGCCGGGACACGCTGTGCTCGCACCGCTGCACGGAACCGCGGCGCTGGGCCCGCTCCCCACAGCAAAGCTGTGCAGCCAAGGAGCGTCCTCGGCCGCGTTTTTCCCCCATCCCGTTTCTCCCTTTGGTAGCGCTCCGCACAGCGGGCGCAAGCAAGCTGCAAAGGTGTCGTCGGTGAGCAGAGCGTGAAGTGCAGCAGGGTTGTTTACGTGTGGTTCTGGACAGAGAAGCACCAATTAATACGTCCCCTGAGGATATAGGAAGCATCTATAAATTTTATCTTTATTATGGAAGTTGCATGAGCTGCGACCTGGCTGGTATCTTTCCCTACAATTTCGTTGCTATTGCCTCCAGTAACTTGTCACCTTAGCATATTTGGACTTTGGCTGCATAGTGACAAAATTCTTTGGCAACATACAACTGCTAAGAAACCATCCTCTGTCATAACTCTTAATGCATTTTAACAAGGCCTTCATCCCGTATCAAACAAGCTCCTTGACCATTCCTGGAACATCTCTGCTTTAATACAAATCTTTTTCCTTAGGTCATAAAAGATAAATAGTAATTCCTGCTGAAGTGTTATCAGTCATTTTGCAGTGTTTTCATGTTCTGGTAGTCATTCAGCATCGTAGCTCTGTTGTCAGAATTACATGCCCTAAAGTATTCAAATGTAAAGAACTTTGTTTACCACAGAAGAGCTGGGGGGAAAACATTTGTCTGAGGCACAGTGCAAGAACTCAGCCCATAAAGCATTCCTAGATAAATACAGTCATACCACGTGCTACCGCAGTACTGTCAACAGTGTGACACCCAGAGCTTTTGCACATCAAGAACAAACCAGGTCTTAGAGAACACACAGGAGAGAGAACAGAAAATATGGTAATAAAATCCTAGATATTAGCTACCATCTCAGGACATCAAAGAATGGGAACAGCTATGAGCATGGAACATGCACCTGACAAAGGCAGGAGCTTACCAAGTGTCTAAGGCAGCAGACCAGCTTGTATATATTTCTTGGTATTTGTGAAAAATTAATAAATAAATAAATAAGTAAAATCAAGTTTTGCTTGCTCCCATCCATTTCTAGCAGCCATCAGGCTTGCGCCAAGAATCCTTGCAGGTCTAACAGATGTCTGAAAGGAAAGTCAGGATATGTTCACCACAAAAGGGACTTTCTGTTATTCTGCCAATACTTGACAGGCTCACCACCTCCCAAACAGACTATAGCATCTTTCAGTAGTGCTCAGTTTGGGAAAGTGGCCCTGACTCATATTATACCCTCTATTCCCCAAAATAACAAGCAGAAATCACAATTTTTCCCTTTGTATATTTCATCCAAATATACAAGACAGCAGTACAAACCTTGCAAAACCACATTGCAGGCAAACAATTAACCAGGTCAAGGATCACTACATTGTTGTTCATCAGGAGTATAATCAATAAACTACCTGCAGGAGGTTAAACAGTGGGAAAGCATCCAAGCCTTTGCAACCAAGAACAGGCATGCAATATAAAATGTACCACAAACAAAAAACAAAACAACAACAAAAAAACACCAAAACAAAACAAAAAAAACCCCCAACAACAACAAAAAAACCCCACCAAAACCCTGAGAGTGACTTTGGGGGAAATACAGACCTTATTCACAGGAGTGTTTTGAAGGCTGTTTAACATACATTTATTAAAACAGGAAATCCTACCAGACCAAAAAAAAAAAAAAGTATGCTATTATTATGCAATGAATTCTCATGAAAAATACATTATGCCCATTTAACAGAATTAGAATTGTGAAACAAGTAAAGTGATATAATTTGAGTGCTTCAAGCTTTTAGTTACAACTAAAGTTACAAATAGTTAATTTACTAGTTACAACTAGTACATCAGGAATGAAACCTTTCATTACCCCTGGGGTGCCTTAAGCAGCCCCGATGTCATTGGGAATCTGACCTGCACCAGAAAGTTATGACATAACTGGCCACCTGATCCTAATGATTCAACACCCTATCCATGGCAGATAGCATTATCCAAAAATCCCTTTCCATAGCAGTTGTTTTCTTAACCCACAGATAGCGGAGAGTCCCAGGACACAGAGAAGCTCTAGGAGGTCAGGGCCAGGTTGCTGAGAAAAAGAAACCATAAAGGCTGGTTTGTTATACATCAGCCTGTGCCTTGACTAGAAAATTTTAGACTAGACCACGTGTCTTAAGTTTGAATGCTCTGAAGCAAACTTATGAAAAGTCATCTTCCCAAAATCAAGTATAAGCCCTCAAACCTACCTATTTGCACATGCTCAGTGGAACATCTTATTAAAGATGGTAAAACCACAGGGGCTAATTAAGTTTGCATAAAAGGCAAGCTTAACACAACCATTGCCAAATTTCAGTGTGTTTAACTTTGTAACAATGATCCTCTGGTAGGATGAAAAAGTAAGAGAATGAAGGGAATGCAGCAATACACTTACTCAAAACTACAATTGTACAAAGCTAGTGTGCACAAACAGTGTAAAATTGCATGTGTGTTTTATACATCCACAATGCCATTACAATTCAAAATTTAAAATAATTTCCTTGAATCATAATTTTTGGGATGACTGAGGTAGAATTTCAGGTAATCCATTTCTCTCATAGAATATTATGGGTGTTCTGCACCTTCACAACTGCTTTTAAATATTTTCATTAGTGGTGGGAAAAGTCACCTAATTTGTTCATCGATTTTGCCTTGTCATCTGTTAATAGAGTTCTGAAAAAAAGCAGAATTTTGCAGCGTATTGTAAGCTTGCTTTTGTATCATGTTCTGTAAACCCCTTAAAACCAACATTAGCTCCAATTTGTGCAGTGCTGACCAGTTGAATGCTGCAATTTTTGCTATAGTCTGAAGTGACCTGTGTAAACTAGCCCACACAGCGTGACTTTCAAAGATTAGGCTCAAGTGTACCATTCAAGATTCACTTCCAGTGAATATTCATAAAGACTTGCTTTTATGAGTGCCTTTTCCCGTAAAACTCCACCATTTGAATATTTGCAGGAAATTAACATAAAAGATCCATTTGCATTGCCGAGTCAATATGTATGTTTCAAATCTAACTGTCTAGCAAAATTATTTTTTCCAATATTTTGCAAGCAATAATAAAACTACAATGCAAGTACATTTTAATAGCTGGAGGAGAGTTGATCATGACAACCCAGAAATAATTAACAACTTATGTTTTAAATGGGAGGAAATTCCGTATAAGCCAGTGAAATAAATATTGGAGCAAAATTTTCTGAAAGCACAGGAGGAGGCGGCAAGTATTTTATAGAGCTGTTAAGAGCCTTTTAACAGCTTTAGAAGTACAGTACATCACACCACTTATTTTAGCACCAAAAACTTTCTTTGTTACTAGAAAGGCAGAAACAAAAGACTCTTTCAGGATGTGAGCTTTACAGGCTTCCTTCACATGAAACTACAGCCCCACAGTGTAGATCTCCACCTGGTAAATTCAGAGAAAGAAAACCTCTGCAAGGACTTATTTAGACAGAATTTCTTTTCAATGATCATCATAGGCTGTAGTAATGACCTGTCCAAGCAGGAAAGGCCATCCTATACAGCTGGAGCACTTGGGCTCTGATAATTGACATTTTCTCTCCTCACAGCATCTGTTATTTCATCCACACCTCCTCACACCCCAAGCCATCGTATTCTTTCCTGGCAGTTACCAGCAGAGGACATGTCCAAAAAACAGTTTCTTTCTTATTAGCTCATTCTTAAAAAACCCCAAATTCTTCAATCTATTCTCTGATAGATTCAACCCTTTTTGATATGTTATCTGTCCCTAAGTAATCAGTTCTCTGTTTTCATCATCAACACCTTCTCCACAGTCGCTATCAAATCCCTGCCTCTACTCTTCATTTTCCTTTAGACCTTCAGCTATACTCCCCATTTCATGGCTGCTAGGAGGAGCAGAGAGCAACCAAAACTTCTCTGAAGAGACTTACACCTGAGACATTGCAGACAGATTCACCAAAGGTAACATTTCTTCTAAAGATCCTTCCTTTTATTTTCAGAGATATTCTGTGCTTTGTAAAAAAAACCCAGGGAACAAACAAAACAAAAAATAAAAATAAATTTAACCAAACCCCCCCCCAAAAAAAAGACCCCAAACCTTCTCTATATGTTAGAAAGTTAAATTAGTATTTGTCCAAATATCAAAAAATTAGACAATTTTCTGAAGACAGATGAGTCTGGCTTTCAATTGAAGACTGCATCACACAACATGAGCATAATGATTTCCTCCTATAAATGTTCAACTTCTGGGGTTTTTTTCTTGAAAATTATATCACAATTCTCAAAATACCTATGTTTATAATATCCTTTTGGTCAAAACCCCTGTAATTATGTCCTTCTCCTTCAGCTTCTAAATTCACATCTATTTCAGAGCCCCTGTTGCTTCTTGCAAATCACTACAGCAAACTAAGTCATATTTATCATTCCCAAGGACATGCTCCTTCCCCAAACATCTCCTATTTGCTCCTGGATCTGTAAGGATCTGATTACTTTCTATTCATACCAGTTCTTCAACAAGCATCAGGTCCCTCAAACTTTTATCATCCTCTGCCCTCAGAATACTTATTTCCCACCCATTTCTTCTGCTATTCAATATATTCCTCTCCTTCACAGCACAGACATCTCATAAATACTCTGACCTTTAGTTTTCCCTCTCTCTTCTTACTCACTTTCCCTTTCCTCTGAAAGCTTCCACCTGAACTTACCTCAGTCCAAAATTCTCCAAAGTTTATGGTAATTCCTTTTTCTTCTCACGGGCTCTCTCTCTACTATATGCCATGAGGGAGAGACCTGAAGGAAGCACTCCAGATCCATAAACTGGTTATTGCTGTGCTTTGCTTAGCTGCTGGGTTAGCAGACCCAGGAATGATGAACCAAGAGCTTCATCATCTCCAGAGCAGAATCACAGTCCCCTCCTTTCCTCTCCAGGAAAGACACATTGAAGGTCTTCCCATGCCAGGAGGACCATTGCTGCACTAATGAGATGAGCAGCAAGACAGGGGAGGAGCTGCTGCTGTCTGCCCATCTGCTTCCCCCTCCAAAGAAACTAAGAAGAGAGCAAGTTGGGGGTAGGCCTGTTTTCTTCCCTTCCTCCTAACCCTTTACAGCTCCCCTGTGCCACCACAGTGCAGATTGCCTTCTGAAGGAACAGCTCTTCAAATCATTTCCAGCCACCAGGACCCATTTACTCCCTCATCCCTGGAAGGACATGGCTGCCTTGGGGAACATCATGAATTCAGGTCCTCTCTCCATTTCAGACAGATACAGAGCAAGAACTGCACCATCCCTACTGTTTCCCTCCAAAGTTTCCCCTCCTGTATTATGCGTCATCTTTCAAAGGCGTGCAGTGCCTGTAGAAGCCTCATTCTTTTCTTTAAAGTAGTGATTCCTGTGCTCCTGGCCCCTTCTTCTTTCAAGAATGATTTAAAAACTATTCAACATGACAGGACCAATGAGTTGAGCTTGTTAAACTTCCACCTGTGAAACATGTTATTCACCACCCTAACTTTGAGGTGTTCATTATTCCCAGTTATCTTTAACAAGTCCATCTCCTGTAACTGCATGCACACTTTTGCATTAAGATATTTTGTGCACCTTAAAATCTATACCATAAATTCTGAAGAGCAGTGGCATCCCACTGTTGTGGGATTTCATACTTTTCTAGAATTGTAGGATAAGTATAGGCTAGTTTAAAAAAAACCAAGACAAAACAATAAAATTTAGGTGCTAGGTTGGGGGAAGCTGTTCAAAAAAGAAACAAAGCAGTGAGAAAATCCAAGTTCTAATCAGATCTAACAAATGAGTAACTGCATGTCTGTATCTTAGGTTCCTTATCTACAGATTGAGAAGGTTGATGCTGAATTTAGCGAAGCCCATGACATGTGCAGAGGGGAACAAATTGCCAAAGAATTATCAAGTGTAGTAAAATTTCTGAGTTTAACTGTCAAATGTCAAAGCCAACCCTTTTTTCTGAAGTTCAAGAAACAGCTTAACTTAGCAGTAAATCTAGTTTCAGCTATGAACAAAAAGGTCTACTACTAAAAGCCAAAAATTGGAAGTATTATACAGTGACCAAATGCTCCAATGGACCGGCCCTGTGAAATGTTAGAGAGTGGTCAGTAATTAATATCCCTTGGCAAAAGAAAATTGATAGTGGGACCCTGCACTTTATAAGTCTTGTATATGACCAACTAACAGAGAAATAAGATTAATAATATGAAAATACACACTAATAGCTGAAGCAAGGAATTATGGATTTACATCTTTGCTGGTGAAAATGCTCTAAAGGGTAAGACTAGAAATTCCTTCCAAGAGCTGGGTGATAGCACAGGGAAGCAGAGAAGCCTCCCACAGTAAGAAAAGTGACTGCAGTTGGAACAGATCTTTTGGTTTTGTCCACAAAACCCCCAGTGGAGCAGCTCTGTGAAGAAAGGTTGATTTAACTGCATTCTGGTTGAATAAATGTGTATCTCGAAAGTTTGATACACGATGGCAGTGGGAGACAAGGACACAGCAT
This sequence comes from Cyanoderma ruficeps, assembly GCA_008694505.1. Lineage (NCBI taxonomy): Eukaryota > Metazoa > Chordata > Aves > Passeriformes > Timaliidae > Cyanoderma > Cyanoderma ruficeps. The sequence continues at coordinate 8,308,293 of VZDJ01007749.1, read as the reverse complement.
AGGAAGCATGTCAGGCTAATAGAGGGGAAAGGGTGCTGGTAGAGGATGCAGCAGAATGAATCTAAGAGCTGACTGCTGCCCAAATGGGCAGTCCCACTCCGCCCAGAGGATTTAGCAGATTGAATCCACTCACCAAGGAGTCAAGTGAGTGCCAAAATTGGGTACAAGGATATTGGCAAGAACAGGATCATCCATTCTAAGTGTGGCAAGCTTTTAGATGGTCTCAGTTTGCTTTGAGGAAACATATCCCAAGCTGAGTATTTATCTCATCTTTAAAGTCTCCTTCTGAGGCCAGGTCTCATGGCAGTTTTTGAACCACTTATGTAGAGTGAGGCATGACTTTCTAGGATATCATGCTTCCTGGTGTCTTTTACCTTCCCAGAAACCTTAGAGGGGAAGAGGCCCAGAGAATTCAAAAACTACTAGCAAAAGCAAAAGGAGATATCTAAATTAGTTATACCATTGTTGGGAAAGGAGGCAGAACTCAGCCATGATACATTCTCCTTGGCTGTACTCAGTCCACCTATAATCACACATATTTCCTTGATAAAGCACAGCCCATGAAGACGAGGATCTTAATAACTACATCAGGAAACAGAGGAAAAGGGACAGAATATGTGTCTAAGATAAATAGGATATCATTAAATAGACAAAACCATAGGAAAATGTGTTCCATTTGTTTTGTGAGAGGCAGAACTACTTTGCACCGTTACCATTGCATTTTCATGACCGTCCTAATGAATATACTCAAATGTCAGTGCAATTTTCATCAGGAGTATGCAAAAAATGCAAGCAATTTGGTACAGCCATAGTCCAATTGTAAAATCTCTGAGGAAACATAAATCCTAATATCCCAGTTCTCCTAAGGGATGGGAAACAAACTGCATGTGCACCAATATGCTTCTACTGATACAGCTGAAGACTGGAAAATGTAGCTTTATCAATATTGCCACAACAATGAAGCCTGTGCATATAGAGAAGGTTCAAATGCAGCAGGCAATGATCCTCTTGCACATCATTTATTTTAAGTAAGATACATGTATATATTTTTAATGAAGGTAATTTGCTTAATATATGATTTTATAAATCTGATAATTAAGAGGGTTTTGGAGTTGGTTTTTTTTTTTGCAGAGTTGGTCTTGGAGCAATGAAAAACTATCAGGCTCAGCTGAGGGGTGCTAAATAGCTGGGGGTTCCTATAGCCTCAGCCACACATCCATAGGCTTAGACAGGGACTGGACAGAGAAGTCTCATTCCATTAGGATACTCTGCAGAGGAGAGTGACAGCTGCATTCACAGGAAAAGCCTCAAGACCAATGAGGACACATGACTTGGCTTGGGCCCAAGCAACACTGTTGAGGTTTAAATCCTCTCATTCAAGGACACCTTGACAAAAAAATCACGCAAACATCTATATTTATGCCTTCCGAGCATTTGGATATTTGGGATAGAGAAAAGTAATTACTGTCATCATCCACACACTTGATGTTAATTTTTAATACAAATTTTACCAGGTAACACTAAAGATACCAGCATATCAGCATAACATGAGGATAACAGTGTAAATGAGAAAGTGGGTTCATATTACAGTCCAGTTTTCAGGGCCAAGATGACTATTAATGAAACACCTTATTTGCATATTTTAAAGGTACAATTTACTTCCCAGTCTTTAAAATAGATTCCAGAAATAAATAATTCTTTAAATAAACACCGCCTTTTTGTTAAATTAATTTCCAAAAGAATGCAATTATTTTTTCCTTTCATCTCTACTAATTATTCAAGAAGTAGTTGTTTACCAAAAAAAAAAAACACACCAACAATCCCTGAAACATTTTCTTTAAGCTTTTCTGAAACTCACTTAAAATTAAACTCAGTTATATAAATCACTGATATGTACTTCATGGGTTTTTTTCTAAGCATTTCACTGTACATCCAGGCTTTTGACACTCATTATCTACTCCAAAATCTTTCAACAGTTGAAATTACTTTCAGTTTTAGAATTATTTAATTTTTAACTTATTTATCCAGTTATCTCCATAGTAATCACAATTTGTTTCCAGCTCTTAATTCTTTTGTACCACTTGGGGTCTATGCACAATTTCCCAATTTGAATTTACCTAAAATCAGTGTATAAAGTAAACTGAAGTTATTTAGGGATTTTTTTGTTTGGTGGAGGGGTTTTTTTGTTGTTTTTGTTTTTTGCAAAGGACAAACATATTTTGGAACTACAAAAGTATCAATATTTGGTCATATTTTTTCCTCTCCACAATTCAATATTACAGAACTATCTCCCATCTTCCAGCCTAATTTGAATCGCCTGACCAAAATCTGCAAGAAAATTTACTCAGAAGGGCTAGGGAGCGTACATTTGGTATTTGTCGGAGAAGAACTCTGAAGAAATTTTTGTTTGGAAGTCATGATGCAGGAAGATTGCTTAAACTCTGAGCAGTCTTACAACAGAAGTGGAGTCTGGAAACCCCTGAAGCCAGTTCAAGCCTCTGAGGTGTTGGGAGGTAGCCCAGGGTATTGACTCACTACCTCCAGCATGGCTCAAAAAAAGACATCTCAGGTTACCCAGCTTAAGATTTGTTTCTCTATACTCTGTTACCATTTCAACTGTTGAAGTGAAATGTTCAGTGTCCAAGTAAAATCGTGTGTCTACCTGGGAGATGAATTCTTTCCCTTTTGACAGTTTCTCAAATTAGTGTGACTCAGCTCCTGGTCAAATGACAGATGACAAAAACCAGAGTCAAGATGAAGAATTCTTTCCACCTACAGTGTGCTTACTTATAGGAGACAATGTCCCTCTTAGGATATTTTAGAGGGCTGTTCTCTTCCTTCTAAGTTGATTTTGTGATTCTTTGCCCTGTGCAAGGGTCATACTCAACTTGTGGAACAATGAAAGCCTTCCAAGGCTTTACTTCCAGGAAAAATATTAACCACAAATAAGTCCAGAAGTTAACAAGAGGAAGAAAACAGACATCTGCAATTTGAAACTTATTCCTGTTCTATAATGTGAAAATGGAGCTTGCTTCCATAAAGCTGATTCATAGTCTTTCCTGAGCATCTTTTTAAAGAAAGGATAACTACAACTGAACTGGGATGAAATGTCTGCTCCACATAACCCATGCATTGTCACACATCTTCTTCCAGTAGCAGACTGTCTCCTCCACTTGCCAGTGCTCTTTCCTATTCAAATGAGATGAAAACTGCTAGTAGGCGAATAGAATAGAAAAGGAGCTGACAAGATACAGTGTCTTGCCTTCCCCCTGCTCCATACCCCAACTCCAAGTCTTTTTATTTTGAGCATTTTCTGTAAAGGCTGAGTGTAGAAAGTGCCTGCTAGTCTTCAGCATTCGTGACCAATCTGTCAGTCTCTTATAATCAAGAGCTGGGATACTTCTCTCTGCCACATAAAGCTCCTGAGGGTGGATCCACTGATACATCAGGGAAGCCTGAACTAAAGCACAAACAGCAGCAGAGAAGAAGAGAGCTGAAATAGCACAAGGAGCTGGGACTTGAGGGTGTTTGTTTCGTGTGATGCCATGAACCCAAATCCTCCTGGCTATAAAAAAGCATATGTGAAACACTCCTGGTCTGATAAATAGGACACATTTTTACAAATGTAAATGAAACACTGAGCATCACTGAAACCATCTGAAACCTGTTTGATACATTAGTCCACTTTAGCAGTTGGATAGCAAGTGACAGGGAACTTGAAAGATGCTGAAAGCCTTCCTTTTGAAGCTGTCAGACTTAACACCAGCTTTTTATTATAGAAACTCCCCCCACTCCCACCCCACAGAAATACTGAGTGCCTATTAGACTGTATTGCAGAAGGAAATAGAAATAAAATATCCATGGACAGGTTGCCAACATACTTTAGCCTGGATGTGCAGTACTGATCTCTGTAAAAGTAACCCTGTCCATGTTTTCTCAGCATTTTACTTCTCTCCAAAAAGCCAACAAAGGATCAAGTTCTGTGACGAAGACATCTGTTCAGGGGAACTGTTGTATTTGGACACTTACACTGTCTCCTGACATATCCTGATCCAAATTTACCTTCATAGAAGCACCACACAATGTTAATTTCCTCATCACCCAATCAAACTGGATCAAGTTGACAAGGATTTAAATATTTCCGTCATCTAATACTACATTCCCAAAATGTACACATAAGATTGAAGTAATACTTTATACATTCCTTTTCCATTTTGCTTCAAAGATTAAGCAAAAGATTGACAGTATTTACAGTACCCTAATTGTCCAGGGGAGAATGTTAAGAACTGTGAAATAAGCTTCAGCTAAGACATTGCAGGTAGAATAAGGTTATAAGAGTTTTAAATACACGATGAATAGATTCTTATGCCTTTTGTACTGAGTGCAGATAGTGAGGCTTTTCTGAGGAATAATTTGGTCTTCCTAAATTAGGTTCCTTTGGAGAATAGTTCAGAGAAGCCAAGACACCACTTCAGGTGCTGACTGAGTCCCTGAGGGTCATATCTGGACTTCCTCAGGTGAAGAGTCGTATGTCAGAGATACATCTTACTTCTAACTCAGAGCCATTCTCAAACTTTATGGATGTATAAGATTCCCAGGTTCTCCAAATCAACTACAAAATTTTTCAGTGCATCTCACATTTAAATGTTTGCTACTGTCATGATTATTAAATAAGTTTCAAACAATTATCCCAGAACAAAATAGCAAACAGCTCATTTATGCCAACCTCAGGCTACACTGAAGTGATACTTAGCTACATTTAACATTCTTGGTTCCACAGCTGAGTGATTTATGTAAGTTTTTAAAACAAATTGTTCATATTAATAATTTGAGGCAAGTTATTTTGGCTAGTTACAGGCCAGCTCTTCAACTGGCACAAGAACACAATGCTACTGTTGTCACCACATCATATAACCCCTAGCACTTGGCTTTGAAGACTCCTACTGACTCAGATCACAGCTGAAGATCTAGCCCACAATTTAAAATTCACTGAAAAACATTTAAGCCCTCAAACTTAATATTTGCTTGTGTTCATGCCATAAAGCTCAATGACTATAATAGTCATGGAAAATTAACACTGAAGGGGCACAGGCTAATTTAGAATGAATTTGTTTTAAACGTGGATGAAGACAATTCATTTGCCTGATTGCCTAGAGAAATGAAGTTTTGGATGATGAAATTGAGACCAGCTGTTGAGAGAACAGGAAACTCAAAAACCTGGAGAATGAAGGGGAAGGCAGAAGTCAGCACTGAGGAGAAAACTGTCCAATTTCTTTAGGAAGACAGTCAAAACAGCAGACAATCTGGAGGTGAAGTAAGACAGTAATTCTTACAAAGAATTGGAAGTTTAGTTCTAAGAAAATTTCAGGATAAAAAGAGTGAATAAATTATTTTTTTAAAATCTAGGTTTTGCTTCTGCTTTGTAGCTACTTGGGAACCTTTCAAATAGACTACCACAAAATATTTTGTGGGTAAAATTTATCTTTTTCTGCCACATTTTTAAATTTTCTGCTGCCATGTGGTCACTAGTCTGTCATAATGAGGCTCAGCCTCGGCATCCAGCCTAGGAGAGTGTCATTTGCATTAGGCTGGTCACATCATCATTTCTTTTCTAGGACTCTACCACACATGGACGGGTTCAGATCTCTGTCAGGCACCTTAGAAACTGGAGTTAGCTGGCCAGCTACCTGTGGCAATAGGGCCTGGCTGAGGAACTCATCTTTCCTTTTGCAGTCTGCACTTACACAAACCCCATCAAATTAGCTGTGGCCATTACAACTTCTAATTAGGCCTCTCTCAAGACAAGGTCATAGACAATTGAAAGGAGAAAAAAGGCTGGCAAAAAACCCTTAACAGCCTGAATTACAGGAGCTTTGCTGTCAAGAACACTCAAATACCACAGAGCTCTTACAAGGGAAGGAGAGATGAGGTGCACTCTGCCTTAGGGTGGCCTTAAGGTCTCTTTTTCCCAAACCAGGAAGCCTGCAGGGACCCATAGTTTTCAGATAAGTGCTGAAGTCAATTCCATTTTAGTGAACAGAGTTTTGAAAGAATACTCTTCCCTTAATATATTCCAGAATCATGAAGCAATTTCTTTACACTGTGACAGTCTCACATCACAAACAATTTGGCTGCAATTAAAAGAGAAAACACTTGATACTTTGTTTTGCAAGCGAACATGAAAAAGCCTGACAAACAGTCCCTTAAATCCTCAACAATGACTTAAGGAATAAAATAACAAAATGAAACTATGTGGAGGTTAATGCAGATACCAGATGGGAGACTTAGAGGAATGTCTGCAGTTAGCAGCACGAGGAAATCTGAAGGCCAATATGTGCAGACATTATGGCAGATAAGGTAGTGGAAAGTAATCCTCACAATGAGATAATATAGCTTTTTCATATAATTATGATATTTGAAAAATGTAGTAACTTCATTTGAAATATCGACATCCAGTCAGCATAAGCTATAACATTAATAGGCTGAGTAAAGAGAATAAATAGTTTTATCCTATTTAATCATAAATTTGGCTTAATGACCTTTATCTGATTATATGAGCAGCCCAAGCAACAATATTAAATAAATAAATAGAATATTAAAAGATTGTTAGCAGATAAGCTGCTTGGAAAATTCCAGATTAAATGTATTTGGGGGAGGGAGCTCTGTCATTTACCAGTATATACATTTTCAAAATTAAGATGACTGCACAGGTGCTCCAGCTGGGCCTCAAGTCTGTTGCTGTCCCTGCCCATTGCTGTGAAAAACCTCTCCTTGGCACCCTAGTGGGAACCAAACGATTTTTCAGGAGAGATGCTGGTTTGGCCAAAAGGAAAAAAAATAAAGCACAAGAAGCCTCACAACTAAAAAGCATTCTCTCTCCTTCACTGCACACAAATAATAATTATTACAGTTTTCTAATGTGATTGACCTAAAGAATTAATAAAGGTGTAAAATCTAGGTTGAGCTCTTAAGTTTGTATTAAGCACAGAAAATAAACTTCTGTTCCCAGGTGGGCACTGCACTGCTTCACACAATTTGTTCCACCTTGCCTGAACAGACCCATATACATTTTCTCAGCACCCGTAGCAGCATGAAATAATAATAAAAAACTAATAATAAAATCACTGTTCCTCCCTTCCACCACAATTTTCTCCCCTCTTTAATTTTCTTCCCAAGCCTTCCATTCTTATTTTTTTGTGCTGCCAAACCTTCAATTTAATTGGACAACTGATACACTTAGAGCAAAATTCTTTTGATAAATTTGGTGTTTATTTGTTTGAGGGATTTTTCTTGTTGTTGCTGTTGTGTGTGTGTTTCACTTGTTTTGTTGTTCTGGTTTGGTTTATTATTTTTTTTTTTAAACAAGGTCTGATTTCCAACATCATCACAGAAAGCCCTGCTGATAGACCGGAGCAGGCAAAAGATGTAAGTCAGTACTTCTGCCAAAGTCAGACCTTCACCATAAGTCAAGGTGCCTGATAACTCTCTAAACAGGCTTGATTAGTAAAGCAAAAAAATATATTATAAAGAAATTCTCAAATGCAGGTGTTATCGCAGAATGACACTGGCTGTGTGATCGGGACAGATAATGTTTTATCCTGGCTTATGGATATATTTGCATCTAGAGATCAAAATGAGAATTTTATCCCATTGGCAAGAATAGAATCCATTTTTTAATGGGAAAAAAAGGCTACAACATGGGGTCTATCTTTGTAGAAGACTTATATACATATATATCTCAGATACAGCAGAAAAATAAAATATTGTAGGCAAATAAATGAGCCTCAATGTTGGTTAAAACAATACTTCTGTGACTGACATTTTATCCTTGCAAGTTTCTGAAGTCTAAAATATTCTACAGGTGATTTCTCTACCCTGAGATTTCCTCCAGTCCCACAGACTTAAGTTTCTGCTCTTGCAAAGTGCCACGTTCAGGTCCAACAGGGAAAGCAACTGCTTTCCTCACAGGCTGACAGTTCTCTAGAAGAGCCCCACTGAGCACTGTTCAGAGGCACCTGAGGCAGGGATGGGTATTGCCATTTATAACTACTCTGTTATAAATGACCTCACCTCTACACCACCAGCCCCAGAGCAAAGTTCATCCTACCCTGCACCTTAAAAGGAGCTCAGATGAGGGGTCATCGTTTTCTAGATACATTTGCCTTCAGACTTATATTACATATTTAATTTTGTAGGAGAGAGAAAATGACAGATGTGTTATGTTTTGGTAAAGAAGGCTTGCTTTAACTGTAGCAAGAGGTTTCCGGTGGCAAAGCAAGATCCATATTGAAGGTTTGGTCTATATATGGCTCTTGAAACAAATTTCATATGCATTAAGAACCAGAAAACATTATGTATTTCATTATACATTTAACCTCGAAATATATAATATTGAAACTTTAATGTATTTATGTTTGCCTACAGTAATGAAAAAATGAGTTTGATATTCACAGACCAGTGAAATTCAGATTCCTATAGCATTGTATTCCTTTTCCCTCCCATACCATCAATGTCTCTGATTCCCCTTCCTTAACTGTTAACTCACCCTGGTTGATTCCTCAGCCTCCTTTCTTGACTTTCATAGCATCATAGAATATCCTGAATTGGAAAGGACCCACAAAGACCATCAAGTCCAACCCCTGTCCCTGCACAGGACACCCCCGGGAGTCACACCCTGTGTCTGAGAGCACTGACCAAATGCTTCTTGAACTCTCTCAGGCTGCCTGGTTCTGTGACTGCTGCCCTGGGGAGTCTGTTCCAGTGCCCAGCCACCCTCTGGGTGCAGAACCTTTTCCTAATATCCACCCTAAACCTCCTAACACAGTTTCATGCCATTTCCTCAGGTCCTCTCACTGGTCATCACAGAGACGAGATCAGTGCCTGCCCCTTCTTTTATGAGAAGCTTCTCTGAAACTTCTCCTGTGCCAGTTACCAGTCAAAAAGACAAAGACCTTCAGAGACCTGTCAGAGAAGACTTTGAGCTTTTCCACCTTGCTTACTTTTGGTCAAACTTGCCAGAACTGAATATTCCCGAGATTTTTAGCCTCTCCTCCCCCTGCCAATTCAGGGCAGAGCAAGACAGTGAGATATAGAGGAGATTAGGTGTAAAATGCTGCAGCCTAAGCCTTAGAGTTTCAGAAAGCAGAGTTTGTTCCTTACACAAACTGCAAGAACAGATGCTAAACACTTTCTAGCCACCTTCAAAACCAGCTGAATGTATTTGTTTGGGAAAATATAAATGACAAATTGACTTTTAGATTAATGGCTACCATACTGGTAATGTACAAATCACTTTTAACAGCCACTATTAACTTGGTAAAGAGAAGGTTGCTAACTGCTCTTTAATTAAGTACACTTAATGACCTTAAGGGGATTAGTAGTCTTGTCTGATAATCAATAAGCATGGCAAGATTGCCAACCCACAGAAATGGGCTGGAGAACAAAATTAATCTGTGCAGATTAGTTGTACCTGGTTTGGTTTGTTTCCCGAGACTGTAGCAAAATTACTTCAGTGTCAAATACCTATAAAAACATATTAAATGTGCACTAAATAGAACATGTTTTACACAAGATTTTTCCTTATTAATCCAGGGTAAAAATGGCATATGCTTTTAAAGAAAATCCTGTATTTTGGCCAGAAGCTAGTGCAAATCAGTTTGGAAGAAATTAAAAAAAAAAANAAAAAAAAAAAAAAAAAAAAAAAAAAAAAAAAAAAAAAAAAAAAAGGCAAATGCCCATGCTGCAGTCTTCAGAGAAAGCTGGAGACTGAAAGAGAGTGAACATGGTTCTTAGAAGACCTAGAGTGGAACACTGTCCCCACAAATCAATCCCTAACACTGGCAGAATTCCTGCCAGCTGCTGCCAAAGCCACCCTGCCCGCACACGGGTTTCTCTTCCTCCTCTCTCTTGGGCTGCAGCCATAATAAAATCCAAGACACATTGTGGGCCACTGGATAAAGCATAGCAGTTTCATTCTTCCCATATGTTTGGCAAACAGGAGGAAGCTTTATGTAAAATGCAGATGTAGAAATATTTTACTGTCCCTGCCAAATGTCAATCTCTCAGCAATAAATATGTACTTACAATCTGATAATAACTCTTAGACAATTAAGCAGTTATGATTAGGAATTTTTGAACACTATTGTTGGTTTCCCCTTTTTTCCTTGAGAATAAAACCCCTCCCCAGCTCTTTCAGTCTGAGTGCCATGTCTGCAGTAAATCAGGGGGATTTAATTGCAAAAGAGAAGCCTCTGTAAGACATGTATATGGTATATTGACACACTACCAGAGCCATAGGGATATTAAAATTGATTTCCAGCAAGCTGAGGCCTTCTGCTTTCTAATCCTGTGTCCCACAAATATACATTAACACCACTCCTAAACAGGGCTAATTAGCTTCCAAAAATAGCTGCCTGTATGGAAGGTGGAACATGGACACACACATCTTGCCTTCACACAGTTTAACAGCAGCTGCCAAAGTGCACAGAACACTTTGCACACTGACCAGGATGGACTTGACTCTCTTGGCTTTATGAAACAGCCCATGAATTTAATTAAGCACTTGGTACCTTGTAACCTGGTCTCTGTTGTTTGTACCCACCCACCATTTTTTTTCATGGATTTTCAATCCTTCTTCTAAGCCCTTCAGTTCAGAAGTACCTGAACACGCTGATGAAATGCTCCATTGCCCACTCAGACCAAAGAGTGGTAACCTGCCCAGGCTTATTACTCTAGTTAAAACAAACCACCAACCTGCTGGATTTTAAGCAGCTCCTGAATAGTATCAGCATTCACCTCTGAGAGTGCCTGGCAGGTTAGGGAAAACACTGTTTCACCCCACATCTTCTACCCGAGGGCTAAACTGAACCTGACTCAACCTGGCAGAAATACCAAATACCCTCTTCCTGCCTTAAATGCAGAGGGATTGGAACCTCCTGTTCCTCAGACTTCATTGCCCCAGGGCATCACGGAAACTGATGCCAGATGAGGGCAAATTAGGCTAAAGCACCTGGAAGCCTCCTGCTGTCAGAGACGTGGCAAAGATCCTGACAGCCCCATCGGTTCCAGAGGGGAGCCCAGCTCAGGCCACCCTTTGTTTTGTATCACAAAATCGAAGAGCAGTGTTCTGATTTTTTGTTAAGATGCCTTTTTATCCCCGTATCTGCCTCCTACCTGCTTCGCCTTGTTGGTCCAATTAATATTCTGCACTGACTTAATACCACTAACTAATGATAATAACACTGGAATTGACAACTGCAATAACAACTGCATTCACTCCAATTCCCTCCAAGAGTGGTAGACCGTTATGAACACAACAAAAAAGCACACTGGAGCATTTATTCCCTCATACACACTCCATTCCTTCATATATTCTTTCTCTCGTCTGTCCGTATTTTTCTCTCTGCCCTACCACAGCTGCATTTTCTTTCATATATAGGTCTCTTTTCCTTTCTGCAGATTTTACCTCCCTCTTCTAACATGGACATGACCTTCTCATCTTCAGATTCTTCCAAATCCATGGGCATGCTTGATGACTGCTGTATGCTACCCCTTCTGGCCACCATTAGTTTATCTATATTAACCAAACTCTGCTCCAGATCCCCATTGCTGTTGGCATGGCCTATAAATTTAAATAGATTTTTTAATGCATTAGGTAAGTCCTTTCTGATACTCGTTGCTTTGCCAAAATGAAGTCTACTGAAAGAAGTGCAATTTGGCTGGGCCACGGTGCCAAATAAAATTAATTTATCTTTAAGCTGAAACATCTGTTAAGAGCATTTGACTTCATGAATGGCATTTCCAAACTGCAGCAGTCCAAGGAGCGTGTTGTGCTGCACAGGTATTGAGCCACATAGCTTCTGTTGCCTGTTTTTAGACACTGATGCAGGAAACAAAGAAACATAAAGGCTCAGAACCACCCATTGTGGGGATTTGGATCCCAGGTAGCACTGCATTTGCTGCAGAGTGACCCAATGGGATCCAAAATGTGATACATTTTCTGTGAATCTCTCACTCTGAACAAGATTGTGTGTGTTTGCCCCATTTAAAAAAAAATGCCAGTAAGTTTATGGAAGTAGGGAGACAAGTCAGCTTTGCTTCCTATTCCCTACCACTTTGCTCTGCCCAGCTGTTTCTGTTGTGAGTCTGTAAAGAATTGGTACAGTCCTAAAAGGATGTAGTAGACTCTCTTGCTTTCCTTGGAGCTATAAACCATGTTGTGGATAGGCTCGTGGATCCTTTTGTTATGCTGCTCTGGTGAAAGGGTTTTGTAGTGTAAAGTGACTGACCTTAATCTTTGCACATTGGGAGCTGAAATTTTTTCCCCCTGAATCTTCTGGTTGTAAGACAGAGTCCATTTATATGTAAGATATAAGAATAGCCTGGCTCAGCAAGTCATTTAGAAAGACATTTGGTCAATGTAAAGGAGCACGGGGAAGGAGGGGGAAGGGATCCCTCTCTCCATTGTTGACTTTTGTCATGGTCACCTTGTGAGTGGGTCTCTGTCGAGGTGACAAAGGAGCAAGGGAATCAATGTAGGAGCTATGTAAAACCTCATATATTGCAAGTATAGGCACGTTTACATCTTACAGCATTATCAAGGCCCATCTTAACAATTTGCCTGAAATCCATCAACGTACCACAATCTCAAATATATCAAAGGCAATTTTTTTGTTGTTGCTGTAGTCAGAGGATAAGATATAATAATGGCAGAGGACAAAGTGTCATGGAAAGAAATGGAAGAATTTGTTAATTTCAATCCAATCTGAGATGCAAAGCCAAACCAGTGCATCCCTGTAGTTGTCTGCATCACTCATCGCTGCCTTACATCATCTGGAATTGGGTTCAAGGAATGACTTATTCCCTCCCATCACAGTTTGTTCGTGTCCATTTGTAAGGAGCAGAATACAGAGACAGTATCAGTCTTTGCTTATATACATGGACTGATTCATTATTTCCCACAGTCTTAGCGGGACATGGGATCATGTACCCTACAGATGGAAAAGAGCCAGTAATTGGATGTCCAAGTTTACAGAAACCAGAGCAAGAGAGAAACCTACCAATACAGTTTTGTATTGCTTCTCCTCGTTGCTGCACATTGGAAAACGCAGGTGACCAGGTCACTGGCACTGCTGTAAGCTCTGTGTGTTGCACTCTGGACATCTAAGCTCAGCAGAAGCAGCCCCTCTTACACAAGGATTGGGCTGTGGCTTTTAGGGTACCATGAGCAGGGAAAAGGAATCAACCCTGGATGTTCCAGCATACGGCTGATCTCAGTCTCATCTGGAGCAATTTACGACTGCTGGGGTAGGCTGACCCTGAGCCACTCACCTGGGAATAGGGGAGAATCAAAAGTGTCTTTAAACCACAGCAGTGTGGGGAGATGTGAGAGTGTCACTTGTTTTGGGAAGGAGCCCTTTCAGAGAAGGCTAATTGCAAGGAAGTCTCATGGAGGTTGCATGGACAACCAGACAGGAAGAATAAAAACTAAAAACATATGTCTACTGAGACTAAGCTACAATATTCTTCATAAGGCCTGGGCTCAAGCCTGAACTGGAGCATCTGCAGTGTCCACAAAGGAACACTCACATGGATCTTAGGGATATGAGTAACTTGTGTTCCATGGCATCCCCAGGGCCAGCCCAAATGAATTTTATGCTGCTAGCTCTTCCTGACAGAAATAACAGTGTGGGCTGGAACCCAGAGCCTAGAGCTGGAGCCACAGGATGAGGAAAGCATTTCTGGAAGGAAAATATCATTTGCTTCCATTCCTGGAAGGAAAATATCATTCCCTGCCTCCACTTCACATTAAATCTTTTGGGCCAGGGTTGATAACACAGAGATTGTCCTGCAGAGAGGAGGAGAACAAGGAGCCTGGAGGGGAAAAAGGAGTGAAAAGGCTGGGCTGGGGGAGGGTGTTCTTACTTATCACTTCTTTTGTGATCACAGAAAGTGGCTGTGTGATTATGCTGAGGTTTCATCACAGCAGAGTGGGAACAACCTGCCGGGAGTTAAGTGAGGTGGAAACCACGGGCATGACCTGGGATTCGGCCCCTGCTAGAGGAGGTTATTCCATGTCTGTGACTAATCTGTACAGCTCAGCCTCGATGGGCTATAGACACCTCATCCTTTAAGGTGTTTCTCTTACACAGGAAAGGACAGAATATTCAGTGAAGGGTCAGCTGTCCTTAAAGAGAGAGATCTGTGCACTTGGAGAGGGTGAGGGGTAGGAGGCTTGCAGACCCCAGGGAAGACTGAAACACTTCTGTGTCAAGAATATATAGATGCTCCCTGCGATTCAGATCCAGGTATTTCTTTTTTCATTTAAATCAGGGTTGCAGTGAAGAAGGAAACAACTGGGGAAGATATGGAGGTTTTCCATTCAGTACTACCCAGGAGCCCTGTAGACCCCAAGTTAACCTCTGGCAAGTAACACAGGCACTTCTGTGACTCCTTCGCAGCCTGGTATGAGAATTCTGCCCTTATTGACTTCCTCATACTGCCAGTCCCTCACCTTGTGGCCATTCCCAATGAAGCTGTGAAATTAGATATAGCATGGTAGATTGAACTGGAGAGTGTTAGGAGTGTGACTCATAAGGCACTTGTGATTTAAAAATATTTTTTCTTTTAACCCCTTTCACTTGTCATTTACCCTCTAACTCACTCTCTAAAAAGCCTTTTAAGGGGCTGCTGCAGCAGGTTGCCCACACTCTCAGCTGGGCAAACTTTGCAAAAGACATCTACCCTCAGCCACACTAGCTCGTGGGTCTGGCTCCAACAGCCCCTGCTGTGTGCCAGTCAGCCCACGGCTGGCGTGGGTGGCTGGCAGCTTGTCAAGGAGCTGGGAAGGGCAGGTGGTGGGGGCATTGCTGCAGGGGAAGTGTACCCAGCACCCTCCCCTCCCCTGCAAGTGTTCCTCCTTCTGCAGGCGTGTGGCAGCTCCTCTAATCGGTGTCCTGACGTGGGGCAGATAGCCTCCCTCCCGCCGTTCCTTGTCTCACAGCTGTCACCCTGCCCTTGCTCGGATGCCTGCGCTGCACTGCTCCAGTGCCTCTCTGGGAAACGCTTCTGTCAGCAAAACAGGGCTGAAATCGCCCAGCCTTTAGATGGAGCCGCTTTTCGCCAGCATGGGCACTTGGGAGACAGGGAAAAGGCAAACAACAAGAGCACAGCCGGGCGCCAGGCAGAGCGGGAGCCTGTTCGCAAGCGGGCAGGGATGCAAACCCACAGCACGTCCCTGCTGCCCTCCCGGCTCTGGGTGCCGGGCTGGACGAGGCAGGGACGGCACGGCCCGGCGGTCCGTGGGATCAGCTGCTGGCAGCGGGCAGCCAGGGTGGCATGGGCTGAGAGGGAGGGGAGGCCACGAGGCAGCACAGAAGTGGGGGATTTGTGCTAAGGCTCCAGGACTGTCTTAAATCTCCAACATCTGCCAATTTAAGTACAGCTGAATTGCCGGATAATTCTGCTGGTGGCGCTCCTGGGAACACCCAGCCCGAGCAGAACAATTTTGAAGGAAATTACATGAGCTGGGATTTAGTGTTGTCTCTTTAGCTTGTGGAAGAGATAATCTGGCCCATTTAATGTGGAACAAAATTTGCTCTGTTTCACAGGCGTAAGGAGATGGTTTTGCCTTGAGAAAGCAGCAGTAAATGACTCTGAAGTCCTGCTGTCACTTGTTCACCGCGCTGCCGTAATATGGAGTGGCAAGGGCTGTTTTCCTGGGCCACTTTCTACATATAAGTAATGCTCTTCATAAAGAACACCACTTAGTCTTATGACAAAATTCCTCTAGTGTGACACAGAAGAGCACTGACATCATTCTTGAAGGCTGCAGAATTTATGGCACAGTTAATTATTAATTTGGCTGGAATTTGTAAAGTAGAAGGGAGTTTTTGTGCTTTTAGGCCATGCTCTCAGTGTGTAAATCTCTCATATGGCTGCCATAATAATATTCCTGCAGCTATGTTGTCACCTATTGTAATTTTTCTGCTAATAAGAAAATTTAAACTAACCAGGAATCCTAAATTTGGAGACTAGTTGTTTATTTCAAATATACTCTGGAGAAATAATAATGCAGTTCTGCTCTGAATTTAATTTAAACAGGAACAGGCAAAACAAATCTCTGCGGAGGGCATTTGACAATAATAAAATATTTCTCCCAGCGGGTGAGCTGGTAGCAATTGTATTGTTGCCATCAAAGCTCACGTTTCAGCAGGTCATTACCATCATAACAAGCCCTTGGACCAACTGGCATGGACATGCAACATTGAGCTCCTGATGGGCACATTATTTCAGACCTTTAACTTCATGGAGAACAAGACAAATACTCCTGGGAGCGGAGGATTATATTTTGAAATTCCTTTCTTTTCTGTTCTGCTTAATAATAAGAGCCTGCATGTAATCAATCTACCGCCACTTGCTCCTTTATATTAACGGAGATCGTAAGGAGCCAGCTTGGGAATGTGAACACTAGGAGTCAGCGACCCTTAATCTTAACGAAACACTGACGATTAGCACGGCCGGGATGTGGCAGCACAAACACTTTGGGATAAAAATGGCAAAAGCAAATAAATGCATCCGTATTTTATATTTTCCACAGCTACTTGGGGTTTTTTTCCCCCTCTCTAATAGCAACCACAAGGAGGAAGTTTGTGTACGTTAAAGGCAACCTATGGACACACGGAATCAGCTTTTCATTGCAAGAGGAACCACTGGCCTTGTGAGGCAGCTAAGGCAGGCAGGCTGGATAACAAAGGATAGAGTAATTAGCAAAGTGCCATGTGAAATCAGAGACCTACATTACACAAGAGAGATGAAATGCAAAGGAAAGGGAAGATACGAGTGAAGAAAGCTGTTAAGGAAAACTAACAAAGGCTATAGAAGGAAATGCAGAAATGAGATGGAAGCTGTCCCATTCTTGAGTATGGTGCAAGATAATGTTAAAAATTTTTAAAAGAGGTGTTTTCTCCTGCAGAAGCCTGTACACAAATAAAATAAAATAAAATAAATCTCAGGTGTTTTTGTGCTTAGGGTAGGATTTTTTCCCACTACAGTATGACTGGGCAATGCTTCAGGAGGTCACTTAAAAAGATACAACGTGAGGGCTTGTCTAAGGACAATATTTCCATTTTTGTTCTCTTTCATAATCTTCCTTTTGGTTTTGGTGGTTTGTTTTTTTTATCCACATTTAGTCTTTCAGCGTTAAGAAACACACATAACTGCACATGCAGTAGCGCTGACTGGCACATGATTTTCCTGCTGTTTCTTTCACTGAGAAAGGCTCAGCTGCAGGGACCACATGAGGACACTTTTAGTTGGTGTTTGCCAGACCTTCTCACACTGCGAGCTCACAAGGTCAAAAAATCCCCGCCAACCAAAGAGCCCAAATGACATCAAGTTAGGCCATTACTTGACTGCAAAGCTCCAGAGAAAATTCATAGCCCTTCACAAATCCCATGTCAAGTAGGTGGCCAGCTCAGGGAATGGTGTTTTCCTTTCAGATCAACACAGATCTGGCTGAGGTCATGGGTGCCAGGGAGGCAGTGAGGGGCAGTGGAGCTGTCAAACACCTCCAGAGGTCTCCAGTCCACTCTTGGACTGGCATGGCTTCTTTTACCTGGTGTGTAGGTGAAGTAGGAGAGGGGAAGGGGGATATAAAGCACGTCAGTGAAAACCTGATTTCACTGAGCCATACACCCTATGGGAACTCTTGGTTTGCCATTGAATTTTAGCCAAGTGTTGTTGTGGTAGCCACAGGTTGGGGCTGCAGCAGTTGAGGGCTAAAGCAGGGTGTGTTGTCTGAGCTATGAATGCCAGTACCCCAAGCCCTTTTTTATTTTCTTTAAAGACTAAGCAGCTATTTCCGCAGTTTAGAAAGGTTTGTGGTCCTATCCAAATTTCCCACAAATTCCTAGTGAAACATTTTCAATGGATTTCTGTGCCCATCCTGGCTTTACTGCAGAGACAGCATAGGGAGAAGAAAGAAAAAAAAACAAACAAAAAAACCCAAACAGAATAACTCTGCAGAGACAGTGCCCTAGAATAGGCTTCATCTGAGAATTGCATGTATTTTTTCTTCTGTGATGCTCAATTTCTGTTGTATGGTGCTTCATGATCCTCTCATGAAAAATGGTACAGAAAGCATGATTTTCTTAACTGCATGTGAAAACTTTAGTCAATGATTAGGGTCAAACACATGTTGAGGAAGTCTAGGAGTGCCACTTTTTACAGATTATTTTCCTTTTGTGTGTGAAAATTTGTAACACTGCCTTTTTTTTTACTTTTAAGGTGCAGTATTAGGTTTTCTTTTGAAGAAGTACTTTGCAATAACTAAAAATCAGGAAAGTAATAAAAAGGTGGGAAATGCTATAAAAAGGGGGAAAGGCAGCTCTGTGCATGCACACTGTGTGTGTATGGATGGATGTATGCCTGTGTACACAGCAGTGTCAGCACTGAAGCCCAATCCTGATCACCTTTGCAGAGCCCACGCAGGATTCATCTTCCTATTGCTCTGCTGCTCCTTTTACTGAGGATAAGTCCCCCTGTTTCCCAGGACAGCTAAAACACAGACAGCACTGGTGGCAGGGCAGAGGTGCCCGTGTTGGCACTTGGAGGCTGTGAAGCACGAAGAGCCCTCGGTGCTGCCCCGGTGCCGGGGCTGACACAGCTCCTGTCCCCGAGCAGCCCCTGTGCCATCAGCCGGAGCCTCCAGAGGACGGCCAGGAGCCAAGGTGCGAAACACGCTGGTGAACACAACCACTAAACGCTATCAAGACAGGCTAAAAAGCAAGAAAAGCACACATTAGCACCTCTGTGATGGTTCCAGGAGGGTCCACAGGACAGAGGGGCCGAGCCTGAGCGAGGAGGGCTGCAGCCCCTCAGAGGGACCAGAGGGACGGGCCCAGAGCCCATTTATGGCCACTTTGCCTCCGGGCTGTTTAACCCGCCTGGACCCCGACAACTTTCGGGGATCTTCCTCAACGCCCATCTGTATCACTGCTCTGTGGGTTGTTTACTTCCATTCAGCAACACGGGATCAAATAATACAGGTCTTTTTTTCTTAATTTATTTTTTATTTTTACTCAGAACACATTAAAGGAGTCTCCTGCAGTAGGAAATGAATGATAGACTCGGTTGTTGATGGAGAAAGCAAAAAACTACTTCTACATGATATTGATGTGATCTTAAAATAGTGGGAAAGTTTTCTTTTATGACATTGACAGAGAGGCAATGATTTTGAGTAATGCAGGTTGATGTGAAGATGCTTTAAGATTACGTAAGTGCTATATAAAGGCCTGCCAGCCTGAATTCTAATGTGCTATGAGACATTTTGCATATTTAAGAGTATGCAAAATGTCTTGTACCACACTAGAATTCATTCTGACAAGGCTTTATATAGCATTTATTTACACTCATACCGTACTTTAAGGGAGAAGTGCAAACGCTGGCTCCTTTTTGCACGGAAGTAACAAAAGGCAACGCTAATTGCTCTGTTTCCTCCTCCAAAAAAGAAAACAAAATCAAAACCCCCCCCACAACACAAAAAATAAAATAAAAGCAATCAAAAGTGGAAGCTTGTTTAATATTGCTCTACCATCATCCTGAAAGGCATAATAATTTGAGTTACACATCTGAACTGATTGGAGTTACAGAATCATATCTCCTTTTTGCATTTAACAATATATACAATATAAAATAAATACATTTACACAAATGGACATTGGTTGGAGCACACGGTATGATACACATCACAAAAATATACAGTTGATTGCTATACAGATGTGAAGCCCATCTACAGCTATAGACATGTTTGTTTTCATTTGTTCTTTTGTTTCAGTTTTTAACTACTGGCTATTATGCAACTCCTGGATTATTATAAGCAGTTTAATTTTTTTTGTCCTTTTGCGATCTTTGCACGATAAGACTGCCGTAAAATGTTTTCCTAGGCAGGTAAACAGAGACGCTTAAATAATTAAAATACAATCACCAACACCCATTTTCTCTTCTATAAGAAAAATAGCAGTTTTAATTTTTTATATCTTTTTATGTTATCATTTAAATGCAAAATATTGGAATAAATACAACAATCTGATCTGATTGAAACAAATGTGTAACTTCTGGGAGTTACACAATCATATTGCTTTAAATAAGAAAAAATTAAAAAATGAAGCAAAAATAGAAATTAAATTGTTATGGCTAAAACATACACCCTTTGAAATTTTCCCAACACTTCACATTAAGTAAGTGGTATTGAAAGAACTCTTCTCCAGCAAGGTTTAAGATGAACAACATTATAAAGCCCGTGCAGTTTTTTTTTTTAGCTAAGTTCCAGGTAATGGTTTTACAGTCTTGAGATACTTGTTCTTTTGCAGCTCCAAAAAATTACGGAAAATGAAAACTGAAGTTTGCACCGTGTGCCTTTAACACATCTCCATTTTTTGTGTGTTTTTTGTATACTTCTAGTTGATTGGCTTTTGACCCTGAAGCCCAAGTTCTTTAATGTGATACAGCAAAAACAATATTTATATTATATATTTATATATATATAGTGTACTTGAACAGTAGCAACTTAAACCCTGCACAAACTTTCTGGAAAATAAACTTTTTTTTTTTTTGCACTCTTACATATATAAATAATCTTATAGAATCAGCACCTTTTTCCCAGGAGTTGTATTTTTTGTTGACATTTTTCAAAAGGGATGTGCCAATTTCTGAACTCCTATCACAGCTATAAATTTCAAGTTATTGACCATCTGAATGAATTGCTAATGATGATTTACCTAGAATCACACTACAGTCACTTCTCTACTGAGAAAACACAATCTACAATATAGTCCCATATAGCTAATGATAGATACACAGTTTTTTTTTTTTTCCTAGCATGAGGCCGAGAGAGCATCGGCCCATTGTTATTTTGTTTAAAGCACACAACGTAGCAATAGTTTTGGAAACTTGTCCGCACCAAAAAAGTTTTGCAACAACACAGAGCGAGTTAATAACAACATCTGAGAGATGATTGAATAAAAGCTATATTTACAGCATTTAAAAATTAGACTTATCTATAATCTTGAAATATTCAAAGTTTTATTTCTAAGCTATACATTGGTATTCTATAATAAACTGTTACAGAAATTATCCCTTGTTTTGAAAATATTATGATTTCAGTGTGTATCTGTTCATAACGAGTATTTGTTTGGAGTTTCGATCTCTTAATTATTACTAGGAAGAACTTTATTACCGGTAAGGAATAGAATATACTACTGTAATCTCCTGAGGAATTGTACATCCAATATTGTCTCTAATTCTACCCTGTGTCTATAAGCACACACCACAAGAATCCAAACACCACAAGAAGAACAAGACAACAGTCTTTGAATGCAACATAAAAATTCAGAAAAGCACAGCAAACATGAAACATTGAAAAGCTGAACTACATTTCTTTTGTTTGTTAGGATTACAATTTTAATTACATCTGTGTACATAGAATAAGGATGTTCACATAGTACAGGGAGCAGCTACTAACACTGGTACATTGGTATAGCATTTGATGGAGGTTATTGTTTATTGGTTATTTAGCGACTGTAGTTTTCTGGGGGCATCTAATTGGTTTATACATTAGATTACACCTCGTAACAGTCTTGAAACTGACTGACTTTCATGCTGTGACAATACTGGTTGAAAAGCACATATACTGGTTTAGCTACTTGTTAAGGATCGCCATTTACAAACGAAAATCTAAATCAATAAATAAGGTATAGAAGTGTTAAATTCTTCAATTTGGTCAGAAGTCTACTACTCTGATTTCTTAATTTTGCAAACGGCGGCATTTGCCTCATTGCCTCTAAGCTACTATTGGTTCATAGGGTTTTTTCTGCGTGTGAGGTTACAATTTTGCAAACAGGCAGTAGTATCTCGTTCATTTGCAACTGAAGCAGTTAGAAATCACTCGGCGACCGCGCCCCTGCACGGCCGCTGTCTCCTAACACCGTTACGGATTGGTATTTGACATGGAGTATTTATATGGTAGACTACTCGGATATACTGCAGGTGTAATCTAATCCTTTGAGTCAGTGAACATTTAGTTATAAACTGGAGCTCATGTTAAGAAACTGGATGTTTTGGACCAGACTGGCACACAACATAAATTGCATCCGTGATAATATGCACCTTCCCTTCGACTATTGCTTTAGTAAGATAAATTCCCACATTAATAAATGGCTGAAAACTGGTAAAGCTGGTACAAAAAAATCTCCATTAGTAAGAAGAAACAAAACATTTAAAAAAATCTTCCTTCAGGATTCATTTGTCCTTCATTATTGTTCATCATTGTTCAAGCCAGCACAAAAATGCAGTATTTCTTTCTCTTTAGTATTGCATGAATGAATAAAGCTTAAACTATTCCCTGAAAAAGTTACATCGTAGCTAACCTAAGAAATATCTGGAAGACTTGAAAAAACAATTAAGGAATCAAATGGCTGTAACTGATCTAGATGGAAAATGCAATGATAAGAAGCAGCCGATGCATCGTCGCTTTAGTCGTCTAATTAGAGACTGCTCCTATGAAATCTAATACTGCATTCAGTCAGTTCATCATGTTGTACTGTACTGCTAGGTACGGTGCTTCTCTCTTTGATTCCTTTGTCATTGGGGACATTATGGTTCATAATAAGTTCACTGGCATCCATATTATGGATTTCCATCCTTTGGCAGGCCTGGCTTCCATCTCTCTTCAATTAGAGACCTCTTTTAAAAAGTTCAGCAGCAAAGGAAAAAAAAAAAAAGAGAAAAAGGAAAAAAGGAAAGGAAAGAACAGAAAGGAAAAGGGAGAAAAGGAAAAGGAAAAGAAAAAACTGCATCAGAAAGACACAGAAGAAAAAGTTGAAAGCTGCTTCACAGTCTTGCTGCTAAATATCAGTGCAGTCATTTAGTCATTTTTTCCTTAATTAAACACTAAGTTTCTTTGCCATTATTATCCTGTTTATTTTCCCTTTTTTTTTCTTTTTTTTTTTTTTTAAAACGTGCATGATGGGGAAGCCCATGATGCTTTAGTCAGACCTTGGCCTCCAGCATTTCCAAAAAAAGTTTGTGCATGGGGACTTTGCCTTCCAGTTTGATGTTGTAGAAATGCTGCACAGCCTTGGTGGAGGTTTGCCTCAGAAGCGGGAGGGTCATCAACATCTTGCCTGCACGACGAGGATCTTCCATGTGCTGCCCGGCCTCGTAATCCTGCAGAGCCTCATGTAAGACGTCCTGAAGTTTCTGCACTGCCTCAACATCCTCTATGTGCATTGAGTCTGCAAAACAAAGGAGCAACAGGAGGTTTCAGTCTGGTGTGCCAGCAGTTTGATAACGCTAAGGCTGCACTTTCACTGGTTTTGCCCATCCTCTTCCACAAAGAGGGAAGATAATTACCCATTAATTTCTGTATTGACCTTTAGGAAAGTGTATTGAAATGCTGAGGAACTACAAACGTACAATTAACTCTTGGGTAAGTAGTTCTTCTCCGAATCCTCCTCAAACAAGTGAAACAGTCACCCTCGGTGCTCCCCAAACCATCTGTATGGTTACTGCTTTGAAGGAGTGCCAGTGCCAAGGGGCTGAAGGAATGGAGGGCTGCATTCTATCAGGGAAGGAAGGATAAAACAAGGATGCTCTACTGTGAAAAAGCTCAGCAAAATTCTGTGTCAGGTTCCAAGGCTGCCGAGTTGGAAGGTCAGAAACACTGATTTGGGGGATTAGGACCACTGCACCAACATAAGGGAAATGCTGGTTTGAAGGGATTTCCTGATAGCTTTAAATTTTTTTTTCTCCCTCAGGCATATTGAGACAGACAGGCAACACTTAGCATGTTCCTGAACAGCCTTTTGTTCGGTGAAGCTAACATCTCCTACAAGGTGTAATCCTTCCCTTCCACCCCCACAGACAGTGGTTTATCTTGTTAGTGTTGGGGTTTTGCATTTTTTATAAAAGACTCAAAGCAAACACCTTGCCCTGCACCTTTGCAGGTGAGATGCCTTGGTGGTGCAAGTATTGAGTGACAGGCCCAGCTGCAACACACACCAGGAACTAAACTAAACTGCTACATGACCCGAAAAGATTAAAGCAATGGAAGTGTGAAATAAAGAGAAAATATCTAACTGAAATAACTGTAAACCCCTCAACTGGGTAGATACAGAAAGTGAAGAAGTCCCTGAGAACACGCAGTTACTGGACCATGCTGAGATTACTTTGGATGAGCAGCCCTAATTCTCTGACTTTTATGTAGTCATAAATGCCAAAGAAACCCTGATGTGGTCCCAAGTGAGGTGAATGCAAGTCAGGAAAAACAGTCGTAGATGAAAGAGGCCACCAAACAGCCGCTATCAGCTACCAAAATTGGGATGGTCAACAGACTTACAGAGCCAGTAAAACACCACATGAAAACAGAACTGCTGCGAGGGGGTACAAGCCCCAGGGACAGGCTGCACTGTGCCGGCTTTGCTCAGGGTGAAACTGGAACATGGAACAATTAAAGTTCATCCTTGAAAACTCGACTTAATATAACAATGCTTTGCATCCTAATTTTTGGGTTTGTAATTAATCTCCTGTTCCCAGACAGAGTAACAGCTGAGGAGCTGGATGGTGAAGAACCCACTTCCATGATCCTTTCTATGCCCTGTAACCAGCAGTCTGATGCTCTGGATTAGTATTTGACAGAGTCTCATGTTTTACCCTGTTGATGATTAAACGTCAAATTTTTCATGTGCTTCAAATATCTGAATTACATTCAGAGAATTAAGATGCATTTAAGATTCATTTCCTAAAAGCTGACATGCAACTGTTCCCTCAGATAATTAGGAGAGATAGTAAATACCTGTCTCCTTTCAACTACAAATATGTAAACTGAAACACAAACCAGTAAGTAACAGGTTAACAAAAATGTTCCAGCTCTTATTGTCACAACAAATGTGCAAATTGAAAAGAAAAAAAATAAAAGTTACAGCTCCCATTCTAAAACAGACACTTAATTATATACAAGTTTGGATCATTTAGCACGTTTTATTGATTCTGATGACAGTTTATCTGTTAATTACACATAATGGAGTCCTATGGGAATTTTACATGTTTAATAATTCTGAGTCTTAGTGAATACATGCTCTAAGAAGCATGCAGCTAAGACATACGCTGCTGGGATGTGATACTGCACATCAAGGTGCACAGTGCTGAAAGCACAGACACAGAAATCTCTCTCTTAGGGATAAAGAAGGCTACAGCATTTTGAAAAAGATGACAGGCAAATATTACTTCTAGCAAAATTTAGTTCTAATTAATTTGAGACCATTCCCCGAATCCATACATTTTTGATAGTTTTCTAATATGGTAATTCTATTCAGTAATTCTGTGTTAATAAGAGAAAAGCCCTGAATTCTGTGTCCTACAAACAGATATAATCGATACAGACATGCTAACACACACATACAGACGTGACTGATGTCTTAAGCACAGGGTCCAGCCACCCAGCTTAATTTGGAATGCAATCTCTAAAAACATTGTTGTCTTTACTCCCTAACTCTTTACCAAGTCCTTGTATATTCACTGCTGTGTTACAGCACACACGATCTGCTACTCCAAGTAATTTTTCCATGAACCACGTGCTGTTTGTGCAGGAAATACACACCTTTTCCTTCTCTCCCCACATCCATAGTGCCAAGGCCAGATTTGCTGGGGAACCAAATAGGAGCATTTTATCTGCAACAAATCCTTGATGAGTCAAAGACTGACTGTTCTCATCACTTTTTTTTTTTTTTAATACAGTATACTGGATAAAGAGACAGGTCTTTCTGGAGAATGTGACCATAAAGGTTTAACCCTTTACAAAACTAGTCTGTTTTTTCCCAGAACCAGTATTTGTAACAGCGACCATAAGTTTGCAAATAGATGGATGGAGTACAGACTGAATGTATTTTTCACACAGAGATGATACTTGCCTAAGATGTTTAACTGCAGTTTGAAGAGAATTTGGCCTGCAGCATTTGGAATATCTACACTCTACACATTACTTACAATGAAAATGAGTGAGGAGGGAAATGAAGAGAACACCCCTCAGAAAGGGATCAAAACCTGCCCTCTGACACAGCTATTACATTTAATGGCTTAAAACTCTTCCACTGTGTGGAAAACATCCAAACATAAGGGCTCTTACCCTCTCCTTGCAGGGGTGATTGTGTACTATCCCTCTGCTAAACAGGGCGATTATTTACATGGAGAAGTAATAGTACTAATGCATTTAATGTATTTGTTGCTGTCTTTGAAATTAATTTAGTAGCTGGGAAGAACGTGCCCAGCCAGCTCTCTGCCCCCAAATGATGGTTCATGGAGCAGTTCAGGAAGCTGTGCCTTGGGGAACAGATTTGGTCACAAGGAACGGGGTAAGAAAAAACAGCAGGGAGAGGGGCACTTCTAGTGGTGATTAAGACTTCAAACTGTTCTTTTAAAATGGTGATTTAGCTTGAAAGATTTAAAAATTATGTAATCAAATTACTATGATAATTTAACTCCCCATTTACAGAAAAGATTCAAACTCATTTCAGCTGTACTCATTCTAGGGTCTGCCAATGTTTAAATGCAAACTCAATAAATCTGTGCTATTTAATTAGACCATGATTCAGCTTGCAGATTGCTCAGGAAAATATTAATCTCTACAAAAATCCTTCTTCAAGTTTTAGCCTTGCTGTCTGGAACTTCCACTTTATCCCTGATATTAAACGAATGTAGATCTTAATCCCCCAGGTGTAAGCCTTTGAAAATAAGGAAAATGGTTGAAAATGCTGAACTAGCCAAGGGGAAAAGAGGAGGAAAAATAAAAGAGAGAAATCTTTTCAGTAACTACAGACTGGCAGATGTAGAAGTGAGTTCAGAGCAGGCTAACTCATTGCTAAATATTGCTCAAGTATTGGGAGAAACCCAATCCTCAGCGATGTCATCAAGAGCCACTATAATTTAAGGAAAGACAGACAATTTTTGTGACAATCTAGAAATAAAGGAAGAATTCCACAGAAAATATGAAATTGAATTATAAGTGAGTTTGAATGCTCTTCCTATACCATAAAACCCCTTTTTGTTTATGGGTTGGTTTGGGGTTTTTATGAAGTGGCTTTGCAGGCAGTCTGAATAATTTACAATTACATCCCACACAGGTAATATCCAGAGGAAACCTACAGCCAGATGTAGCACACTTAAAAACCAGCACCTATATAAATAATAAAATTTAACAGGATAATGTCGAAGTATTATTTGAAAGACAGCAAAATTTGACAGTAAATGTCCTGCAAAAGCATGATCCCAAGCTGGTGAAACTGAAGACAATCACAAGACTTGTTGATACAAACTGCTGAGAACATGGGATTTCCCTGGCAAGGAAGAAGTTGTTCCTGATCGAGGCTGCCGTAGGAGAGAGTGAGACCAATAAACGAGGACATGGACTCATTGAGCTCAGCTTGGAGAATCTCATTCTATCCTTGCAAATGCTTTCTTTCACCATCACAGGATGGGAAAATAGAATTGTACCTCTTCTGATCAGTTGATTGATCAGATCATTGCACAGAAATACGAGAAAACTGGAGTTCTCATTCAAGAAAAACACTGCAAGGTCCAGACAGAAACTCAGATTACAATCTACCTCATTTAAAATTCAAGCTTCATCTCAAATGCAGCCAACAAACATCCAGCCACCCAGGAATCATTTAGAACACATCACAAAGGATGATAACTAGCTAAAAATTGGAAAGCACCTGAACTAAGGGCAAGGAAACCTCTCAAAAGCCCACTCTGAGGAAAGTTAAAGGCCGGTATCTGTATATTTTGTATATAACATCACTCAGAAGTCAAGAAAAACAGAGGTCTTAAGTGAAGTGTTTCTTTATGTCAGAAAATTCAGACAGCAAAAAGAAAATAGGACAGTGAACCAAGCAGCAGGGAGCATGCAGCAGTGAATACACACATTAAGATACTGGTAAACTACATCCGAGAGGTAGATATCAATAAATACTTGAAATACAGCAACTGCTGTGATATTTCTGATCCCATGCAGCTGAGTAGTTCACAAACTCAGTCTGGAGAAATTCCTTTAGAAAGCTGTAGGAACCTGGAAGAACTGGATGGGATCAAGATTAAGAACAAAAAGCAAAATGGTTTTTGCTTTATGTAAGGATGAAAAAAATCCCAAACTGAGTTATGTCTCAAATAAAAGAGATTTTTTTATCTAGGTTGTACTGCCAATCCAAAAACCCCACAAAACCCACTGCAGTGTTTATTAGCGGATGAACTGTTCCCAGAACTACAGAACCCCTTCCTCTTCCCCTGAAACACGTGCCAGATTTGCACAAGGACACAAACTAATTGCCCACGTTGTGTTTCTGTATATTTTCATGAGAAACACAACACAGTGGCATTTTGAAAGGCCTACTGTTTAAGACAGAAGCAACCCATGGAAATTGCCAATTGCAGATCAAACCAGGTTCTTGCTTTCCTCATCCAGCAAGAATTCCTGTCCTTTTTCTATCCAGAGCTGAAATTACCCCAGACACTCTGCTTTAGTCTTTCCTGTGTTAGGTAAACACATATACTCCATTTTGACCTGCCCGTTGTTCCTGAGCAGAACTGTTTGCTGGGATCTGCATGGTTAGGCTAAGAGACAAGTACAGAGGCAAACAGAATATTTTCCCCTGTGAAAGAATATGGCAAAAATGGTCTGACATCCAGAGTATCCTATTGGAAACAGACACTTCAATTGGAATAGATGCTGAAAATGAAAGAGGAATAAATTAAGAATTCCTTGTCCATAGGAATTATAGGCAGTGAAAACCGAAAACAAAGGCTTGTGTGATTGATTTTAGTGAATGAGGCCTTAGTCTGAATTGCCCTGGTTTGGCCTACTTTTCAGAAGAGATAAAAACTGAAGCCTCAAAACAGTTTTTTAAAACACAGTAGGAAATGAAGGTGTGTAAGAAAAGAAATTACTTCACAGAACAGGGGCTTTATTGCAGGACTAACTGGATTAGCAGTGAACTAAAACCACTGGCATAAGGAAGTTAAAACATAGTAAACCAACATTTTCTTTTTCATTCCTGAAATGGCTTACTTTCCACTAGGAGAGGTACTGAGGCCAATAAATACAGGAATATTTGCTGCAAAGCAGAACAAACAGCACACTATGAACTGGTTCAGGACCCTACACCATAAGGCTAATAAAAGCCTGGAAAAAAGGGAACTCGAATGATAGAGCTGGGGGGTGAGACACCAACTAAAAGAAAATGTTGAATGAAGACTTCAAAATAGTTTTTATTCACTCTAAGAAATTACCACAATTACCACTGAGGGCAACTAAGTTTGGCCTCGCTTCTTGCCCGTTGTGACTCTCATGCTACTAACATGGAAATACTATCTGCTTATTCCCTAAGTGAGGAATAGGTCCAAGCTACTCAATTACTAGAGTAGCTTCCAGAAAAAGAAGAAAAAAAAAAAGATTAACCACTGATTTACCATTAATTAACCACTGATTAACTTGGCTGCCATTTCCTAATGCCAACATCAAGCAACTGGTAACAGAGTTATTTATTTTCTCTAAGAATTGTGGATGTCATCTATTTGATTACGTGAAAATGGAATATGATGAATAAACTGTTCTCAAGCAACATGAAAACTTTGACTATAGTGGTGACTTCCTTTTCTAAAAATTTGTTTCTATGCTGTATTACCCTCTATAGAAAAAATACATCAAAGAGTTAAGATCTTGCTATTTTTATTTGTCAAAATAAAGACTAGTAACACACCCTTAACAACAGCTATGTATGTGTGTGTATAGTGTGTGTATATCTACATCTATGCCCAGTCAACATAGATGTGTCTTAATCATGGATTCAAACACTAACAAGATGACTATATAAAACAAAATGAAAAAATGGACATTATTAGAAATAAAATACAGCATGTTGTGACATGCACTGGGAATAAAGATGATGTCCTGTGGAGTAAGTGATTTACTGGGCCCTACCAATTAATTTCTATTATGATAATATCATATAATTGTGATAGCCTGTGCTCTGAGAACA
Source organism: Cyanoderma ruficeps (assembly GCA_008694505.1). Lineage (NCBI taxonomy): Eukaryota > Metazoa > Chordata > Aves > Passeriformes > Timaliidae > Cyanoderma > Cyanoderma ruficeps. The sequence continues at coordinate 8,278,207 of VZDJ01007749.1, read as the reverse complement.
CTGTGTATAAAAAACTTATAAGAACTTACTAATTTTTAAACAGGATGAGATGATAGTGTAACTGGCACCAATATTGATCTGCACTTCATTATGCTAAAAAGCACAAGGTACTTTTTGGTTCACACTCTTCTGTACTAAAAGGAGGACTTTTAATTTCTTTTTTTTTTTTTTTAGGAGAGTTAATATCAAGATCAGAAATGTGAGAGTGAGCAGAAGTCCTTTTTTCCTTCTTGTGGCACAGGCTACACAGCCAGTATTAGCATTTAAGATCAAATTTTCAACAGTGCATAAGGCTGTACTTTTAAGTGCCTAACATCCACATTTGGATCAGGTTTTTCAAGATGCCAGCAGCCTATTAAGCAGATGCACAGAGATCAGATTTGCAAATGTGCTGACGTACTTCGACAGTCCAGTTCCTTACATTAGGTCTTAGATGGGAAGTGAAATTCTCATAGAACTCTGGTCTTGGTTGTGACTCCTCAGCCCTTCTGCAACATTTGGCCTGGAGGCCCAATTTAGTCTTTACTGATCAGGCAATTTCAAAGAACTGCTCACCTGCAACTCCCTGTTGAGTATGACCCTAATCAATACATGGGAACATGTCCTAGCACGGGAGAAAGGAGCAGCTCATCTTTTCCATGCCGGAGCATTCCCGTGCGCGTGCCTGCACTTGTGTACACTTCCAGCATATTTTGTAAATATTTCACCTTCCCTTACACACGAGGAAGTAATTGGTACATGCATGTTTTGGAAACCATTCAAAGTTGATTTTCTGCGTGGGTAAACAAAGTGTTCATTGGTGCCAGCTCGCCTCATTTGGGCGGTGTGAGGCGGAACGCGGGGCAGCCGCGTCCCGCCGCTTCCAGGTACCTCCTGGATTTTGTGTACAGAAGGGAGGAACTCGTGATACCGGCAGGACAAGGACAATGCCAAGGAAAGAGTGACTTCTCTGAAGTATAAAGGCTGTGTTAATTACTATCAAATCAATGCAGATGCTTAAATCTAACCTGATAAATTCCACATTTACATATTAAATGTAACTGTTGAAATCATGCCTGTACAGATTTAACGTGTGCACGACTGAAATGTCTATACATTTCAGTACTGTGCTCTTACACGTGCATTTAAACTTCCCAGGGTCTACATGCACTCAGTTTGAAATCAGTGACAATCTACCACGTAGCCTCATCTTGCGTTCCTGGAAATTTATGGAAGTTAGTGTGGCATTGCCAGCCCTGCACGGGGAACATTTGATAGTGGCTGTCAGAGAATCTCCCTGAAAAACTGCTACTCCTCCCCACCTTTTAGGGACCAAATGGCAGGATTATCTCAGATCCAGCACTGCATAAATGGGCTCTGTAGACCTAAAGAAAAGTGTGTTTTAATGCTCACGCTACTGAGATTTGTTGGCCAAAACAAAGCTTGTGGTATTTATTCAAACAAAATACAATCGATATGAAGACAATCTACAATTTCTTTTTCCTGCCTCCAAACACCAGCAGGGAAAGTACTATGACAGTGTATCATAAATCACTAACATAGATACGGAGCTATAAAACCATCTTTGTCTACTGTTTACAGTAGAGTCAACCTGGGAATCTTTCTAGATAGTGTGGATATGGCAAAAATGTCTGAAACACCCAAGATTTCTTATTACACTCTCCACAGCTATAAAAAGGCTAATATGTTTTAAACTGGAAAAAGATACAGTAGAAGAAAGCAGAAGCAGCAATAAAAAAAATTAAAATGTGAATTGCTACTGGTTGATTTTCTAATGGCATTTTTTGGTTTTTTATATAGCTACATTTTCATTGACCAAGTTCCTAGTTATACGAAAATAACCTATTCTGCTTTTGTCTGTTTAAAAAAAGACAAAAATATTTAATCCAACTTAAATTTTACTTTAATTTTAGCAGCATTTGTAAACTGAAACGCTAAGGGCCTGATATCCACTGATGGGCTGTCATTCTGCAGGTGCTGTTTTACATCTACAGGTTAGTGTAGCTACAGCTGGTAGAAGTTTGGTATCTTACACATGCACAACCTGAAGCTGAAATGCTGAATGTCAGCATCTGAAACACCGCTGAAAGGGAAGTGGAATGGCTGGGCTACTTTTTAACTCCTCCTTGCAATAGCTTCATTTTAAGACAGCAATTTTATTTCTTTTAAGATGAGGGAAGGAAACGTTTTCACTTCAATGTGCCCTGAATTTTAGTATGCTGAACTGTATTTATCTCTGACATTATCCTGGTTGTAATTTCCAGCAAAGTTAATGAAGCTACAGATGATTTTGATACACTCCATGCACAGTGTATGACTAAACTTTTTTTTGGCAGTCGTTATTTTTTATTATTACTTACTTACACAATGCATATCTTTTCTTTTTTTTTTGGGTGGGGGGGGAAGGCAGGAGTGGTATCTAACATCATATCCTTCTATGCTAGCCCTCATCCTTTTCGTCAAGTAAACTGCAGAACTATTTCTAATTCAGCCTTTGAATCACAGAATTTAAATAAGTACAAAAGCCCTTCTCCATTTAGACTCCTAATTGCAGATAACTTTCTTGCTCTGATCATTAAGCATGACCAATTTTGAGAAATAACCTTCGGGGAGCTGCAAAGCATCCTCAAGTGTCTATTTACAATGGTCAAAAATTATAAATAAATCTTCAATTAAGAATAATTTTGATCTTTGAGAGGCATTTCAGCATTTTGTTTAATCTGGAATAAGATAATATTCTAAAATTAAGGGCAGAGTTAGTGGGGTGGAGAGTATTTTACAAAGAAACTAATAAGCATTTTGGCTTTGCATGTTTTTGAATTATATTTCCAATTAAAAATGCAGAGTGCTAAATCACATTACAAAGATAAATAGGAAAGTACAACTTCATTGTTGAAAACAATTTCCCTCCTATCAATCTGAGGATTCACGCATCAATATTGTAGATGAACTGTTAATTACAAAATCAATTAAAAAATTATTTCTAAAAACAGTCACGCGTCCTGGCTCTCAGGGGGGCAATTTGGGCAGAAGGTCTCATCTCACTAGGACCGCGCCAAATCACAAGTCGTCATCCACAAGTAAGCAAAAGCAATCTGGTTTTTCATTTTTCAGCGCGGCTGAGCCCAGCCTGAGATTGATCGTCACATATGGCCCCAGAAAACAAACTGTCAATACCTTGAATGCTGCAGAATTTGAACAAATAGCCGTCCGCCCATTCAAGCCACTCATTGCATCCCATTTAACAGATTTTATTGACAGTTTCCTTCTTGTAATTAAAGGGAAAACTACTGGCCAGCAACCAAGATAAAGTTCAAAGATAGGGTCAAAACAAAAGCAGATGGAGGGGCACGGTGTGACTGTCAATGGAACATAGCATCAGAGCATGTTATTGACACACAGGTATCTAATGATCGGCACGTCATTAAAGAGGGATCTATCGTGAACTTTATGCAAATGCTAAAAGGGACTTAAGACCACAATAAAGCATTAAGGAGACACAAAAAGAAAAACAACAAAGCACAAACGATTTTTACTTATCTGACAGTATTCACTGGTTCAGCACTTTTAAATTCAAATGCAGAAAAAAATTTCTTTCTGAGACTTTTTAACTCCTGCTGCACAGGTAATAATTTTTTGCACAAGCACTCTCATAAACGCAAAAGATCCCTAATGCAAGGCGTGGTCCTTGTGAGATTCCATATGGATTTCCTCCCTCCTCCCATATCCTGAATTCAGTCTATCAAATTAATCAGTAACTCCCTTTAAAGAGAATATATAGCATATTCTCCAGCATCCCTTCTTTTGCTTTAATTGTAATGATTAGGCTTGCCTGGATTACGTAATGGATTTAGGAGAACAACATCTATATTCATTTGAAAGGATCTCTGTCTGTAAAACAGTTGCCAAATAATACAGTGGAATATTCTCCACTCCCTTTCCACAATCGCTTTGAATGAGAAAGTTGTTCTTAGTTTGAACTGCTTTGTTTGCTGCCTTTTAGGTTTAAACTCTGATTAGCAATTTCTTATTCTAAAATCCTGTTTTAAACCAGCCCACATAAAATATGAAAAAAGAAAGAAAGAAAGAAAGAAAGAAAGAAAG